>CM033427.1:17824931-18216098 GCA_019425775.1 Rafetus swinhoei | reverse complement strand
CAGGCTGGCGCGCTCCCGAATGGGGACCTGGGAATCGGGAGCAGGAAGGGGGCCCGCGCGCCGACGCCGGCTCAGGTTGAAAGACAGGTGTTGGTGCCTCGGCGCCGCCAGAGTGGTGTCTTGTGTGGGGCCCCCAACGGGAAAGGGGGTGACTGCCCCGCCTCGGTTGCTGGAGAGGGGCACCCCAGCCCCGGGACCTGCCGCCGCTGGCGCCAGCCGCCGCCTAAGGGCTCGGCGGCATCAGCCCGGCGCCGAGTCGGCCGGGCCGGTGGGCAATATCAGGGGCGCCCGAGTGTGAGGACGGGTCGGCCACCTGGGACACAGGGTTGAGGAGAGAGGGGCGGCGCCACAGCGCCGCCGCCCAGACCGAGGCCCGCTGGCGGAGGGTCGCCTCCCCTGGGTGAGTGGGGTCAGACCCAGGGCCTCAATCCTCAAAGATGGAGCTCAACTCCATCCTCGGCCCCGGAGCCTTCTCCGGCCGCCAAGGCAACAATTACCTCAGCGGGACGGAGGAGGGCTCAGTTGGAGCCGGGCCGGGGCTCCACCGAGGCCTCTCGCGGATAGGCTCGCAGGGGGACGCCGCCGCCCCCCCTCGCTGCCACGGCCGGCGCGCCTGCTGATGCGCCGGGGCGATCTTGACAGCGCTGGCCCCTCGGGATCTTTCGGGGCCTTCCCACCTCCCCATCGGAGGGGGAGAGGAAGCCCGCGACCGCGGGAGCGGCGCTCTCGACGAGCCCAGCCCTCCGAGGTGGAGGCGGAGGGCTGGTCAGCAAGGGCAAGGCCGGGGCGCTTTGGTTTCCGGGGCGCGGCGATAAGGGTTGGAAAGGGGGTACTCACCCGGGGCCTCTCCTCGCCCGGCAACAGCCGCGCCACCCTCTCCTCCTCGGGCCCCGCAGAGACAGATCGAGTGGAGGCGGGCCCGCCTGCCCGCCGGGCACGCCGGAGGGGCGCCCGGCCGAGCAGGGCCGCCGGTTGGGGGAGGGGCGGCCGCGGAGTCCGGACTACCAGGGGCCGGCGGTGGTGGGGCCGGCGCCTTCCGGCTCCGGGGCCCGGACGCCTCCGACCGGGCCAAGGGGCAGTCCTCCGACGTGCCCCATCGCCCGGCAGAGGAAGCACCGGTCTCCCAAGAGTAGTGGACTCGTAATGGGCCCCTGGTAGGGCACCAAGAAGGACCTCGAGCGCCTCGCCACGCCCGCCGGCAGCAGCTGCAGTTGTACCTGCCGGCGGAAGGACAGGACGTGGCGGAGGGCGGGTCCTTACAGCCCAGCGGAGAGGGCTGATGGTCGATATGGGTTTTCCCAGAGCGGAGAGGGAAGGCAACAGGGCGGCATTGGGGAGGAAGGGCGGGACGGAGGTGAGAACCACCCGTACGCCCAGGTCCTCCAACGGTTCGAGGGGCACGTGCACGCCCCCCACCGCCAGGCCCCTCTCCACCGCCTCCTGGGCGGCGGCCTCCGAGGCAAGGAAGAACACCGCTTTGCCATACATTTTGGAGGCCGCCACCACGGCCGAGGCCCCCACCACCCTCGCCAACGCCCGCACGTAGGTTTCCATGTGGGGCGAGGCGGCGACCAGGAGGCAGCGAACGCCGTGCCTCCTGGTCAAGGTGGGAAAGGGGCCCCGGCCACCAGGGATGGAGCTGGAGGCGGCTGTAGGGGCAGATGACCCGGCATGTGGGGGGGCGGCAGCGGCCACCTGGGCGTACGCCTGGGGCCGTCAGATGGATCACCCCAGAGCTGGTGGTGGGAACAGCAGGGGAAGGAGGGACTGTGGTAGATGATAGGGCCACAGGGGACGGGGCGGCCTCGGCCACGGTGGATTTGGCCTTCGGGGCCGGGCCTTTGCCCTTTTTCTTCCCCCCGCCCTTTTTTCCGGCCGAGGTGGTGGTTGCTCCCAAATCTGGGGGAGCGTCGGCCGTGGCAGCGGCGGAGCTCGGACCTGGGGTCGGGAGGTCAGCCGCAGCATTCGTTGGGCTCGGTGGTAACGGGGGGACCGTGGGACTGACAGGGGCAGGGGCTTCCTCCATCATGAAGGGGGAAGGGGCTTTCAATTGGCAAAAGGGGGAGGAGGTTGGAGGGGCGGGAGTTGACCGCCTCCCCACCGAACAACAGGCAGGGAGGAGGACGTCAATAAGGGGAAGGAAGGGGAGAGAGGAAGGGTACAGGTTCCAGGGAAGGGCAACTGAGGAAGGGGGCGGGGGTTTAGCAGCCTCTCCTCCCTGCTGAGCCTGTGGCAGAGGAGGAGGGCGCTATTGTGGGGAGGAACGTGGGGAAAAAAAAAAGGGGGCGCGATTGGGTGGAGGGGGAGGAAGGCAACCACTCCCTCCCGCTGACTATTGCAGGGAGGAGGGCACCAGAAATGGCGGGACAAACAGAGGAGACGAGGAGCCAGCGACCACTCCTCCCTGTAAGGCTGCGGACAGAGGAGGAGGGCGCTGGCAGGGCAGGCAGGGGACAAGGCAATAGGTACAGGGCGGGGCCGGCTCCTCCGGCTGCACTGGGGCATATAGGGAAACTATGGGACCATTGGGGAGGTGCACGGAACAGGGGCTAACTAAAAGGGGGATGGGGCACGAGCGCTGGGGCAGGGAGGGCAAGGCAATTTGGGTAGTGCTCAGAGGCTTCATGGACAGCTGGGGGAAGGTCAAAATGGAACACAACAGCAGCTGAGAGGGGCGGCTCACACACAGTTGGGCCGGCTGGGGTAGGGGCGTGGCTGATAACAAACTTTGGGAATGGGTGTGGTGGGTAAGTAACTTGGGGAGGAAGGGAAAAACAACCTAGGCTAGCAGGGAGGGGCAGGCAGTGGGGAAGGAAACAAGCTGCTGGGGTAGGGTAGGTGACCAAAGTGAGGGTGGCCCCCCAGCCAAATGTAGCTGAGGGAGGGGGGCCAAGTCCAAGGGGGGTGGGGAGGGAGCACGCCCACGAGCGTTGTGAGGGCTCGACCTCACCCACCGCTGCAGCAGGGTCCCAGGTGGAGGCGGGGCAGCAAACCCCGCCAGGGGGAGAAGAGAGAGTCCAGGTGGTGAGGGGCGGTGGAGGGGCGTTGGGGGTGGTGGCAGCGGGGGCGGGTAGCTGGACTAGGGGAGGGCTCTGAGCCTCTCCCCGGCCCCCTTTCAACAGCTCAGTTCACCACCACCCCTAGAGCAGATGAAAGAAGCTCAGTCCTTTAAACAAACCTCCACAGTTGTCGATGGCGATCTCCTCTTCTCCCCTCAGCGGTGCAGCAGCAGCAGTGGGCAAGCAGCAAGCAGCAGGGGAGGCTTCCAGGTGGTAGGTGCTGGTGGGGTGGTCCTCCTTCTCTGGAGCGGAGGAGGGGAGGGGGCAGCCGGCAGGCCCCCTCTCTCGGGCAACAGGAACAGCTGGTGGCGGTGGTAGGCAGCAGCAGCAGCGCTGTCCGGGGGAGCACCAGCAGCAGTGTTGGGGTTTCAGGAGGTGGTGGTGGCTCAGTGAGGTGGGGAGGGCTCCGGCTGGTGCAGGCAGTGGGATCGGGATCAGGAACAGGAACGGGGGGAGAAGGAAGAGAGCAGCCCCTGCACCCTGCTGCCTCTCCTCCTTCTCAGGAGTGGAGTGGAGGAGAGTGGCCACCCACGGAGCCGGAGGCGGAGGAACCCCTGGGGGAGCCATTTTGGGCCCGGCCTAGCCCCGCCCCCTCACCTGACCGGAAGTCAAAGGGCGGAGCTAGGACTATAAGAAGGCTGCCGGGGAGCTCAGTCAGGGCCCAGCCTCTGAAGGAGCCGGAGGCCTGTCCGGGAGCTCCTGCCTGGGGAGGCTAAGACCCGGGCTAGGCCGCCCTCAGCTGCCTCCCGGAGGCCGGCCAAGGCTTCCTGCCCGGGCTACTGAGGCCTGGCCAAGCACGCCAGCAGAACCCCTTGTGGACCCAGAGAACGGGCCCGACCTGGGGGACCGGCTGAACCCCCGATGGGTACTGGAACGCAGGGCTGGACGAGGGCCCGGGACGCCGCAGAACTCCAACCCCTTGACCCCTGGACTGGGCCGGCCAGACACTGCGGGGACGACAGCGCCTCAACTCCTTGGCGAACCTGCTGGAGCTACAGGTACCCGGGAGGGGGGAGACGAGAAGTGGCCCAGGGGTAGACCGGGCCAGGAGCGGCCCGCGGCCAGCAAGTTACGGGCCGGAGCCCTGCTGAGCCAGTCGCAGCTGCACTGCTGCATTCAGGGCCCTGGGCCGGGCGCAGTGAGGCGGAGGGCCTGCGCCCCTCTGCCACCCCTAACCGGGTGGCAGTCTCCCGCCTCCCCTCACCACTGCTGCAGGTGCCACACCGCCCCGCCCGAATGAGAAGCGCCTACAGACTGCTGGTGGTTTGCTGCCCTACCCGGAGCCAGGGCCTGGGTTTGGCTTGAGGTGTCTGGCCCGCCTGCTCGAGGGCCGGGCCTTATAAACTATATTTTGTTGTCCGCCCTGTTCGAGGATGCGGCTTCTACGGTGCGTTGGGAACTGATCACACCGGGCGGAACTCTTAAAGAGACAGGACTAGGCTGGGTGCCCGGCCCAGAACTGTGTGAGGATAGACGTGCTGGTGGGGAACTAATTCTGCTGCGGCCCGGACCTGGAGCAAGGCCGGGTCCGCGGACTAATACCTCTTGTCCCGACCTGAAGCAAGGCTGGGGAGAGACCCACTCCGTTCCCCCGGAGGGGGGGAGAAAGCTCAGGCTGTTGCGGACATTGCCGGAGGGCAGTGTCCTGAAGGGATTCCGCCTCCTGCCGGCTGATCTAATTCCCCGAACCGACGGCAGGGGCGCGGTGGCAGAGCGGGAGGCACGCTACACACCACTGTTTTTTTTTCCCCTTCCCTGAAGCTTTGTCCACACTGGCAACTGAGGGTGTGTCTAGACTACAGGGATTTTTCAAAAAAAGTGGCCTTTTTTCGAAAAATCTTGACTACCCCCGCATTCTGTCGACAATAAATCGAAAGACCGTGGTGGTTTTTTCGACCACGGTAAATCTCGTTTTATGAGGAATAACGCCTTTTTTCTAAAGTGTTCTTTCGAAAAAAGGCGCTATGTAATGCAAACTGTGCTTTTTCGAAAGCGAGCATCCAGACTGCCTGGGTGCTCTTTTTTGAAAGAGGCTTGCAGTCTAGACGTAGCCTGAATGACAAAGCTTTTGTCTTTCATAGGTGCTTAACCCCCCCCCCATAACAAAAGCTCCTCCTCCCTCCAAAAAACGCCCCCCAAAACAAAAACAAATACATGATGGGGTTGACTTTTTCTACAGTTACTGCAAGTTGCATTTTTATTCTTGGTACCAAAGTCAGAACATTCAGACCTTTGTACTCAATAATAGTCTTGTCACAGACTAATCCTAATGCTTAAACTATCTTGTCCTCCTAGCTCAGGGGCTAGCAACCTTTGGCTCTCAGCCCATCAGGGTAATCCGCTGGCAGGCCTCAAGACAGTGTGCTGACATTGACAGTTCGCAAGCACAGCTCCCAGTGGCCATGGTTTACCATTCCTGGCTAATGGGAGTTGCAGGAAGTGGCAGCCAGCATGTTCCTGCAGCCCACACCACTTCCCACATGGCCATTGATCAGGAATGGTGAATTGTAGCCTCTACGAGCCGCAGGGAGGCCATGCTTATGGGCAGTCAATATCAGCACAATATCTTGTGGTCTGCCAGAGTATTACCCTGATGGGCCACCAAAAATAGCCTTATTCTAGCTTTAGTCCATTTTGCTTGCTTAAAAATGTCTGTTAGGAGCTTTGATTTTCAGTTCATGGTGTCTGTCTTATGTTTCCTCATCAATATGGAAAAGTCACTTTTGGAAGTCCAAGTTAACTCAGAGGTCATGGCCAAGGCCCATTTTAACTCGCCTTCAAAGGAAAATCAAGCACAGCTGATATTTGAGACTGTGCCCTCTCATATCCAGCACTTTCAAGATCAAGCCTCACTGTTAAATCCTTTTCGTTTCCTATTGCAGCCCAATTATAGTTTTGCCTGGTATTACTTTGTAATAGTGTACAGGCAGATTTCACCCAACTGTAGTAGAAACTGCACGGTGTGCCCCCTATACATGTATCAGAACTACAGCAGACCCAAAGAACATTAGCTATTGCCAGCAAACTTCATTTCCTTGCATTTTCCGCCTGTGTCTGGGCTACCACTTTTAAATTCATTTTTTGAAGCCAGAGGATCAGATTCTCAAACCCACGAAAGCTTTGATTCTTGACTTATGCATATGCTTCATTTTACACATGAGTAGCTCAATGATTATAAAGTTGACATATGCATCAGTGTTTGCAGGATCGAGGCCGACATTTAATTTGACCTACTCCATTTGCTAATAGTGGCTTCGATAAATACCACAGAATGTGTGTCTCCTTTTGAACACATCTGCAAGCTATTTCGAATCCCATTCTCTTCCCCTTGAAGTTAATGGGAAAACTGCCATGCACTTCAATAGGAGAAGGATCAAGCTTTCTCTTCCAAAGAGACTGACTGAAGCAAAAATCTCTCTTTTTGGACCAATTTAATTTCCTTATCGAACTGCACATTTAGGCTATTTTATTAGCCATTTAGAGTGGAAATTCATCAACTGCATTTCCCCCCAGAATGGTGCTTTCTTCATTTGCACTCACCTAATTTAAAAATAAAAATCATTCTGACTGTGGAGTTCTCCAAAGGACACTTTTACCCAGAAGGTTTCTCTTTTCTTTGCTTTGACAAAACACCTGAAACTGAATCATTATTTTGGCTTTTCAAGCTACAAGTGTGGTGTTTTTTTCCCCCCATCTACTTTTCATCCTCTGTGCAATCAAGCATGTAGTTCCTAATCTTGTGGAACATTTGAAAATGACGATTCATTGTTAGGAGCACCGAGCTGGTCATTAAAATTTAAAGCAAGGTTATCAGAGTTATTTCACTTCTGGTCTTTGAGGTAGATTTGAAGAATGACTTACAGCCAATTATTGCTTGGCCTGACTTGTGGTCTCTTCAACCCTCCACTACTCTCATCTCTCTCTCCCTCCCCCTCTTTTTTTTTTTTAAGCAAGCTGCTGGGATGACTTTGCCCTTTGGATCAAGTAAAATTCTGAAGTCTCCATCTGACTATTAGTAAGTGCCTTTCAGGAGCAAATTATAATATGACAGCTCTCTGTTCACTTTTATGGTGTTTTCATTGGTTTTTTGGGGGGGGGGAGGGGCAAAAGCAGGGTCCTCTTGCATCATATTCCTAAATACCAATGAGAGAGACTAACAAAAAAGACATTTTCAATGATCCTTTAAAATCAACGCTAAAAAGTAAGTAAATGAAGGCTTTTATTTTGCCCTAAATTTGCTGCCAATATACCGAATAGCCATAATAAAATATTCACATAAAATATGTAAAACATATATAACACCTTTCAGCCTGAAGGATCATAAAGTGATACACATACTAGGGACCTATTGTACAATTGGGTTAATTCCATGTACAATTTCATCTGCAAGGAGCCACACTCCATTTAGGGAGGCTCCAGGCCAGCGCAGGGGTCCTCAGCTAAGTTACCTGTAAACTGCACAGGGCAGGGACTTGTGGTATCTGGAGGCGGGCCACCCAAACCACACCCTCAATTCCAACTTAGTCTGCACTCCAACCTGCCATGGCTGGGATCACCTGGCTCCAACGCATCTCCTGCTGTAGCTGTGGAGGCCTGGCCCCAATCCTTCTGGGGTGGCCCCAGCCCCAATTCTGCCACTGCCATGGTGGTCTGGCCCCAGCCATGATCCTGCCGCACAACCCAGCTGCAGCTGGGGCAGCTCAGAACTGGGGCTGCCTTGGTGGGGAGAAGTACCATTTCCCCTCCCCAGCCCAGGTGCTGCTGTGAGGAATCCTCTCTTCTTTCAGTAGCCCCAGAGCATTTTCCTTCACCCCAAAGTCCTCCTGAACCCACACCCCCAAAGCCTGCACTACCAGCTGAAGCCTTCACACTTTTGAACACCAACCCTCTGTCTCAGCTCTGGGCCCTTCATCCCTGGCCTCACCCCAGAGCCTGCACCTCCAGCTAGAGCCCTCGCAGTCATGCATCCCAACCATTTCCCCCTTCCCTGAACGCTCTCTCACACTCCAAACTCCTTGGCCCCAACCACGCCATCTGAATTTTATGTGCACCAATATGAAGGTGATGTGTTGCATGTCTCCTCTGTATTGGTGCACACAACAAAATTAATTCTGCTCAGGGACAGAAAAAATTAAAGAGAACACTGATCCTCAGTAGCAAAGTGAATACAGGATTGTCACATGGAGAAGTAGAAAACTGATTGACACAGAGATCAGTACCCCTTAGCTGGCTGAGGAGAAATTGCTGGTCAATTGCCCTTTCCCTTATTAACCATTATGTGGGAAACACAGAGCCTCTTTTTTAAGATTTCATTTAAAAATCCATCCCTGGCATAGAAAAGGAACAAGAGCACAATGACCACATCATTGCAAGGGAGTGAAAAGTAGTTTTGTCCTGATATGTCTGAATTATTAACCTCCATAGCAAGAACCTCAGAACTGGATGAAAAATCTGGTGAGTATACACGAGTTCCCAGCCCAGTCATTTCGCCACAAGCCATTCGTCTGCTGAACGTTCCAGAATGAAATATTTATTCAAACACCCTGGTGGTACCCTTTAAAGGTGGTTGCCTTTGCTGGGGAAGAAGCACAGATGGCTCCATTCACTCAGGCTACATTCTTTGCACATCACCAGTTAATTTGCTTCATTCCCATTTCTCAGCAAGCCTTTTGGAGCCTGTAGTTATCAGACCTGCAAGGCCACACCTGTGGCTGTGCACAGCTTGCTCGGTGCTGCAGACTGTCAAGGGAAAGGCTCAGCACTAAGGCAACGGATGGGAAAGCGGGTTATTGCATTCCCTCTAACCTGCACTCTGTGTGCATGCCACATGGCATGAATCATAAATGCAGAAAAACAACATTCCCTTGGAGAAGGCTGGCACAGCAGGAAGGTGGCAGTTTGAGCAAACCTTTCTAGTACAATCCTGAGGCAGAGGGAGTTGAAAGGAGAACTGCTGCAAGAATTAGGAGGCTTTGTGTGTTGATACTGCTAGGGGCTAGCTGTGCTGATGAAGGGGTAGTCCACGGCTGGACTGCTCTGGAAGAAGAACATTAATTAAGACTCATGATAAACTGCTCCCCTGTGTTCCCTTCACTTCTTTTAATGGAATGTCTTAGTTCCCTGTATGTGCCCAGCCAACTATCTTGACAGGTCAGTAGAGGGGGGTGGAACCAGAGCTTCTACTCCTGGTCCCCTACCTACCCACTGTTTGAACAGGCTTCTCTGGCTACAATTACAATCATAACAGGTTGAAATAAGGGGGGGGAGGGGAGACTCCTTCATTCCTCTCCCCCCCCCCATACTACCTTCAAAGCTGAGTAAGGCCTGTAACGATCAAGCCATATATGGTGCAGCTGCCCTCCAAATGTTGCACTAAATATTGGCTGTCCATGCTTTTTCCTGAGCAGATATGGGTTGCATGAACCACAAGCTACAAGTTGAATGGTAATGCAGAGAATCTACCAGGATTTACATCTTCTAATCCTTTGCAATGTTCTAAAACGATTCTTCTGCTGGAATTCAAACTCTGCTGTTACTAGCGGATTATGCTGGCAATCCTACAGCAAGGCACACAGCAACAGGGATTATGTCCAATGACATTATCCTTGCTACAGATTTTGGAAGAGTATCTTTCTTGCATGACAGGCTGAGACAGTGCTGCTTGTTCTACATGAGTAATGTCTTTCATGCAATTCAGGTGTAGACCTTGCTACTGTGCCTTGCTGCAGTGCCTATGCCTCCAGTTGTCCCATTCTCACATGACTCTGTTTCTGGAGGACAGTCAGTTCTTGGCCTAGCTTGGTTAAGCCCTTCACTGCCTCCAGCATCACATGATCTGGGTGGAGGTACTTCTGGGTGGAGGTTCCCCAAGAGCAGCCTACACAGCACCATCTGACGGGGCAGCTGGTTGCAGACTGTTTATCCTCTGGACTGGCCTATCCATTCTACCCTCTATGTTCCTTTCCCTGGGCCAGCTGACGCAGTTCTCCTTACAACTGTTGGAATGTCATGTAGCAGGGCTGCATAGGTGCTGACATCTTCCATACTTCTAGGTCCCGGATGCCCCACTTCAACTGTTGTGCCATTCAGGAAAAGTCTGGCCCTCTCAGAGCTTCTGTTCTACTATCCGAAGTAGGGCTTCTAACTCGATAGAATGAGGCTGTCTCCATAGAGCTTTGGTATCGCTCATAAAATTCTGCTATGGGGTCCAATGACAAATGACAGACACTGTATTCTGTTCTAAGATCTTCAATAGTTTGGGCTGGAAACTGCTCCTGAGGTGGCAGATTAAGGAATAATTTATGCCCCTCACCCATTAGGTATCTGACAAGGGTGGGGAACTTCAAAGGTTAGGTGGCAGATTAAGGACTAATTTATGCCCCCCATTAGGTATCTGACAAGGGTGGGGAACTTCAAAGGTTCAGGAATACCAACAGTTGCTAGCAGGTACTCTGTATCTTTTATCCAGTCCTCGATATCTACTGTGCAATCTACATCACCGCTGATGAGATAAACCCCACGAATTTGGAGGTATGGCACTGCCATATTCCTCCGTAAGGTTTTTCCCCAACATCTTCACCCTTAGCAACAGGAGTCTCTTGGCCCCAACAACCCATTGGGGAGCTATACTTTCACTGACACCAAACCAGGGTCCTATCAACCCTCCAGGGCTCTATACTGTGAATCCATGCTGGCCTGGTTCTCTGGTGTGGCAGATTCCCAACTCTGTGCAAAATAATCAAACTTCCCCTGTCTGAGTCATGGCACCAATAGCTAAAAAAAATGTAGCCCCTCCTGTTCACTAGCCCAGTATGAGGTTATTCAATGTAGGGGAAGCCTTGTGACTTTTTGCACAACTCTGAGAGACGAGGCCTGAGGCTCCTTTGTGTGCTCTGTGTTGTGTGTCAGGGTGTGTGCCCCTCACACCAGACCCACTCAGACAAACCACCAGGAACAGGCTTTATTCTGTGAAGAACACGGAACAGGATTACAGATCAGTGGCCTCCTCCCTGCTTGCAGCCTATGTGTTCTCATCTCATTTAGTGCTGAGACCCTGCTGGGGGGCAGAGGGTACAGCCTGGCAGGAACCATGTTTCCCAGCATGCCACAGTTGGTAGTCCACCACATGTAGGTCCAAGGTCTGCTCCTGAAGCACATTGTTCCCCCCTAAAGATACTTATATACTGTAATAAAGTCATCCTTTAACCTTTTCTTTGTGACACGATCAGTTCTTGGGGAAGCGTCACAAGTCGGAGGCGTCATAACTCAAACCCTCATTTACAATAGGCGTCGTGCGCTGTCGTAAATACGGGCCAAGGACGTAAAGTTGGGGTTTTTCTGCCCCTTCCGCACTTACAAAAATGATTATAGTGCGGGGGGGGGGGGAAGGGGGGAGGGGAGGAAAGGGTCGCAACTTGGGCAGTCGCATTTCGGGGGTTTCCTGTACTAAATAGACAGAGGTCTTTCAGTTTATCACTGAGGCATGTTGTCTAATTAATCATTCTTTTGGCTCTTCCCCTGAGCATCTTCAACTTATCAATATCCTTTCTGCACCAGAAATGGACACATCATTCCAGCAGTAGTTTAACCAGTGCCAAATACAGAGGATAAATCACCTCTCTGCTCCTACTCGAGATTCTCTCATTGGGAGCTCATGTTCAGCTGATTAGCCATTAGTCACTGCTGCCCAAGATGGAATCTTTCATTCTGTAAGTATGGCCAACATTCTTTGTTCCTAGATGTAAACACAGTATTAAAATGCATAGTGCTTGCTTCCACCCCCATTTTTCTAGAAGTGCAGATCTCTATGAATCAGTGACCTACCCTTTTCATTATTTATCCCCCAGTTTTTGGATCACTTGCAAACTTATCAGCAATGCTTTAATGTTTTCTTCCAGGATCTTGAAAAAAAAAATGTTAAACAACATAAAGACAAGAATCAATTCCTTTAGGAATTCACTGGAAAAACATAAGAATGGCCATACTAGGTCAGACCCAACGTCCATCTAGCTCAGTATTCTGTTTGCTGACAGTGGCCAATGCCAGATGCCCCAAGGAGAGTAAACACAACAGATAGTCCTCACATTATCCCTCTCCTTTCATCCATTTCCAGAGAAATAGACGGCAGGCTAAGGACACCATTCCTACCCATCCTGGCTAATAGCCATTGATGGACTTAACCTCGATGACACCTCTCTGATGATGATTCCCCATTGAAAATTACATTTTGAGACTTATCAATTAGTTAGATTTTAATGCATTTAATGTGTGCCATATTCATTTTATGTGATTCTAGGTTTTTTTAATCAAAATGTTGTGCAGCAACTAAGCCCACCAATGAGGGAGACAAAGAGGGCAACAGCAGCTCGGTGGTGCCAGGAGCTCCAGGCCCTTTGGACCACTGCTGGAGTGCCATGTGGCATGATCTGAGTGGCTCTGAGGGCTGGGGGGTGGTGGTGGTATGGTGCACTCTGGGTGGTGCTGACAGCTGAATGTACTGGCTCTGCCTCTTCCTGAAGCACAGAGCCTCCCATCCCCCAACACACACACACCATGCCCAGGGGCCTAGCATGTCTGTTGTCTCCCCTGGCAGGGACAACTTAGCCATCTGCTTCTCCTTCCTGGTCAGCTCCCAATGTACAAACTCCTGGAAATTTTGGACCCTTGGAATTCCAGATTGGAATTTTGTAGCTTGGATCTATTTTGCTCTGGGTATATCCATGTAAACTCCATATATTCTCCATACACTCACTTGAAATGGTCCCTAGTTTGCTGGAAATATTTGTGAACTTCAGCAAACTTTTCAGTGGTATGCACATCCAAACGGTGACCTTGAAATCAGATCTGTCTTTACACAGATATATCCAGTTAGAGGACAGAGCTATTGTTTGTTGTGTAATTAAGTTCCAGACCAGTCTAAGATGCTTCTCTATTTCATTGCAAACACAATACACAATTTTAGCCAAGATACCGTTACAAGTTATGCTCAAGTTTTTGCATCATGTTAAAGAATTAGATTCTTTTGATGTTGTTCATGCTGATTAGAACTCAACTGGAGTATTGCATCCAGTTCTGGGCACCACATTTCAGGAAAGATGTGGACAAATTGGAGGAAGCCCAGAGGAGAGCAACAAAAATTGTTAACATTCTTGAAAATATGACCTATGATGGAAGCTCGAAAAAAATGGATTTGTTTAGTCTGGAGAAAAGAAGACTGTAACGGGAACATAACAGTTTTCAAGTTCATAAAACATTCTTAAAAAAGAAGGAAGAAAAATTGTCCTTGTTAACCACTGATGACAGGAAAAGATATAATGGGTTTAAATTGTCTCGAGAGATTTGGCTTGGACAACAGGAAAAGTTTTTTGCTAGGGTAAATAAGTACTGTAATAAATTGCCTAGGTAAGTCGTGAAATCTCTGTGATTGGAACAGGGTAGACAAACACCTGCCAGAGATGGTCTAGATCAGGGGTACTCAACTTTGGAAGCCCCGGGGGCCACAATGATACCCCCAGCACATGCTGAGGGCCGCAACTTAAGCATGGTTGCAAATATATGCAAATAGCTTCTTTGATACTGACTGGCATGAATACAAAGATTAAGGCAAGACTACACAACCTGCAGGCCCCATTTAAGTCAGATTTGCTGATATTAAAAAATGCAATATTTACCCGATTTCGACCCATATGACAACACTTTTAATGAGCAATGACAGTTCAGCAATTTAACTACTAAAACACATATCAATAGAAGACCATTATATTGATTACTACCCCAGGCCCAGCCCCAGCCCCAGCACAGACCTTTCTCACCCCGGCCTCGCTGCCTAGCTCCGCTGCCACCTCGCTGTCTCACTGCCCAGCTCTGCCACTGTCTTGCCACGTGCCTCTTGTCACCCCCAGCAGCTCCTGTGCACATGTCGACGTGTCATGGCTCGTGGAGGCACTGCCACTGTGCTTTGCCACCGCCTTTTGCCACCTCCTGCCCCTCCCCCTGTCAGCCAGCAGCTCCCACGCATGTGCCGACGTGGCTCTGCTTACGGGGAGGCACTGCCACTGTGGTAGACACAGCAGGCGTGCTCGGCCACCGCCTTAAGGTCCCCCCTCCCTCCTGCCAGCCGGCAGCTCCTGCGCACGCAGCCTGGCTCAAAGCTGAGCGGCTCGGTGCTCAGGTAGGTGCTGCTCCTGGAGCCCCAGCGATGAGGCAGGCAGGCGGCCCAGGATGCGGCTCAAGGCACCGCGGTCCGCATGCAAAGAGGCCACGGGCTGCGTGTGTTCAGTAGCCCTGGTCTAGATAATACCTTGTTCTACCATGAGAGCAGGGTACTGAATCAGAAAATCTCTCAAGGTCCCTTTCAGTCCTATGAATCGATGGTTCTTTGAATAAGCCTTGAAATCACAAGAACGAGTCACCACATGGGAAACTCCAAAATACCACCAACTTGCTATCGCCTGAAATAAATCAAATCCTAAACATAAACAAAAACCAAAGTAGATCCATGACAGCCCTAACCTTCCCACATACATTTCCTTCTTGCCGTCAAAATGATCAAATACCACAGTGATGGAAAGCAGAGTAAAAATTCCTGATATGTTTACAACTAATGGAAATGCCATGAGCCTTCTGTGTATGTTCTGTAGGAAAATGTAATCACCTTTTCACATGTATTGTGATCAACATACTATTTGAATGTAGAGCTCTTAGATGGCCGACTGTAGCTATATATGCAAATCACGAGTCATATTATCTGTAAAACTTTATACCTTCTTCCCCCTCCCCCAGCACTTTTTGTTGTAACCATTTTTGTTGCAGTTGGCTGGGCATCTTTATAGCTGCCTTTTAACTTTACAGAAATTTAACAGAGAGTATTGCAATAAAAACATTTTTAAAATGAATTCATGATCAAATCTTCCCTTGGGGAATTTGATTGTTAGAAAATTGGAAACAAAACCTGACAAGTAAATAACCAGCTTTCACTTACATATGCAAATACATCACTTTAATTTAGGCAACAAGGTAGGTATCTGATTGTTCTGAACATGTATTTGAGTGTATAAATTGATAGCCTTGAACCCTCATTTCCTTCCTCTCTGTTAGGCAGTTAATTTTTAATTGTGTCTCATTTAGATATGCACTACTAGGTTTTTCTTCTCTGAAATATCATGGTTGAAGATGTTCTAGTACAAAGAATGCAGAGTTAGGCCAGAGGAGATAGGGGTTTTTTTTTTTAAATGACACCCTTATTTGCCACTTTAAGGGCTACAGTGTTGTGTCTTTTGGAAAACAGAGCTGTAAGGCATGATTTTTTAAACATCAGCTTCTCCTTTTGCATATGCAAATAGTCCTGGATGCAAATGCTTAAGCCCACAAATTAGCTTGCTGGACTTCCGAGACTGGCCCCAACAAAGAACGCGTACCAATGGGACACTAATCTTACAGTTGCTACATCAAGTCACGTGACTGAGGAAAGTCACAGGTATTAGCAGCGTGGGCACCGGTGAACCTAAAAATAGTGTTTTACCCTGTTATGTTATATTTGTCTCCTGCTTAATATAATTATTGTGTTGAATATATTGTATGTGTTTGTGTTATTTTCTGGAAGTCTCCAACTATCTGGCATGTAAGTGGGGACTACCCTGTGGTTAGAATTTTCCTCCCAAGCTTCCTTGGTGACCCTGCCAGGAAGGAGTGTGTGTGTCGGCGGAGGGAGGGGAGGGGAGAGGAGTAGAGGCACCGCCAAATAAATTCATAGGAAAAAATAAAGAAGATACACCCTGCTGAGTGGGTGGCGGGATCTAGAAGAACCCAGACCTGTCCATCAAAACCTGTAAGCAGATTGGCATTAAAGAAGGTAACCAGGTGGAGAGGGGGCGCTACGTAACTATAAAAGCTGAAATCTAGACACACCACCTCAAGCATGAGATATATTGGCAGGTGAAGACCTTGCACTGCTATTGACTGTGATACCCACAGTGTGAATAAAGAGATTTTATCTCTAGGGAGAGTCTCTGTGACTCCCTTCATTAACAGAATATTCATTTTCAATCCCCCTACGGCAGGGGTTTTCAAACTCTGGGTCACAGCTTGCAAGGGCAAGTCGCTAGCTGGCTGCGAGATGATTTGTTTACCTATGCCTCCACAGGTATAGGCGAGCACAGCTCCCATTGGTCAAAGATCACCATTCCTGGCCAATGGGAGCTGTGGGAAGTAGTGCAATTGGGACACTGCTTCCTACAGCTCCCATTGGCCACAAACAGTGATCTGTAGCCAACGGGAGTGGTGACTGCCCATATCTGTGAAGGTGCAAGTAAATAAAACATCTCGCAGCCAGCTAGCGGCCTGCCCTTACAAGCAGCAACCCAGAGTTTGAAAACCCCTGCCCTACAGTATCCTGTGTGACTGTGGTCATAATAGTTTAAACGGGTATCTGGCTTATAATAAGCCACTGAGTCTAACCTACCTCCTGCACTGAAGCCAGGTTCATTTGCTTTGGGAAAGATGCTCAGAATCGCTACATCTGGAGCAATTTTATTTTTGCCATCTGATGGATTATACATGTAACTGCAGCAGCTGGAGTCCACAATCCTCAGGGATATATTGCCAAAGTTGGGAAAAAAATTAAAAAGACACAAACCAGAACATTAGCTCAAGCTGTAGAGGCTCCTACACTAAGCTCCACTGGGCCCAGGTTTAAATCTTCCCAATGGTGGTTACACAACACAAATACAATAGAAATTAGTAGTAATTATTATAGTAATAACAGCTTCTCTGCAATGCTTGCCTGCTTTGCTTTTTCTTAAACAAATAGTCTAGTGGCACCTTAAAGACTAACAAAACATGTAGATGGTATCATGAGCTTTTGTGGATACAACCCACTTCAGATGACTGGAATATTAAAAGTCCAGACCTAAGAATAAATAAAGGAAGGCAGAAGAGGAGGGGAGAAAGGGAAGGCAGAGGGGAAGGGGAGAGTTTCTGTGTGTTGCCTTTTAGGATATCTGATTTGTGTCCATTAATTCTTTCCCATAGAGACTGTCCAGTTTGGCCAATATACATGACAGAAGGGCATTGCTGGCATTTGATGGCATAGATCACATTAGTGGATGTGCAATCACATGAGCCCCCTGATGTAGTGGCTGATGTGATTGGGTCCAGTGACGAAATTGCTTATATAGATGTGTGGACAGAGTTGGTACCAGGGCTGATTGCAGGAGTCCGTTGCTGGGTGATTATGATGGAGGTGTGTTGCGTGGTTCTTGGAAAGAATTTGTTTGAGGTTAGGGGGTTGTCTAGAGGCAAGGATTTGCCCTTCCCCCCAAGGCCTGTGTGAGTGAGGAGTCATTTTCCAGGGTAGGTTGTAGATTGTTGATAATGCATTAGAGGGGTTTATCCTGCAATCAGCCCCCGTGCCATCTCTGCCATGTATATTGGTCAAACTGGACAGTCTCTACGGGAAATAATTAATGGAGAAAGAATTAACACAGAAACCTGTTGGAGAACACTTTAACCTGCCCAGCACTCGTTAAATGGATCTCAAAGTCACCATGTTGTTTCAGGCCAATTCCACAAGCCAAATACACAGGAAAAGGTTGGAACTTAACTTCATTTACAAGTTTGATTCCTATCAGAGAGGAATGAATAGAGATATTGGCTTGCTCACACACTACCTTCCACATCCTAATGACTTAACCAACCAACCAACCAATGGGTACCTATAGAGGTGCAAATTGTTCTTATCAGCCTCTTGTAACTTGAACAATGTAATTCACTACTTTTTTTCTCTGTTTTCTTTTCCCCTTTCCCTTCCCCCCCCCCCTTCTCTTATTTATTCTTGGATCTGGACTTTTAATACTCCAGTCATCTGAAGAAGTGGGATGTAGCTATAAAAGCTCATGATAGGTACTGCTTAGACTATTTGTTGTGTTTTAAGTTTTTCCAGTTACAGGCTAACCTGGCTACCCCTCTAGTGCATTGGTTTTTGTAAGCCATTAAAAAAAAAGAACCATTTGTATTGGAATGCTAAACTGTATTGTATAATTCAACCACAAAATGGCGCTGTATGTAAAATACCAGGGAACCTATGATGATGGACACATCTGATACAGGAACACAACGTGGTGTCAGAAGTAAAGTAAGAACAGAAACAAAGAAACAAATGTTGCAGACGGACGAAATAGTATCCAAGATTGGAGGTTCTCATCAATACACAACTCTTCAACGGCCCAGAGAACTTAAGCTTTGACAAACCTTCACAATGGACAGACTGGAAGTGATATTTTGCAAGAACTGGAATTGAAAGCAAACTCTATAAAGAAACAAAGAATACAGGTATCTTCTTTAAATTATACTGTGGAGATGCAGGCAGAGAATCTCTCTAAATCTTATGGCTTTTCTGAAGAGAGTCACAAAGATGATGATGAAAGAGTTCTGGCTAAGTCTTATGCATACTTTATACATGAGAGAAACATGCTTTATAAAAGAACATATTTTCACCAGAGAATTCAAGAACTGGAGGGAAATGTTAAATGTTTTATAAGAGTCCTGCATACATTGGATGAAAACTGTGATTTTTGGGATTGCAAAATATGAAAATATCAGAGACAGGCTGGCTTTTAGGTTAACATATAAACACTTTTCACAGAAGCTACAGCTGAAGAGAGATTTAACCCTCACCACATCTACTCAAATATCAAAGCAATCAGATCTGGTGAAACAGTAAAACCTGGAGCCACTTGACAAATGTGAAAAACCTGAAACAAGCCTAGAAGCTATAAACACTTGTATGTTAAAAGTCATTATCATAAAACCCCTGAGGCAAGGACAGAATACTCCCAGGCAAAGCAGGACAAATTCCAGCCTATATGCACTAAGTGAGGAAAAAATTATGTCCCAAGAAGTGATGCATGGCCAGCCAGAGGCTCATGGCATAATAATTGCTTTAAATATGGAGATTTTGCAGCTGTTTGCTGCACCAAAGCAGTCAGGGAGTTGACTTATATTACAGACAGACAATCAAGAACCATTGTTTCTGGGACCTATCACTTGTGATGACATACAATCTGCCTGGAGAGTAAAATTGAATATTCATGGCAAGACTATTGACTTTAAACTAGACTTTGAAGCTGATGTCAGTCATCTCAATAGGGATTTACAATCATCTTCAGCGCCTCCCAGAGCTGAAGTAATCTGACATAGTTCAACTAGCTGTGGAGTAATTCTTAACTGTATAGGCTAGTTCATGCAGGGCTGGTGTAGCTGTGTTGGTCCCAGGATAGTGGAGAGACAAGGTAGATGAGGTACTATCTTTTACTAGACCAATTTCTGTTGGGGTATGTCTACACTACAGCACTAATTCGAACTAACTTAATTCGCATTAGTTAATTCGAACTAAGCTAATTCGAACGAGTGCATCTAGACCTAAAAACTAATTCGAATTAGCATTTTGCTAATTCGAACTAGCATGTCCACATTGAGTGGACCCTGAACAGAAGTTAGGGCTGGCCGGAACCAGTGCCAGCAGGGCATCAGGTTAGGACTTAGAGTATGGAGCTGCTGCCTCAGGCTAGCCGAGGGCTGTGCTTAAAGGGACCCGACCCCTTATCCCGGACAGACAGTTCTCAGGTTTCTCTGCTTACTGGTCTACCTCACTGAGGGACAGCAGAGCAGTCCTGTCTTGGAGTGCCCTGAGTGCCCACACTCGGCACATCACAGCACTCGGCCATCAGCCCGGCTGCACTTGCCACAGGCTGCCATCCGGAGGGGTCTATTGGGGGGCTGTCAGGATCCAGGAGGCCCTGCAGGAGAGCTTCCACCCCGAGGAGCCCGCAGAGCCACCCCAGTCCTCCCCATCGGGGGCTCGTGCCCCATTCCTCCTTCACTTTCTTCCACTTACCCCTCCCGAGCCCCCCCTTCCTGATGAAAAAAATAAAGGACACGTGTGTTCAAAAATAGAAACTCTCTTTATTTAACAAAACTGGGGTTGGGGGGGATTAACCTCTGGGAGACTGGGAAAAGGAGGTGGGAGAGGAGAGAGAGAGAGTGGGAGGGGAAACCTGGGAGGAGGGAGCTGGAAGGGGAAGCCAGGGGAAGAAGGACGAGGGGAAGTATAAAACTATGGTACGCCATATCTTCAGTAATGTGTACAGATGTGGTCTCCTCACCTCAAAAAAGATGTTTTGGCCCTGGAAAGGGTTCAGAAAAGGGCAACTAAAATGATTAGGGGTTTGGAACAGGTCCCATATGAAGAGAGGCTAAAGAGACTGGGACTTTTCAGCTTAGAAAAGAGGAGACTGAGGGGGGATATGATAAAGGTATATAAAATCATAAGTGGTGTGGAGAGGGTGCATAAAGAAAAGTTCTTCATTCGTTCCCATAATATAAGGACTAGAGGACACCAAATGACATGAATGGGTAGCAGGCTTCAAACTAATAAAAGAAAGTTCTTCTTCACAAAGCAAATAGTCAACTTGTGGAACTCCTTGCCACAGGAGGCTGGGAAGGCTAGAACTATAACAGAGTTTAAAGAGAAGTTAGATAAAGTCATGGAGGTTGGGTCCATGGAGTGCTATTAGCCAGGGCGTAGGAATGGTGTCCCTGACCTCTGTTTGTGGAAGGCTGGAGATGGATGGCACGAGACGAATGGCTTGGTCATTGTCTTCGGTCCATCCCCTCTGGGGTAGCTGGTGTTGGCTGCTGTCGGCAGACAGGCTACTGGGCTAGATGGACCTTTGGTCTGACCCAGTACGGCCGTTCTTATGTTCTTATGTTCTAAGCTCAGGGCTCAGGGGTCGGGGGTCTCACTGGACCAACTTGATTTTCATGCAAACCTGCTCCTGGGTTCACATGTGGCCTTTGGTGGCCAGGCTGGCAGCTATCCTCCCCTAGACGGCCACTTTCCTGTGCCTAGTGCGGAGATTGTGGATGTTGAAGGCCTCCCCCCCCAAACCTGGATGAGGTCCATGATCTCCGCACTAGACTAGGCGGGCGCCCGCCTCTTGTGGCCCTGGGCAGGCTCCTGGGAGCTGCCAGCTTGGTCCTGGGAAGAGGCGGAGGGCTGGGTGGCAGTGGGTGGCTGGCTCATGCCGTGCCAGGTGCAGGGTCTGCTGGCTGAGTGCTGGCAGGCTTGCACCTGGCACAGGTACCGTAGCCAGACCGTGGCCCTTTAAGGGCTCCAGGGCCGGGAGGGGGGCAGAAGAGTTTCCCTGGCTTGGCCCAGAGTGGCCACCAGGGCAAGCTGGGAAGGGCTAGCCTCCAACTAGTTCGAATTAAGTGGCTACACAGCCCTTAATTCGAACTACTTAATTAGAACTACGTTAGTCCTCATAGAATGAGATTTACCTAGTACAAATTAAGCGCTCCGCTAGTTCGAATTAAGTTCGAACTAGTGGTTTGTATGTGTAGCGCCTATTAAAGTTAATTTGAACTAACGGCTGTTAGTTCGAATTAACTTTGTAGTGTAGACATACCCTTGGTGAGCAAGAAAAACTTTTGAACCAGTTTATCACAGAAACAATGTAGAAAGACAAAAACTGTATATTCTGAGTATATATGATCAAAGGACTACAGACGAACAGCCTTTTCAGCCACAGTGTGGCAGCCATGATGGGCCTGGAGAGAAAGGCACAAACTCAATGGAGTATTTAATGATATTAGACTTTGTAAAAGAGATCCAGTGCAAAGAACCTTAAGAGACAACACTGAACCATGCATTGTACTTACATTTTATAGGTTTCCTTTGTTCTTGCAAATGCACAGAAGCATAAAAAAGATTTGTGCTGATTGAAAAGGAGTACTTGGCAAGCATATATTCATGTGAGAAATTTTACAGATATTTGTGTGGACTGGAATCATTTACAGAGATAACAGACCATAAACCACTTGCCACTCTCACTGGTGGAAAAGACCTGGATCAGGCAATGCTGAGCTGCCAACATCCATTGCCAAAGTTAATGAGATTTAATATATTTTCTAAATATGTTCCTGGGAAAAATTGGGTGTAGCAGATACTCAGTCATAGAGCCCACCAGGAGCTCAAAGATGATGTAAAGGCATGCATGGATGTTGTAGACACAGACCTATGTCAGAAGAGATGCTATTCCAGCTACACCAAAAAAAAAGCACCCTTGACACATCATTCTAATTACACAAGGGATGGCTGGTGTAAGTATCTAAAAGTTCATCAAGGAAGTAATGAGACTATGTTGTGCTTCCTGGTCAATTAAGTGGGTCAAAGGGTTATGAGGAATTGCACTGTAATTCCAAATGAAATGAGAGGAGAAAAATTAAAACTCATCTGTAAAGGACATCAAGTATTAACTCTATACCATGAGTGGGCCAGCAAGTCAATTTGGTAGGCTAACATTAGCAAGGACATAAAGAATAAAGTATCTGCATGTGAACATTACACAACTAACTGTCCAAGACAACAGAAAGATGCTCCAACCCCACTTCCTCTCTCAAACAGAGGAAGACACTAGCTGTGCAAAATCAGAGGACATTATTACCTGCAGGCCATGGGCTGTTTTTCCAGAAATACAGAATGAATGTGAGAGACATAATATGTTGCAGTGTTAAGAAACTGAAGTCTCAGAGGGGTAGCCGTGTTAGCCTGTAACTTTAAAAACAATGAACAGTCCTGTGGCACCTTAGGGTACATCTAGACTGCGGGGGAGGGGGGGAGGGTAGGAGGGGGGAGCAGGGTGGTGTTCGGGAAACTCTGCCACGTCCAGGGAATGCATTTGCTCTTCCACTTTTTTTTGCAGAAGAGCAGATGTGCTCTTTTGGAAGCCCACGAGGAAGAAGGGTTCTTCCTAAAGAGGGTTTTTTTCTGAAATTTGGCCCAGTGTAGATGGGCCAAATTTCAGAAAAAGCCTCTTCAGGAAAAAAAAAGTGGAAAAAGGTACGCAAATTGCAGAGCGCATTTTGCGTGCCTTTTTCCCGAAAAAAGTTGCAGTCTAGACATAGCCTTAGAGACTAACAACTATATGTAGTGTCATGAGCTTTCAGGAGTAAAACCCACTTCATCAGTTGATGAGCTGCAGCTCATCTGTGGGGTTTTACCCATGAAAGCTCATGATACTATATATTTTTGGTATCATGAGCTTTCGTGGGCACAGCCCACTTCTTCAGATGACTGGAGTGTTGGATGTCTAGGACCAAAATAAATAGGGGAGACAGGAGAGGGCATGGAAGAAGGGAAAATTGGGAGGGGGACAAGAAAAGGCAGTGGGTAAAAAATATATCAAGGGGAAACCAAGTCTATAAGCACCTAAAGACTAGATAGTCAAAGGGGGCAGATAAGAACCATTAATTAGCAAACAACAAAGAGTCAGGAAGCACTTAAAGACTGATGAAACATCTAGATGGTATCATGAGATGCTTCAAAGACAAAGAACCATTATCGCACTCATTGTTTGATAGGTAGGTAATGGCCTAACCAGCCAGTATCATTGTTTAATCCAGAGGTGTGAGAATTGAACTTGCGAATGAGCTGCAGCTCCAGTCCTTCCCTGTGTATTTGGCTCCTGTAATTGGTTTGTAACAAAACAGCCACTTGAAGATCTGTTATTGCATGCCCAGGGAGATTAAAGTGTGCCCCAACAGGCTTTTGTATGTTCCCTTTATGGATATCTGATTTGTGTCCATTAATTCTTTCATGTTGGGTCTGTCCAGTTTGTCCAATATATATTGCAGTGGGGCATTGCTGGCATACATTAAATTACTGGATGTGCAGTTGAATAAGCCTCAGATTTGGTGGCTTATGTGGTTGGCTCCAGTAATGAGTTCACTTATATAGATATGTGGGCAGAGTTGGCACCATGGTTGATTGCAGGGATGGGTTCCTGGATGTGCTCATGATACCATCTACATGTTTTGTAAGTCTATAAAGTGCAACAAGACTATTTGTTGTTTTTTCAGTTTACCTGTACAGACTAACTCGGCTACCCCCGAAGCTTCTATATATTTTTGTTAGTCTCTAAGGCTATGTCTACACTGGGAAATTATTTCAAAATAAGTTATTTCAAAATAATAACTCCCGAAATAACTATTTCAAAATAGTGTGTCAGCACTACAAGGCACCATCAAAATAGTGCAGAATTATTTTAAAATAGCATGCGTCCACACTGATTGAAGCCTGCATCACATTTAAAGCCCCCTGGAAGCAATCCAGGAGGGCATCAGGAGAACTGTCACTTTCTGTAGCTGCTTCCTGAGGCTAGCTGAGACTCGTGCTTCAGGGGGCTCCTCTCTACAGCCGCATCTCACTCTCGTCCATTGACTACCCCCTCATGGGACACCAAACTCATGCCACATGCTCTGGTTGTCCTTACAGGTGCCACAGCACTCTCATCATGGAGCTGGAGCTACAGCAAAACAGCCAGGCTCTTGGGTCTCATGCTACACCTAATGCAGACTGCCCATGCGGTGCTGCAGGAGCACGATGACTAGACCAAAGTAGGGGATCTCTTGACCCAGACCCTGGTGCTTCTCATGCCCTAAATTCCCCTCCATGCTCCCCTTCACACTATGGAACACCACTTCTGGCAGACGGAGACCAGTTCCGGGGACCACATCATTATGCAGTGGTGGGACGACCAGTAGTGGCTCCAGAACTTCTGCATGCAGAAGGCCACCTTCCTGGAGCTCTGTGAGTGGCTCGCCCCTGCCCTCAGGCAATGAGACACCTGGATGAGACCTGTCATCCCCCTGCAGAAGCGTGTCATCATCGCATTATGGAAGCTCATCACACCAGACAGCTACCACTCAGTCAGGGACCAGTTTGGGGTGGGGAAATCCATTGTCAGGGCTGTACTCATACAGGTTTGACTCATTTACTGTTTTACTAGGAAGGTGGTGAAGCACTGAAATAGGTAGTTTATGACCGTTCCGTTATGCCTCGTGAAACGAGGTTTACAGGAGCAGTCAACAAAGGCTTCCCTTGTTGACCGATCCGCGTCTTGACTCGCGCACTGTGCCGACGATCAGCTGAGCCGGCACAGCGTGGTGGCCATGTTTATTTTAATGAAGCCAGGGATATTTAAATCCCGGCTTCTTTGACTATGTCGGGTAGCCTAGTTTACATGCCTCTGTCGGCAGAGGCATGTAGTCTAGACATGCCCCAACTGTTGCTAAGATCTCAGTGCCCAGATTTTGTGTGAGCAAGACCAACAGTGGAGAATCAAAACCATCAACATTCACAGGTTAGTCTTCAGAAAGAACAATCAACAGAACAAACTCAAAATCTCAGACAGATGGCAAATGCACACCACAAAGATGATTACTCAGATTCCAAACCAACTGGAGACAGTCACTAGAACTAAACAGAAAACCAGCACAGCTTAGAGATACGTAACAGATTGCTATCTACTGAACTTCAAAGAAGATGTGATAGTGTAAATATTGTAAAAGGGATGAATGTAAAACTTAAGGGGGAAGATGTAATGGAATGCTAAAATGCATTCTATTGTTCATCTGCTAAAATATGTGTAAAATATGTTAATTTAAATTAGCATCAGTCATACCTGGAAGAACATCAGGTGTATATAAGCAAGCTTTGTAGCCGGTCCATATCTGGTATAGGAATATGACACCATTCAAAAGAAGCCTGTTGTTGAAAGCAAGCCAAAAATCAGGGTTACTACTGAGAGCTTCCCCTACTGCCAGAAAGTGTGAACAAGAACAAAGCAGATGCAAACACAGCATGAACAGCAATAAGTGAATGTGCAGATGCTCCCTTTAATGTATGTGTTAGCCAGTCTTGCTCCTCTCTGTGTTCTAATAGCAGGAGACTGATCACTCATTAGAACTTGGCAGAGACTTTTTGGAATGACAATTTGCAGCAGGAACAGTTAAGTGCTAGGAACGATGCCTCATGGAGACATAGATTCAGCGTGTGTTCTCTCCATTTCAGGCTGTCTCAGCCTCAGCAATGGGTGAAATTCCCAGTCCTGCTGCATACTACTTGGCTCTTTAATAATATTTATCTGGGGGCTTGGAGGGTGTAGTGAAGTGTAAACTTAAAAAAGCAATGTAACTGATTTGCTTTTTTCTCTGCCGTAAATGCACAGGTGGAGATGTGGACTAGCTCGCAGCTCTCTGAGACAGTCATGTAAGAAACCAGCAGCCAAAGTCAATGATGTAAGAAAGGGGAATAGAATGCCATTATGTTCCCCTTTCCCACCCACAAGAAGATAGCTCAAGAGAGGTGAGGCCTGAATGCTGCACTGGGAAGAGAAAGGGTCCTTGAGAGTAGGGGATCTCTGCCTTTTTTGTTCTGGGCTCTCCACGAAATGCTATAAAAACTTCAGGGCCCAACTTCACCACAATAACTGTTTTTCTGCATATAAAAGCATAGGTGCTAAACTAAGGGTTGAAGTGGTTTCCACCATACACAGGGTTTACAGTTTGACTGACTAACTCTCAGCATTCCCTCTATACAACTTATACCAGCACCCCTGTATAAAAATCAGATCCAGCATTATGGGGTAGCAAGCATGACAATTGCCTAGTGCCCCATGCCACAGGGGGCCCCACAAAGCTAAGTTGCTCATACTTTGGCTTCAGCCCCACACCATCTCTCACTGTAAAGCTGCATCTCCACTTGCCACACCAGAGATCGAACTCTTAGCATTTGATTTAGCGGGTCTAGTAAGGACCCACTAAATCGAACACTGAGGGCATCCCTAGTCAGCGGTTCTTGGTTCCACAGTAATGCAAATTAATGATGAGTGAATTACTGTAGAATCGTATATACATAGGCCCACAACTCAAGAAGGATACTGAGAAATTGGAGAGCATTCAGAGAAGAACCACAAGAAAATATGCCTTATGGTGAAAGACTTAAGGAGCTTAATCTGTTGGGTTAATTAAAGAGAACATTAATGAGTGCCTTCCATAGTTTGTAAGAACCCACATGGGAAACAAATTTGAAACTAGAAGTTCTCTTCACTCTAGCAGACAAAGGAATATAACCCAATCCAATTATTAGACATTAAATCTGTACAAATTTAGACTATAATTAATGCCAGTATTTTTAACAGCGGGTGTAATTAACCATTGTAACAATATATCAAGGTCGTGATGGATTTCCTAACAGTGAAATTATGAAATCTGCATGTTTTCAAATGGGGGAATTAAATCCAGGAAATCCTGTGCTATGCAAGAGGTCAAATCCCTTCTGGTCTTAAAAAAGCATGCTTATCTCAGTTAGATATCTATTTTACACTCACACCCACTGCTGGAGTTCCTGGAAGAAAACACCTCTGAGCATTAATACGCTATGGCAATGTTCAAGTGGAGATTGGACAGAATCACAAGATTTGGATTTCTATCTGCAACTGAATTAGAATTTCCATCACTGCTGGATTTGCACACAAATAGGAAGTTTGTTTCTAGCAAAATGAGGCTTGTGATTGTTTCTAGCTTAAGCAAATGAAAGAAACCCACCTGTACCCAGTACTCTATAAACATATCTTCTCTTTCTTTTGGTCTTTTCCCACTCCTAATTTCTTTATACCTACTTACTTGCTGGCCCTTCCCCTTGGGATAATCAGCTGGTCAACTTCTGCTTGCCAATAACTGATGCTCTTGTAAAAATGATGCAGTAGCTCATTTCCCCCTTATGTTGCTGTGTTAGTTGCTACTCAGTCTGTTTTAATTATCATTTTAAGCTGCCTCTAACTGCCTGGTGATTAATCTACATTGTGATTATTATGTTTCCATCTCACACAAAATTCCCGCTTGGTTGATGAACTATTCATGTCTGGAGCTGGTTGTTGAGGCTGGATAGCACATTGTCATATTAGGGGTATGTTGATTTTACATGCTTGTTGCCATTTTCTCTTCATGTGTTCCAAACCCTATAAATTAAGGCTACCCTTTCAAAATTGAAGAGTAAATGGTATTGGTTCAAATTTTAGAAGACACACTGTATAAGTGTATATATTAATCAGAACAACCTGTTCATTATGCACATTATACCAGTTATCAAGAATAACATATACACTAATATGCTTCATAAAGCCACCTTTTTTTACCCGTGCTTTTATTAGTCCTTTGTGTGTGTGTGGGGGGGGAGGGGGGAGGGCCTCCTCTTGGTGTGTCTTAGTAGGTTTTATGCCCCCCTTTTGGGGTCTTTTATTCTATTCCACTATTCTACTTTTTATATATTGTGTAGTAAAAAATTGTAAACCACCTCAAATATTTTAAATAGAGAGGCGCGGGGTAAAATATTTTAAAATAAATGAAAATAAATAAAATAAATAATTTATAGGGCAGACTCAGAGCCACAAAGCAAAGTAGAACATCCCTTTTATTCAGCACTGAGAACAAAGTTAACACAGACCTAAATTCATAATCACACTGTTACCACCAAGACGGGCAAGTGCTTGGATGAGAACTGCTCTTTTATGAAGAGTGACAAACTGAAGCTGAAACTGAGCAAGACAGAAGTGATGCTGGTGGGCAGAGGACAATTCTTTGAAGAGCTTGCAGCCAGGGGACAGTCTCTGTTGGTTGAAAATACAAACCCATAATTGGCAATACAGTGTGTGGTCTAGAATTATTTTAATTCCTTGTTCACACTATGTTCTCACATGGAATTATAGGATTGGATGGGACCTGAAGAGGCCACTTGGTCCAGTCCCCTGCATTCAAGGCAGGATTAAGTACTATCTAGGACATCTCTTAGGGTATGTCTACACTTGCACCCTAGTTCGAACTAGGGTGCAAGTGTAGACATACCCTTACAGGTGTTTGTCTAACTTGATTGTAAAAATCTGGAACGATGGGGATTCTACAACCTCCCTCGGCAATTTATTCCAGTGGTTAACCATATAGGGAAAACTTCCTGACTAAGATCCAACCTATACCATCTTTGCTGAAATTTAAAGCCCACTGCTTCTTGTCCTATCCTCAGAATAATTTTTTCCATCCTCCTTGTAACAAACTTTTATCTACTTAAAAACTATTATCATGTCTGCTTCTCAGTCTTCTCTTATCCAAACTAAACAAACACTCTTTTTTCAATATTCCCTTCTACGTCATGTTTTCTAGACCTTTAATCATTTGTTTCTCTCCTCTGGACTTTCTAGTTTGTGCTCCTCTTTCCTGAAATGTGGCATGTAAAACTGGGCACAATACTCCAGCTGAGTCCTAATCAGCACAAAGTAGAGCAGAACAATTACTCATGCTTTGATTGCAACATTCTTGCTACTACATCTCAGAATGATGTTTGCTTTTTCTCAATATTCTTTAGATCATATTTGGCTTGAAATATCAGTATCTGTGAGTAACATTTTCTACCATATCCACATGGCTAGGAAACTCCACCTTTTCCTGGTGGACAAAGATCTGGCCTCAGTTATTCCTGCCTTCATCACTTTGCATCTGGATTACAAGAACAAAATATGTATGTGGATATTCAGTCTTCAGCATATAGGAATTCAGAATGCTACAGCATGACTCCTCGGTATCATAGGCAAAACTGTCCTTCACTTTCCACACTGTCCCTATGCAATTTTGAATCAAATTCCAGGTCTTGTGCTTGATATTCAAACCCTGGACCCTGGCCATGATGTGCTATCTGGAAGAAAGTCTAAAGCTCTGAGATGAAGACCATGGTGTCTATGGAATAATGGAACTCTCAGCAATAATAGTAAAGCTCACCTGTGCAGAAGACAGAATGTTCTTTGGAGGTAACACAAATTTATAGGTATGTTTATGTTAAAAGAAAAAGCCTTAACCCCACACCTGGCTAACAAGACACTCCACACATTTGTTTCCCATTGGAGAGGAGTAGAAAACAACCAACACATGACAGTCTTGTTGCTTATTGCACTATGAAAAGATGCTCTGATACAACAGTGATGAGTTGAGGTATAAAAAAATCTACACAGAATGAGATAGAAGGTCTTATGCTAAAGGCAATGGACTGGAACTGGGAAGATTTAGGCTTAACTCCTGCCTGAGTCACAGATTTTACCTAACCTTAGACAAGGCAGTTAATCAGATTTCCACATCTTAAAATAGGATAATACTAGTAGAATTTCCAGAAGTTGCTTTTCATGTTATAAATGTGTATTCAAGACCTGATAACACTGATACACAGAATAGTATTTGTGCCTACATAAATGGCCTTTTCATGCTTGTATATGGTAGAATGGGATCAGATTATTTCCAGTCAAACAGCTTCTCTGAACATTAAGGAAGAATAGAGACACTGCTGGGATTCTGATCAATTCTGCCAGTCACAGAAGGTTGGGTAGTACTGCTTATAAAGCCAAGTCATTTCAACAAATGTAGCTCCTCCTGGATTAGTGACCCCTTTAGCACCCTACTACATAATATATGGTAGGAGATCAAATGAGGCCCACTGGAGTCAGTACATGCAATTCTTGGTCCTACTTGAAAGAGAAATATGTACAAGGAGGATTCTTAGACACTACCCAATTCTCTCTCTCTGTAATATCTTTTTTCTCTCCCGAGTCACCTTCCTTTTGTCCAGGCCTGTGAATCCTTTGCAAGTGTTATGACCTGCCCTGCTGAGCTGGCCGATGGGCTTTGTTACATGGTGAGGATTGACAGGTTGAAATCCTGTAGAATCTGTGAGCTTCCATGAAGGTGCAGGAGTCTGCTCATTGCATTATTGGGCAGAGCTGTAAGGAGACCGGAGAATTAGAACAGTACAGGTTTTAGTGGTAAACGTGTTTTCAGAAGCACACATTTTTCTTGGTATATCAGACTATTGTTAGCAAGGATGGAAAGGGAAAAGTCATAGAATCATAGAAGTCCAAAATGATTTAAAAAGCCTATTTATGGCATCCATTCTACTTCTTTGTCAATGTGGTATGGTGTATTTGCAAGAACTGGTCTGTAATGTGATACCACTTTCTATGGTATATCTTCAAGCAATGAGCTCTAGCTTGTTTTAAAATGGTTTGAGTGATGAAACTTCTATCACATCCATTTGTATTTTGTCCTTTTTCCTAGTTTAAGTTGTACTTAATTTCATTATTTACTAAGATCAATCCAGCCAAATTAATCACATTGACATAATTGCTGTAGTACCTGTAACAGCCTGGGTCTTGTAAATAGCAGTGTTTCTCTTAAACAGCATTTCTGCAGTTATTTCACATGCTCCTGACTACCCCCTCCAGACAATGCCAACTAAACTTCTAAGTCATTATTTTAGCACACATTAATAATGAAGACTTCTCCTCTACAGAGGGATGGATATATGGCCAATTGAATATTCAATGTTCTGTCCTTGAACAAAGTTCATATCCATAACCATTTATCACATGCAACAACCAAACAATTTCAATACACTAATTCTGCCCAAATCAGCAAAAGATTCATTTCTATGTTTAGTAGATGGATTTAAGATGGAAAAATAAATAAAACGTATCCATACAGCACATCACAGAAATGGCCTTTATAAGCAAGATACATTGAATAAAAACAGAAGTGTCACAGTAAGCATTCTTAGGAGGCATATATAGTGCCATGGTGTGATTGATTTCCTCAGAGGCTGCTGATTTTTAATGCTATTTGTGTTGGAATATTTAAAATTGTTTAGGAACAGAACATTCCAAGAAGTGACTCTGTAATTCTCCCTGTTAAAAGCGAAGGAAAAAACAAAATTAAACTTGTTCCCAAATGTGCTTAGCTCTGGTGTGCCTAAAAAGGCCACTTTCCCCCTTAAATAAATTTTTAAAAAAAATCAGTTTTTTTATTATTGTTCCTACTAGAGAGCTCCTTGGAAGACCAGAGCTTTTATTTGCCATGTGATGAGATAGGAGCACTGAGTCCCTCATAAAGCCCAGTCCAAAAGGTGTGGAAGATGTTTGTTGTTAACCAAAACAAACAGAAGGTTGTAAAGTCTACCTGTGAAATCTTTCCCCATCCACTTACTCAGCTTTCCTCTTCTTTGGCCCTGTGATGTCATTGTAGAAGTTCTCCTGTCATTAACAGGCTAAGAAGGTGGAGTAGCTGGCTGTGTGGTCAAGACTCAGGAAAACTATATATTATCTCTGCCATAGAGTTGTGTCTCTGTGATCTAAGCTAGTGGCTCATCATAAAAGAGGAACAACAATATTTCCCTTTTCTTGTCTAGTCAGACTGGAAGCTATTTGGGCAGGAATTCTCACTTCTGTCATTGTACAGGGCTAGCAATTTGGAGCCTAGATCTCGGGTTGGGGGGCATATTTAGAAGCTAGCACAATACAAATAAAAAATAGAAACAAGGCCTTAAGCTCAGATGAAAACACAACCAGAAAGGGGAAAAATACCAGCCCCTGGTTTAGCCCTAATGCACAACCATTCTAGGTGCCTATTTGGAGGAAGAGAAGAGAAGATTTGTCCTGGCTCAGAGATACAGGTGATACCAATGGTACAGGTGGTACAACCTGCCACCACCTTTCTGCAGATACTCTCTTGCAGGGGACATTACTAGTATTAGCTCATCTGCTCTCTCTTTCTAAAGGATGTAGTGTCATGGTAAGAACACATAATTCCCCCATGGACAGAAATATGCAAATACCATTATGCAGCAATTCATTTTCTATCAGTGCTAGACAGGCTGGCTCACAGATCAAAAACGCAACATACAAAAAGAACCATCCATGCAACTGTATGTGGATAATACTGGGAAACAACGTATAATGGGTAGACTAGATTATCACACAGAGCAATGTTGTTAAGATTTAATATTTATGTGTTGGTGAGTTCATAAAACCCATTGGGCTAAATATACTGCAAGGATATGGCCCCAAGACTGCAGAGCTTCTAAAAAGGGCTCACGTTACTTTTCTGCAATGCCCTATTCTTAGTCTGAACATTTTGTGAGGCACTGTGGTTCCTTCAAACTAAATTACAAATGCAGTAGAGCAGGCCAGTCCACATGAAGGGGAAGGGGGAACCTGGACCCTTTAAATCCAGAGTGCTGCGCAGAGTGCTCCGTGTGGCTCTGAGGGCTAGAGAGGGTGTGGGGGACATTTTGTGGTCCAGGTGGTGCTGAGAGGTGGCTGTCCCTGTCCCTTTTCCCTGAAGCCCACCCCTTCCAGGAGCGCGGAGCTGGGTCCCTCCTCTTGTCCAGGGTCCCAGCGCGGCGGTCAGGTCCCCCCGTAGCAGAGCAGCTCTGTGTTCCCTGTTTGTCGTTGTGGATTAGTAGCTGCACACAGGGGCCTACTTGAGGTTCATTTCCTTGGAATGCCCTTAGCTCTGGGAGTTTAAAGCACTGATGCATTACTAACTGCCTTGCTCTCTATGCGCAATCTAAAGGTTAGTTTTCTCTTGGGAACAGGGGAAATGGCAGGGGGAGGGAGGAAAAAAAGGGAAATAGGTCTTGAAGGAAAATTATTCGTGTGCTCTGAAGGAATTCTCAAGCCAGCCTGCACTACTGGGATTATTAGGATGCACAGGGCAAAGATTGGCAGGATAGGAAGCCTGTACTTGCACCAGGTACTGCAACAACTCAATATGCATCAGTGACTTCAAAGGATGTAGCTCAAATACATATTCAGGAAATGAACTCCATTCATATAAATAAGCTCCTCCTCCTACCAAATATTAAAGGTGAAGGTTTTAGACCAGTGGTAGGCAACCTGCGGCCCATGGGCCACCTGCGGCCCTTTGGGTTCTACGTATGGCCCATGAGACATTTTGTTTACTGTTGCCCATGTGTAAGATTGCCAGATTTTGCTGGTTTCCGTCCACAGTTTTTCCTCTACCAGTATTTCTAAAGTGACATGCATGTAAAGCACGGGCATGTGAAGTGAGGTACATGCTGATTGCACACAGCATTGACCCTCTGCATCCAATCAAAGCGTTGCTATGGTTCAGTCAGCACAGCCTGCAAATTCTAGGTACTCAAGCACAGTTAAGTTAGCAAAACTAATCTATTTTGGGAGACTGTCTTTGTTACAGCACATCGCGACCCACTGAGCTATAGGAGGGCCAATCTTGCGGCCCACTCACAAGCCTAGGTTGCCCATTGCTGTTTTAGATGAAAGCACATTGAGGTACCATTCTCAAGTTTAACTTTAAAAAACAAACAAACCCACAACACAAAACCATATAGAAACATTTTCTCTTTAAACTCTACTGATTTATTATCTCAAATGAATTTAATTTATTGGACCCAAAGGAGGACAAGCATCTTTTTGTGCATGAAATGAAAATATCCCCGCTTGGACAATAAAATACTGAACCATGATCAATTTATTAATGTGCCACTATTTTATATTCAAACTAAAACCTTATGCATACAATTCACCAGGGTTTACCTAACTCTCACATTTCTATGCTTTTAAATGTGATATAATAGAACAGCTTCCATTAATCCCCATTGACAACCCAAATTAGATTTTTAAGGACTCAGCACAATAATAAAAACAGTGATATAGAACATATCCTCAGGCATGCACCTGGATCTTTGTTTAGAGATAATGATTCACCTCTTTCTTACACGAGGGGAGATCAGGAGTAATTCCCTGAATTCCTGAAATCAAGTTATGACTGTGTGAGAGGAGAATCAGGCTCAGTGTCAATTGACAGGCATGTTGTCCTAGGATAATGGTCTCCTGTTGCTAGGTACATGGTGAGGCAGGGGAGAGGAGGTTATGTTTTAGAGGGAAGCATCAAGGTAAAGCTGAAATATTTGTTTTCAAAGCCACACGTCTCTTTTGTTGATAACAGTCTACTTCTGTAATTCCCCTTTCTGTCCTCAGAAGAGCTGGGGCCTGACTTTCCACAGCCTCTCTGCTGAATTTACACCAGTGTAACACAATTGATTTCAGTGGGATTACTTTATTTATGCCAGTGTAGTCTCTGTGGGACCATCTTTGGTATTTATGTGGCCCCCTGTAAGGAGAGAATTTGAGTACCTCACAACACATGTATCCTGTGAGGTCGGGAAGAATCCCAAGCATTGTTACAGGCTGGGGACAAACTGGCTAAGTAGCAGTTCTATAGAAAAGGACCTGGGGGTTACAGTGGATGAGAAACTGGACATGAGTCAACAGTGTGCCCTTGTAGCCAAGAAGGCTAATGGCATATTAGGTTGCATTAAGAGGAGCATTGCCAGTCGATCCAGAGATGTGATTATTCCTCTTTACTCGGCTCTGGTGTGGCCACATCTGGAGTATTGTGTCAGTTCTGGGCCCCCAATTACAGGAAGGATGTGGATGCATTGGAGAGGGTCCAGCGGAGGGCAACCAAAATGATTAGGGGGCTAGAGCATATGACCTACGAGGAGAGGCTGAGGGAGTTGGGTCTATTTAGTCTGCAGAAGAGAAGAGTGAGGGGGAATTAGATAGCAGCCTTCAACTTCCTGAAGGGAGGTTCCAAAGAGGCTGGAGAAAGGCTGATCACAGTAGTGATGGATGGCAGAACAAGGAACAATGGTCTCAAGTTGCGGTGGGAGAGGTTCAGGTTGGATATTAGGAAAAACTATTTCACTAGGAGGGTGGTGAAGCACTGGAATGGGTTACCTAGGGAAGTAGTGGAGTCTCCATCCCTAGAGGTGTCTAAGTCCCGGCTTGACAAAGCCCTGGCTGGGTTGATTTAATTGGGATTGGTCCTGCCTTGGGCAGGGGGCTGGACTTGATGGCCTTCTAAGGTCTCTTCCAGCTCTATGATTCTATGATTCTATTATCTCCCCACCCCCTTTTCCGTCAGCAAACTGAGGCACAGAGCAACTTAAGGCTTGTCTTTGTGGCAATAGTTTGTGCCAGTTAATACACTACAAGACAAGCCCTAAATGATTTGCCTGTGATCACATGGGGCATGTATGGCTGAGCAAGGAAATCAACAAGGTCTCCCACATCCCAGGCTAACCTCCTAACCACTGGACCATCCTCTCCTGACACTTCATCATAAAATGCGTTTATTTGTCTAGATTTCAAGGTTGAAAGGGACTGCTGTGATGATCTAGACTGACTGCTCTAGAACACAGCCACTAGAACCTCCCCCCAAAAATTCTATTTCACTTCGGATGGTCCTTTTTTTCTCCTGGCTCAGCATAAGAAGATAGCTCAGAAACCCATGTTTCATATCATGGTGGTACTGCCTTGTGTGCGCATTCTGTACACGTGTAAATGGTTAAGATGCTTGTCCTTTCAGCAGGTTACAAAAATCATATGCTCACTGTGGACAGACCTAAAGTATCTGAGCCCACTCACCAACCAACACTTTTAAGAACAGCTGTGGCATGGGAGAGTGTATGAAAAATGCAATCCCCCTTTCTCTTGGCTCTGTGATGACCATTGGGAATGACCAGAACAGTTCCTGGAGTTATAGTAGCCCAGTTTGTGTTGGCAAAAGGCCTTTTGTGGCAACTTATGAGATGTATGGGAAGACTCTTCAGTTTGCTAGTATCTTGGCATTTCCCACCCTTTGTTTCATTTTTTCTCAGGGTGCTGCATGATGAGCTAGATACCAGTTTGCTGCTGGTTATATTCCTCCCGCCTGGCATCCCAAACACACAAAAATGGCAATCCCATGCTTTCAAATCGACTGATTTAGTTTACATTAAAAGCTAAATAAAAATGAAGTCTCAAATGGGAACGTGTTTTCTGTTGCATTGGTTTTGGTGGAATAGGTGGATCCAAAGAATCAAAGGATTATTAAACAGTACCCTGTCACGCTACAAAACAAAACAGTTTAAATGGGCCAGAGTTAGTCAGACCCAAATGCCTCATATTAACACACCAGTTTGATTCCTTAGTAGCATACTACATTTTGACTCTAATTCACATTCCCAATCCCATGTAGAGAGGATGACATTTTGCATTTAAAGCTGTAGAATGCTAGCGGTATGCAGTGTACTCTAAGGCTTACGGTATACTCTACCATCTAGCTATTGAAATAAATATTATTGTACCAGCTGCTGGCTAAACCCTTTCCATCCACCTTGAGCAGTGACAATATGTTTGCTACACTGCACTACAATGTCTCCTCAGTTTAGGTTTACTCATACAGCAATCTTGATGGCTGGAGTGGATTTCATTTAACATATTTTCTACATTCTTGGATGTGGTTTGACCTGTCCTGTACATGACTTCCTACCCTGTAAGTTAATTCCATTGAGTATTTCCTGTAGAACACACTCCCTTTCAAGACTGCAGGGGCTGCAATCACCTGTAGCATCAATCAGTGCTTCCAGGAAAGTCTAAAAACATATACTATTACCTCCAAACCCTGCACTGACTCCAGGACCCTGTGTCCACACCTGCATTCCTAGTGCAGTCATTGATTTTGGTGAGTAATTGGGAATCAGGGTCAGGCACAAGGAGTACACGCCCTCACTCTTCACCAATGAACTGCAGTTTTTCATGCCCCAGAGGTGCTGCATGCTGGGCTGTGTGTAGGTGGTCAGTCCCAAAGCTCTTACTCACATAGGTAAACACTTAATTGGCTAAGCCAGTCTCTTGGAATCTTAACAGTCTCAGGTGGGGGGTTGTAGGGAAGGGAAGGAAAGGTGAGTCAGAGTTTGGTCACCAGTGTGGCTCTGCTACTGTTAAACCTCAGGTGTGCCTCTCTGCTCCTTGGGGGTGCAAAGCCTGTTGCTCTAGCAGAAATGTTTCCAGGAAGTGTATATTCTCTGCCCCTTTTGCTCCCAGTGGCCATTGTGATGATTGGTGTCTCCCTTGTCATTGGTGAAGTTCCGGTGCTGGGGTAAGGGTAGAGTGCAAATACTCCCCCAACTTGGCTTATTGCTTTGGGTGCTGGCTTCAGTGATATTAATCTTTGAGTTGTGCTGTTTGGCTTTTCCAGTTACTGTCTCTATCTGTACAAGCTATCACTGCAGTAGCTAATAACCCCTCCTCACCCAAACTGACATCTAGAATTGACTTGTCACCCAGGTAGTGCACTATAATTTTTGGTCTGCAAGACACATATTACCTGGCTCAAGAAAGTTGCCTGACTAGATGCTCTGTATGCTTCTTGCCCTCTCCCTCTGCACAGAGGTGTGAGAGTGGTTTTTGTTCTGTTTTAAATCCAGGGATATTAAGTTCTCCTTTCTACAAATTCCCTGGTTGGTTGTTTCTCTATATTGACTTTGAAACTTTAAAGTCTGCTACCGATTTGATATTATAATTTGGCACTGCTTGGTACCTGCAGCACCTTAGAAATGCAAAATACTACCTTGCATGGCCTCCAAGGCTTCAGAAGTTTGCTATGACTGACAACTGAGGAAATTATGTTTAAATCAGAAGGGCAGTAGAGAAGGGGAAAAATTGCCAAGTTCTTTAAAAACAACAGCCTAGTTTTGGGGGTACATTCATCTTCTCCTCACTGCTCTGAAGATTAACTGTCCACAGATGCCATCTCCTTCTTTTAGTGGTTCACTCCATTTTCTGAGGACTCAACTGCTCCCTTTCTGTGTTTGGCCCTTCAGCTAGCTCAGTGGAGTTTTCCCCTTCTGGGGAGTGAGATTGTGTATCAAAGTCTCTCTATGCCAGCCATCTCAGGTTGTCTTCCATTTCACTGCCATTCAATAATGTTACTTCCCTAATGGCTGGGGCAGGAGTAGGCCTGGGTTCCCTTTCTTCTGCTGGTTCCAACCCAGAGACCCTACAACCAACAGCTGAAATCTGCACTGTCCCACACATTGCTGCTTTTCCCCAGGCTACTTTCTACAGTCCTTCTCTTAAGGCTCTGTCACCACACTGTCCGGGTAGACTAGTCTCGCTGGGCTGAGCACCATAACAAAAAAGAAAATAACTGCAGAACTCCTCCCTTCCACCACTTCTGGGGGGGAGGAGGGGGGATGGCTAGCTTTATATAAACCCCACCTGTTCCTGTCCAGGTGAGCTTCATTCTCTGAGTAGTCCTCATTGGTTCCCAGCTCATACTCCATGAGCAGCCTAAGTAGTTAATTAGCCCAACTAACCACTTTTACCTTTTCCAGAAGCTATGTGGGATGACCACACCTTCATAAGCCTTTAACTGGATGAATGAACCCAGAGGATAATGTTGTCCCTAGTGATTCCCCATCAAATGCCACTGAAGACAATAACAAAAATTCCTGGGTTTTGTAATGGATTTTGATTGGAAGGGGAAATACTATCTATGAGTGCTTCCTAGTCAGGAAAAGAAATGCTGACTTTAGACATACTCAGATTAAATTAACACAAGAAAGAGATCAATATACTAAAGACAACACAGTGGAAATTGAGAAAAATGGTTGATGCTCTTAGATCAGGGGCTCCCAACCTTTTTCGGTCCCCATAACTCCTTGGCTTTTAGTAAACCTTCCTGTACCTCCTATTCAATATGAAAGGAAATAAATTGTAGCCTCTAGAATCCACTTTTTTCACTAACACTACTACTTTTGGAATATTTCAATTAGGATAATCTACTTATTTACCAAATATTCCCCGTACCCCCTTGACAAGCTTCTCGTACCCCCTGGGGGGTACGCATACCCCAGGTTGGGAACCTCTGGCCTACCCTGTCCTTGGTCTTCCTCTTGCTTCTAATGTATTTAAACCATTGTTTCTCAAAGTGGTCTGCGGACCCACTCTGAGAAAGTTGCTACCAGGCTGCTCCGTTTTGTTTACTACCAGCTCTCCCACCACAGAGCCTTGTGGCTCCCATTGGCTGAGGTTCACTGCTTGAGAAACACTGATTTAAAACTTTCACCTAGCATATTCCAGTGAAAAAGTAGTGCAGTCAGCTAATTTAAGTGGCAGGATTTTTTTATGAAAAATTTGGTATCTGTAGGATATAGCAAAGTATGACTATAATTTGCACAAACAAATCCTCAGACAAACAAACTCTTAACTGGACAGTCTGTACAAAAAAGAATTAATGGGCACAGATATCCAAAAAGGCAACACACAGAAACCTGTTGGAGGACACTTTAACCTACTGGGGCACTCATTAATGGATCTCAAAGTCACCGTGTTGTTTCAGCTCAATTCCACAAGCCAAATAGACAGGGATGCACTGGAAATTAACTTCATTTACAAGTTTGGGAGCCATCACAAAGGTATGAATAAAGACATTACCTGGCTAGCACACTACCTTCCACATCCTAATAACTTGATCAACCAAACGATGGGTACTTTATAACAATTTTAACCTTCTCTATCAGCTTCTTGTAACACAAACACTCTAATTCACTAATTTTTCCCTTCCTTTTCACCCCCATTCCCTATTTATTTTGGAACTGGACATTTAATACTCCATTCATTTGAAGAATTGGGTTGTACCCACAAAAGCTCATGATACCATCTACAGGTTTTGTTAGTCTTTAAGGTGCTGCTAGACTATTCATTGTTTTCTAAGTTTTTCCAGATACAGATTAACTTGGCTACCCCTCTGAAGTTCTTCAAATTATATAATAGATGTGTTACACTGGATCATGTAGTCTCAGAAATAAATACATTGGGGGAAAAAAGAGCAAAATATTTTGTTTTATTGAAACACTGCCCCAAATTTCTTCATTGAGACAAACTTTGTGAAAGAGAAGAGACACATTTAGAGATAAAATGCCACTTTTAAACAAGAACATCTGAGGCTGTGCCAGTGCCTTAGGAATACGGAATAGGGGAAAACACAATAGGCACTAAGGATATCAAGTTTAAAAATGGCTGCCACTCTGGTTACTTCCTCCATATTCTGTAACTAAAAGTTGTCCCCAGTATATTCCAAGAACTTATTGGCAATTTTGTGTTATGCTGTATTACTTTCTCAACAGATGTCTGTGTATTTAAAGCTCCTTTTCCCCCATTAGTACCATGTTCTGTATTTTTGATAGTTATGTTGTTTGTTTTAGCAATGCTGCATATTCTGCCTCATTCTGATTTGGTGGTCTATGACAACACCCGTATTTTTAAACTCTTTTAGCTTCACTCAACTGGTCTGCCTCCCACTTCCTTCTGGCCCTCAGAACAAGTCTATACAGATATGTATCATGTAATACCTTCTCATTCCCCCACTGCCTATTCTTTCTGAACAAGCTATATTCCTCTCCACCAATATCCCAGGTATGATACTTAGCCCACCAAGTCTGTGATGCCCATTAAATAATAATTTAACTTATATATTAGGAAAATGTGCGTGCACAACAGGTTGAGAGCTGCACTCAAAAGAATGGTTATCAATGGTTTGCTGTCACACTCGGAGACCCCTGTCTGGTAGTCATGCCTAGCGGGACCCTGCGTGGGAGTTAGGCCTGAGACCAATAATATTCAATATTTTCATTAATGGCTTGGCTAATGGAATAGAGAATATGTTTATACAATTTGAAGAGGACCTTAGCTGGGAGTGAGTGAGAGGACAGGTTTAAAATTCCAAATGCCCTTCACAAATTGGAGAACTTATCTGAATTTAACAAAATGAAATTCAGTGAAAATAAGTGCAAAATAGTACAGTTAGGAAGGAAAAATAAAATGCACAGATACAAAATGGGGATGAACAATTTAGATGATAGCACTGCTGAAAAGGATCTGGGGGTTCTAATGGACCAGAAACTGAATATGACTTGTCCATATAATGCAACTTTTAAAGAAGGCTTTTATTAACAGGCATGTTGTATGGAAGACACAGAAAGCGTCCAGACGAGAACAACAAAAATGATAAAAGGTTTAGAAAATGTGACCTATGAGATTTTAAAAATTGGCCATGGTTAGTCTTAAGAAGACTGAGGTGATAGCAAGGAACCTGATAACAGTGTTCCAATATGTTAAAGACTGTTTTAATGAGGATGGTAAACAACTATTCTCCATGTCCACTGAAGGTAGGCCAGTAAGTAGGTCAAAAAGTTTTTCCTATCAACTAACCTAACTATAAGGGTATTAATCTCTGGAACAGGCTTCCAAGGAAGGATGTGGAGTCCCCATCACTGGAAGTGTTTAAAAACAAAATGTGCAAACACGGTTCAGGGATGGTCTAAGTTTTCTTGGTCCGGCCACAACACAGTGGGCTGGGCTTGTTGACTTCTCAAGGTCCTTCATATATCTATATTTTTATGATACTCAATGGAAAGGAGCGAGCCTACAGCAAAAAGTCCTCCTTAAAACTTTCTTAAAGGATCAGAGCATGCAGAAAAGTATCCAGTGAAGGCAAAATTGAGAACTAGATGCTATCCAGGAATATATTTGACAGAAGGTGCTCAGTTCCCAGCTCCAAGGGTTGGTAATCTATACAGAAGATCTGTACAGAATGGTAAAGTGTTTTGAGATATTTCATGGCCTTTCAATTTCCTATGACAAGTTTACATAATATTAATCTGGATGCCTTTTGACTCATGCTTAAGTTTACAATCAACTCTTCATGACTAGTAATAGGAATGAGGCTGATACACCCATTAACACTCATGTTCCTTTATATTTGTGAACTCATTGGTGTAGCCAATTAGAACTAACCATACTGTAACAGTAGCCCCTGTACTTGCGTGGATAATGACTTTTCTTATGTCGCAATCCCTGTCATAATATTGGGCAGGGACAAATATTAACAATACCTGTAAGGGCCTGATTCAGAGGCACTGAAACCTACAGCTTCCACTGATTTAAGCTTGGATGCTTAGCACTATGAAAATCAGCCCCCTAGATAATTTTCGCTGCCAACACGGGAATATATCCTATGTATTTTTAATAGTGCTTTGTCCATACCAAGGCCTTCAAGCATGCAAACACTTAACTGAGATTGCTCATATAAGTAGGAGTGGTCCTAACTGTTCCAAACAACAGGATTTCTACCACTTCTCTGGGTTGACTCTCACATTGCTCAATGGAACATGCTCACAATCAAGGACTGTTCCCTATATTCAGATTAAATCTTCTCTTTTCTTTATTATGCTATATTATTCCTAAGCATACCTAATTTTTCCCATTCCCCCTAGCTATGTTTATTGTTGTCTCTATTCCATACCATTTTTCTAAGTTCTACCTTAAAAGCTCCTCTCTTTCCCTAGATCTCAATCCTCTAAAATCTTGTACACAAGCTTAATTATAAGCACCATTAACTGGGTTGAGGTCAATAGGATTCTCCATGTGCTTAAAGTGAAGCAAGTATCCATGTGATTTACAGGATCAGGGCATAATTTTCAAATAGTTCTTGAGTGTTATTTACCCCTTCCCACCCACTCTTTTTCCTCCTCACCAAGCTAAATTATCTATTCTGATCTAGGTTGTGCAATCTTTACTTATAGTGGTGAATGATTGCTCCTAGGAGGAGCTCAAAGGACTTCTTGGGTGAGTAAGTGCTTGTCAGTGTAATCAGGAGCTGTACAGTCAGACACTTCCCCCTTTAATCTTTCTTCATAAATCAGCCTCTAGCTTCCTAATTCATTTTTGTGGCTCACTGTGAATTCAGCTAGATAAACCTTACAGGTTGTTTATCTTCACTGTGTTGTGACAAATGGAAATCCTCATGCACAAAGCTAGTGAATTCTTTGTTTTCACTTAAGGTCACTGAGGGTACATCTATACTACAGAGGAAGATCGAAGCTATGGCTGTTGATCTTCCAGGGTTTGAATTAGTGGAGTAAGGGAAGTTGAAGGAAGAGTGCTCTTCCTTCGACTTCCCACAGTGTGGACAGCACCAAAAGTTGAGTTAAGGTACTTCGACTTCAGCTATGCAATTAGTGTAGCTGAAGTCACATATCTTAATTCGACTTTGTCCGGCAGTGTAGACATACTCTCAGTGCAAATTAAAAAAATGCCTGACCCTAGTACACATACCACATAGCAGGACTTTTGTATCAAAACTTTATTTATTAAACAAAAAATGCACCATTGGAATAACATTTCTATAAAAAATGAATATGAGACTGTTCTACAGTGCATTACAAAACCCCCTTTTTCTTCATGTAGTAGTATACAAGATTGTGTGTAGAAACAGTCATTTATTTTTAAATTGTAAGCAAGTTTCCTTTCGCATAGAACAAGATTTACACTTAAATATTGCAATCACTAGTCTAATTTGGTTAACAATGCTAGAATTTGACAATTTAAAGAAACTGTTCATCGTCTCAAAATGCCATTTTTAGGCCTTTTGTAACAACAAGATTTTTTTTTAAACTAAGGCTAGTTAAAGCTGTAGTGTAACCCTTTTCTACCACATTAAGATATCACTAGTAGGCTAAGAATTCATTTGAATTACCTTGCAAAGCCCTTTAAATGAAGAGATAGTACTGTTTTCTTCAATGTTGTAATAATTAACAACTTCTGTCAGTGTTTCACAGTAGCCATCTTTTGTGAGAACTCAAGTGGCAGATGCTAGTGAATATTTAGCAAGATAGCTTTGCCAGTTATTCTTGAGTATTTTTACGCTTAGGAATGAATAATAGAGTTTCAAAGCACAGCACACTGAGATATGGGACACCACAGCTTTAATAGCCAGCTCTAGGGTTCCAACCAAATCTCCCTTTTATCATAAATTATCCAAAAGAAAACACTCTAAATAATAAATTAAATATTACTTATAAAAAAGTTCACCCTTCCCCTCCCCCCCCAGCCCTCCCATCCTACACATGGTGACGATTCACAAATGTAGGAACTGCCAGGTATATTTTACAATAATAAAAACAGCAGTTTTTCCTTCTTCTACCTACATTGCTTTCTTCCACTTCAAAATACATGTACAGCATACAGTGAGAGACATTGGTCTGTGCCACTTCATGACATATGACTGTATTTAATTGTTTCTCTCCAATTAAAAAAAAGTCAGAATGATGATGCTTAAAATGCAGTCTGCTGAGATCTGAAAAGAGGGACTCAGCAAATTTAATTTGAAATCAGACAGGACACTTGCTGGCCAAAAGAGAGACAAGCCAAACAGATAAGAAAAATAATCTCTGATCACTTTCAGTAGTTTGTGGTTTTGCTAATAAGCAGCTTCCTTCATTCAGTTTCCAGTGCTTCATGATTTTCTAAGGTATCACAACTTTGTTCTCAACTGTGTTACTCTAATTTTGTCGATTCAATTCTTTTGATTGCAGTGGGGCTACATTAGTGTATAATTGGAGTAACACCATGGAAAATCAGGCTCCAGAATAATATTTCATTTAAGAGAGGACATTTTAATAATGCAATACAAAAATCATCAACTCCCACAAAACTTGATGACCCTGCTCCTATTCATTGCATGCTGAGCAGGATAAGGCCTTTTATCAACACAACAGTTCACAAAAACAATCAAGATGTGGGTTTAGTAAATTACGATTTTGTTCTTCATGTTAAAAATTCTTAGGGCAAATTTTGAATGTACTAATAACATGACCATCATATTTCTTCCATTTAAGTTAATGGAGCTTTTCTTTCAGTGGAATCAGAATGGTGCTATTTATGTTTGTGATCTATTTATATATTAGTGGGTTTTCTTGTTAACCCAAAGTTATAAGACTAACCTGGGAATTGTATTCACAACTAGGGGTGGGCTAACTGGTTTGGAAAAAAGTAACAAGCCTGGAATTATTGGAAACATTATTTTGAAACTCCAAAAAAGGTAAGTTAGGCCCTGATTCTGCAGTCTGAGTCACCTGTGTGGTTCCCTGTACTCATATGGAGCTGCAAAGAGTTCAGTTTGCAATACTTCTGCAATTCATGACTTCTTCAGGTCAGGAAGAAGAAATTCCCAAATATCATGGTTTGAGGCAACTTTTGCATTATTATCCAGCCCAGCCCATGAAGTAATGAGATCACATGGGAGTACACAAGTTCTTCTGTTAGTTTATTAACAAAAAAGGTAAAAGATGATAGGTGGCTAAATGTTTGGATATTTTCATGAACTGAGCCTTCAAAAAAAATAGCCAACAACCACCAGATTAACTTTAACAGCTAAATTCTCAAGTTAAAGGCCTCTCAAACAATGAAGTTCCTGGAAAAACTTAAAAAAACAACAAATAGTCTACCACCATCTTAAAGACTAACAAAACATGTAGATGTTATCATGAGCTTTCGTGGGCACAACCCACTTCTTCAGATGAATGGAGTTATTAAAAGTCCAGTTTTGAAATAAACAGGGGATTGGGAGTGCCCAGGCAAGTTAAAACGTTCCCTTCGAAACTGGACCTTTAAAAACTCCATTCATCTGAAGAAGTGGGTTGCACCCACGAAAGTTCATGATACCACCTACAAGTTTTGTTATTCTTTAAGGTGCTGCAAGACTATTTGTTGGTTTTTAAGTTTTTCCAGTTACAGACTAACTCAGCTACTCCTCTGAAGTTTTTGAACAATGAATTTCCTGGCAGAATTCCACATACGAGGTTTGCTCTGAAAAAAAAATGAATATGATACAAAATATGCAGATGTCGAATTCTTAACTGCAAGCTCTTATCTGCTACCTACAATGGCAGCAGTGTTCCTTGTAAGCGGTGTGCTTGTGGCTATCTGAGAGAGATTCAAATACTGCCTAGCTGACTAGCAGAGCACCCACAGCCACCTACAGCTGGCAGCATGTTTTTCTTCTGGTGGTACACATCCACACATGCCTTCGTGAACATAACAAAATTTGTTCCATGCATGGATGGAAAAAATTAGCGTGAACACTGAATAGCAGCCCAGAAAACCATTCAGAGGCATGATTAGCTAGTTACTTTCCATGGCAATATCAGCTTTTTAAATTCATTACAAGTTGCTTTATCTTTCTTTACATTGATGAGGGTTTTTGCAGTAGAGGATGATTCAGTCTCAATAATTTTTCATTTTAAATATTCTGAAAGTTTGGGAATCAGTCAAAACTATAAGCCATTTTAGAGCTGAATTAGCTGCAAATGCAAAAATGCCTTTGAAGGTTTTGTGCTGTTACATTCATATGAGTCTCACATGCTTAGATATTTATGTAGAAGTTCAATATTTAATTTAAAGGACAACTAAAGTGAAATATAAGTTAAGTAGCTATTTCTTTGACAATACTAGTCAAAGTTTCTGGACTTCCTCAGGTAAAGTTTCTGAAAGGCATTATTTGTCCAGGGATCCTTCATTTTCCTGTAGACCCAAATTAATTTAATTTTGCTTGACATAACCCACAGGACTACAGATTCTTCTTTATCTATCAAATGAAACTTTAACGCAGTCAGATTTAGGACTAAACCTATGTACTGTATAAACTCAAATGGCCAGAGGAACAAATGGAGGTAATCTACCAATGTTTGTAGCTTAGTACTGCTCCAGAATATTTAGAAAATTGATAAAGTAAAAATTAATCAAAACACTCACATACTTTTTATGTGAAATATGTATTCAGTAGGTACAGTTTTACTTTTCCTAGTAAATGTTAAACTTAATTTGCAGAAGAAGCATCTTACTAATGAGAGTGAAGACGTTTAGCATTTCTTGATATTAGCTAATAGAATGAGCTATTCTTTTCCATAGTTTATATATAGGATAGAGAATGCAGGAATTTATTTTTAGCTCAGATTTTGTCCCCAGTTCAGCAAAATTGTACTGAATTGTATAAGACAACTTCACTTATGTAAAGTTAAACAGAAGAACTGATGCATATATTAGGACACAGCTATGACTGCAAGTGCCTACATATTAAGGATGACTGAATCACTGTGTAATATTTAAGAAGCTCCTCTTTTTTGAAGACTCATGGGTATCTCAAATCAAACTTGATCTGAGTCGTCTAAAAGGTCTGAAATTTTGCATTTCTTTTTCATTTCCAGTTTCTGTCTGAGTTTAGAAATGGAATTGCTGTAGAATCCACAAGAAAGGCTTGTGAGAAATCCAGATCAATTTTGCAGACTTACAAGGGTCTAATATTTAAAACAACGGGAGCTGTATTCACAAAATGAATACGATAATCAACGACACGGGACAGCTACCACAATAACTAATGTTCAGATAAGTATCTGAATATTAGGATGCTTATCCAAACAAAATCCACTTGTTTAAACTTTTGAGGTTCACCCATCACATATTTTAGATAATTTTGTGCAATGTATATATTTAGTTTTGTATTAATGTTCTATTGATTAAAAGCCTCTCTTTAAAGTCCTATGAGTCAGATCCTTTTTTCATACTACTTCAGACTTACTCTAGGAAAAGGGAGGTAGAATTTGGCCCTATGATCCAAAACTTTGCTAGTAGAAAAGAGAAGTTGCAGAACTTTCTGAGATATTGCATTTAAACCTGACTTGTGGAAACAAGATAGTAAGTTGGGACAACATGTGATCTAATACCAGGACTATGAATTTGGTAGTCATTGTGACAAATGTACTTGCTTTGTTTTCAATGGAAGTTCTTGATAGAAATCTGACAGAGCATAAACATTCAATCTCTCACTGAGATACAACTTCCTTAATTCTTAGGAAATTTTGACTAAAAACTGAGCCAATTGAATAACAATGTATTTTTGTAAGAAACATTTTCACAAACACACTAGAGTTTCTAATGAAGCATTTGAGTTCCATCCTTCACATCTGATTTCCTCTCTAACACATGACTGCAGAAAATAATTTGAATTATTACTTTTGTTCCAGTGCCATTTTACTCAAAATATTTTATTCAGGGATTCAGATATAATTACCCACCTAATAAAAAGAACTATTAGGTTGTAAAGATCCCAACCCTTCCATGCTCTTTTAAAATTATGACCTACTCAAGCTTGAAATCAAAGGCAGAACTGAATGGAGTAATTCATCTGAAACTCTCTTATTGGGTTTTGCAGCCTCCTAACTGATAAATATGCAAATTAGTTCCCTTTTGGTGATTCAGCTGCATAAACAGGGATTAACTCTGAATGCAGTTGAAAATTCAGCAATAAAAAGTATTCACACAAAATTTAGTCAATTCAAACAGTTATAGTTATCAATAAACACTGTAATATGAAGTTAGACTTCTAGAAGAGAGGGAAAACACTGAATGGGTTCCACTAAGGACACTGCTATGAACTGATGCTAAATTATGGTTGAATGCTTTCCCCCCCTATGTTTGAACAAGGAATAGCCTACTGCAATCAAACTCCTGTAATTTGTTTACCAATTATGCACCACAGCTCCTTAGTTCATTTTCATTTTCTTGGGTTTGTTGCTTGTCTGTAAAAACTGTGCTGTGTCCATCTCTGCTAATGGATAGGTCTTATCTTCCTCTGTGCCTGCCCTAGTGTTACTTTCCAATTTCTGCTGCCTCCATTGAGTTAAGGAGAAGTCCTTGGTGACTGTATCACAGAATTCATGGAACTGAGCAGTCTCAAACAGGATGCAGAGGAGAAAAAGTGTGGGAGGAATATCAGCCCATTTTCCTCATTGCTGCTGCGTAAGATGGCCATGAAGGCGCTTTCAAATGTCATCACAGTGCAGTGTGGCACAAAGGCCACCCAGATTTAGAACTGTTCTATTCCAAGCTTAAGCACATAATTACTGTGTGTCAGAGAAGATTGCATATCATATCCTCTTTTTGTAAGTATATGGCAGCTGGAAGTGTGCTGCCAATGCAGATTTTTTATGTTCCCGTTTTCTGTAACCAACTATAAAATGGTAACTATGGGAGGATTTCCAAATACTTGCAAAAATGGGTGGATTTTACAGCAACATGGTTTGTGCAGGATAAGTGATTTGAAATTACAAAAGAAATGGGAGTTATTTGTCTTGTTTTGTGCTGTTGGTAACACTTGCAATCCTTTGGTGCTATGTCGTGATTATTTGTTATGCGTCCTCTGGTATCAAAAAGCATATATTAAAAAAAGAATGAATGTCCACACTGACAAGTGGTGTATGTTTAAAAAATGCATCTGAATGCAGCAAAATTAGATTTTCACACAGAACTACACACCTCTAAGTCAAATGTGAGATAATCATGACACCTCGAGTATTACAAAGGCTAGCAGTTCAAAACGAGCAATTGAGTGGCATCAGTGAGGCCTCTGCAGTAGTAGTTTCACTTATTTGCAAGGGGCCACATTTTGTTGAATGAATGTCAGTGAAGAAAGGTGGGTTGTGTATGTGTGTGGTGTATATGAAATACTTGTATGCTGCAACGTTCCTGGATAATATAAATTATCGATTCATCAACAGCTGTTAGAAGGCTGAGCCTGTAATAGCGTTAAGTTGCTTCATTAGCCCCTCCAGACTGGCCATTTGCTCACTCAGATCATCCTGTTCATACACCTGCAAAAAAACACAAATCAACAGTCAATGTGAGCTATAACCAAAAGTCTGCTCTACAGGACGCAGATGCCAAGCAGGGGCAAAACCACTTGAAGAAAAGCATTAAAACACTTGTTCTCAGATTCATTACTTTTCTCAACTAGGACCCAGTCACCTCCCTTCCCCCTCCCACTGCCATCAGCAATCTCCTCTCCTTTATATTTAGTTGGTGAACTTGAGGACCAAACTCTATGATGCGGCCTAGAATTCAAGTTTATGCCTGCCCAATAACAATGCTGCTTGCAATATTCCAAATCCTGGATTATTCCAGAGTGGACTGACTGAATGGATGGGAATACAGCCATGATGCACTGGAATTTAGTACAGAGACTGCTCCAAGGAGTCATAATGAAGGGCTTGATTCTGCCAGGAGCTGAGCGCTCTCAACTCCCACTGTAGTTAGTGAGCCTTAACTCTTATCATTGCAGTTAATGGGATCTGCAAGCAGCAGTGCCTTGCAGGAATTGTTCACTACCTCAGCAGGATTAGGGTTTGTGACAGAAGTTGGGGGTGGGTGTAGAGAGGACAGCTAACTGAGTACCTGTGATGACCAGCAAGTGTATCTATAAGGAGGAACCACTGACCTCAAAAGTTATTGAGACAAGAGTAAAATGAATGATTTTCTGCTTTTGACTCACTGAGAGTGAACTCAAACACTAGTTATTTATGGGGACTTTTCAGAGTAAATGATTTGAAAGCACTGTGGGATACCTGCAGCCTACAGGTCTGGACGGAGTTAAGAATCCAATACCATAATCGCACCTCTGCAGAAATAAACTTAAATAACTCCCACAATCCACACTCTCCCGCCCCCAAAACTTTATCTGCCTAAAGAGCCTATTAACTCCTGTGCCATTATTTCCTGTAAGTGCTCCCACACTTGCTGAGTCTGAAAAGTGTCCCTCTTGGGAAATAAATTGTGCTGCTGTTATAAGATATTTAGAGCTGAAATTGCATTTCATGTTACCAAATGTTCTGTGCTAAATTGCTCTGTATGTCGGTAATTTTACCAGAGAAGTCATTTTCATGTATTTACCCCCAATACAAGACTCCATGCCCCTTATCTCCTCTAGGTGGTAGAGCCAGTAGGATTTGGAAGAAGTTCAAAGAACTAGTAAGTCTGCAGTAATCCACAGGACTGCTCTGTGACCACCTTGCTCAGTAATGGATTTTACTCACTGGCACGCTGGCTCAGTGCTACACTTCATTCCAAGCACTATTTGTTTCAGTCCCATTATTGCTGTAGAGCTGGACTCTGAAAGTGAAGGTCCAAGTGATTGTGAGAATCAGCGGGAGAAATCCACAGCAAGGGGAGTAAATGCTACTTTGAAAAGTCACTTCTTTAGTTTGTCGGGGATATTTATCTATCTTATCTGCTTTGGAAAGAGCTTTGAGATCTTTTGATAAATGTTCTATGACATGAGTCCTGCAACTAGATCTGTAGTTAGAAGAGTCAGTGCTGTGCATTATTATTCCCATTACAAAATGCCAGTGGTAGCATAAACCTCACTAGGGGAAAAAAAAGCCTTCTGTGTTAGGAAAGGGTCAAGTAACGAAAACCACACTTTGACTACCTTTACTCTAATAGAATGTGAGAAGAATTCTCTCATAGCAACACAACATTGCTTATGATACTACTAACAATAAAAGGGCACAGAATTTAACTGTCCTGTATTTATATGGGCAGCAGACCAAAAACCCACTATATGCATGTCAAAAACAGATTTGTTGCTTTTTCCCATCCCCAAGGTTGCAAACATAAGAGGATTAGGTAACAAGATGCCAGATGAACCTGCTCTTCATGATGCACATAGTAAGCCACTCTAACAGGCAAGGAAATTAAAACAGATTGTATATAACAATCTGCCTCCCTTATTTTTTTTCTTCCTTTTCTTTTGCTTTCCCTGCACCTTTTCTATAATACTGTGTCTAAGACTCTTAATAGAAGTTAATGGGATTGTTCTAAATTTCCTATAAATATTTTCCCTCAGATCCTCTCTCTTCATCTTGCCTATCCCTTTCACATTATTTTTTCTCTCCATTGTCTGGTATCTCTTCATGTCTTCATTATCTGCATTGTCTGTATATAAAAAGGTTTTTCCTGCCAGACAACAGAAGTTCCTGCTGGACAACAGAATGATGTCATCACGTCATCAGCATCAAAAGGCAAAGCAAAAGCAGCCAGAAAGAGGGGGGTAGGTGAGCCTAGTGAGCAGAGGGCACAGCCCCCTAGTTACTTTATAATGTTTTATTCCTTAACTTATTTTTTCCTGACATCAGTTTTCTCATTCACTCTCTCGCATCAGTACCTTGTTCCTTCTGGATCTCATGCTTGACAACTAGAATTGTTTTGGTCTTTCAACCAGTACAAAAGAGACCATGTAGTCTCAGAGGGGTAGCCATGTTAGTCCGTATCTGCAAAATTAACAAGGACTCCAGTGACACCTTAGAGACTCACAGCCACAGGACTCCTTGTTTTTTTAATATGAAGTATAGGTACACAGGTTATCTGTCCATCTGTATCAGACCCAGACCCAGATTCAAAGACTGCTGAAATCAATGGAAGTCACTTTAGCAGACCTTTGGATTGGACCTGTTGTTCCCTAACTGATATTCACGGGTATATGCATCACGTAGGCAGAGATGAAGCTGTTTAACTAAAATGATTGCACAGAGTATGCTCTGGCCCTTCATTTAAAGGTAATATTATTTGTGACAAGACTCTTTTTGTTAAGATTCTTCTTACATTAGCTGGATCCTCTGTCTGTTTGTTGCTTTCTTCTGAAACTTCTGGGGCTGTTGGCACAGAGACTGGAAGCAGAGGGGATCGCGCTTTTCCCGCTAATCCAAGTGATGCTGTTTTCACCTGAGCCTTGGGAAGGTTAGGCCCTGAAAAAAGAAATAAGTCACAATAATAAGGTATGAATAATCTGTATAGGGGAACAATGAGGTTTAAGCCATCTATGCAAAATGCACTTGATATAACTGGTTAAAATTGGCTTTATATTTTCAACCCTAAATACAGATAATCTTTTCCAAATGTTCTTATGTTGCTTCTTCCTGAAGGGGCTCTAATTCCAGTTGGAACACTCTGGATGAAACTCTGCCAATTAGATTTCACTGTGAGCAAGCTCTAAATCCTATTGCTGCCACATTCAGAATGTCAAGTGTTTTGGAACATCTATGTCATTCAGATGGCAGCTGTTTTTGCCACCAGGCCAGACCACTGTGGGCTTGTCTCCCAAAAATAGGAGTTAAAATCATGCCCAGTCCTAACACTAAACTACAGTACATGGAGGTGGTGGGAGTAATGGTTGCTGCAGTGTTCACACTGCCTGTCATCTAATGAGACATTATAATGAGGCTCCTGGTGGTTGTTCTGGTGGAAATTAAAGATCCTCTGTCATGTTTTATCTTTTAAAACAACATGTAATAAAACCACCATCCTGGCCAATGTATCATCTCTAACTACTCATGGCTATGTGTAAGCTATTGCTGATCACATAATGAAATGAGTATATGACTGATTTTAAAGACACTGGGATAGTAAGAAAAGGTAAGGTGCTATAGCAAACAAAACACAGTATTTATTAAAGAAAATGTGCACATATAAAAACCTCATGCTATTAAAGGTGAAGTTTTTAAAGGAGCTCAGCATCGGCTTAACTCTGCTCCCACTGATGCAGGGCTGGCCCACAGCATTTTGGCACCTGAGGCGGGGAGCTCAAATGACACCCCCATGCCCCCTCGCTTGGGCCAAAACTTTGAAAGGTCTCAATTCTGCCTTCTTCCTGTTCTACTCCTCTCATGGTACTGCTCTGCTACCTACATATACACCAGCAGCAGACACAATTTTCTACACTCTGGGTCCTAGTGGTGCCCCCCCCACAGTCTGGCACCTGAGGCGGCCGCCTCAGTTCGCCTCATGGTAAGACCAGCCCTGCACTGATGTCACTGATGTGTAAACCCAACACAATCCCCTGCATCTTTGAATATCCCTTAATCTGAATCTATTCCACCTTGCCTCTATGAACACTTAACCACTGCAAGGCATGTTTGTGCTCTACGGTAAATTTTAGGTTGAGGTGCCCAGGTCATCAGCATTCTCCAGCTTGAAATTTTTCTTGGAGAATACACTGCTTGTTAGGGCTGTGGAATCTTTCTCAAACCTTGCTGCTATCAGTTATCAGAAGATCACTGCTAACACAGACAATCTCTTTAGGGACAATGCTCCATTTACTATACTGTGCAAGACATTTTTTAAATTCAGTTCATTTGTCTCTTCTGGGAATCAAGACCAAAACATATTTGAATGAATGAGCCTCCCCTCCTAATCACCCATGATGTTACTAGGAGCAAGTCCTTTCAGATTTCTGTGCTTTTGTTTACTCATTTTTTAAATGGGTGCAATAATAATTGCCTACTTCATGTAAGTGTTTTATATCTTAGATACGGTCTTGTAGTAAGCACCATCTCTGTAGTACATGAATCATAAAGTCTCAGAGGGGTTGCTGTGTTAGCCTTTAACTTAAAAAACAATGAGTAGTCCTGTGGCACCTTAGAGACTAACTCTATAAATATGTCTGTCTGTCCGTCTGTCTATCTAGAGACACAGAGAGAGTATCATGAGCTTTTGAAAGCAAAATCCAGTGAAGAAGTGCTTTTTGCCCACAAAAGCTCAAGATGCTATATCTATTTTTGTTAGTCTCTAAGGTGCCACAGGACTACTCATTGTTTTTTTTCTGGGTCATGTTAGGCTTAATTAAAGAATGTTTGTAAAGTGCTGTAGGATCCTTCTGTTAAAGATGCTCGCATGTGCTGATGCAAGGTGGCATTATATAATATTTTCTATATCTATTACTACATCAGTTTGTTCTCCCTCCTCCATGTATAGATTAGCCATTGAAATAAAGTCCCTATACACTTTTGAGGATCCTTGTTCACCTTGTCAGATTGGATGGTAAGGGCATCCAGTCTGGTACCCTGCCCTGATAGTGGCCCATGTGTGATGCTTCAGGTAAAAATGAACACCCATCCAGGACAAATAATACATCAATGGTATAGTCTTCCCATTGGCTCTGGTGGAAGATATCTGATTACCCCCATCTTAAGCAAATATCAGTTTTGGTCATGCAAATTATCCAGCCTCAGTTTAAATCCAGACTGTCCATTCTAAATTATAGGGTTTAACTTTAATCATTCATTGCTTTTGTTCTTCCCCAACGGGTTCCAACCTAATGCTTTCAGTCATTGTAGATCATTAATAGATCATGAAGAATAATTCTTTGGGGGCCATCAGTGATGCCACCAAGAGGAATAACTCTTCTATGGGAGGGAAAGCAACTGCTGCAGCTGGAGCAGAGGAAGAACTCCCCTGCTCCCAATAAAAGATTGTTGTCATGACAGTTTTATGTATTTTTTACAGCTCTAGTGAGTAGCCAGGAGACAAAAGCTGCAGATTAATTTTCCTACATTTCAAAGAAATGTTTTTTTTTACATTTTAATTACATTACAATATGTATAAAAGAGATAAAACATTCACGATCTGCAGCAGAGAAAAAACAACAGAGGAAAGAGAGAATGAAATCCCCCCATGCAGTCCCCCTCAGCACATTAGTTGTAAGTAATTTCCAATAAAGAATTATAAAAAAAGAAGACTAAAAGGAAGAGGCCCATGTTTGTACATTCCCTGAGTGTCAATATCGTTGAAAATACAAGTTTAGCTGAAACAACAAAAAAGGAAAGTCAATAGTGACTAGAAACGATCTCGAAAAAGATACAAACCCTTTGCAAGCTCCAGTTTAGTAGCTAAAAAGTTCTTTCACTGCTGGCACGCCAAACTTCCCAGGACGTCAAAGAAAGAAGAGAAGCTAAAGCTATCCCCAAACAGATACAATCTTTTAAGTGATAGAAATTCAAATAATTTTTTTAAGAAAGAAAATTTGTTTCACTTCCAATTATTCAGAGAAAAGCAATTTTCAAAGGGAAAGAGAACTTTTTTTTTTTTTTGGCTGTTAAAAGATTTCTGCTGATGTTGAAGTGAATGCAGATTCTCTCAGCTGCGTTAATGGAAGTATTCTTAAAATGTGTGTTTGACCAAGCAATTTCTGGACTCTGCCTGTGTCAACAGAATCCATTTGATATGATAAGACATCAGTATTTTTTGCAAGGGCTACAGAGGAAGAAGACAAAGACCTCCAGATAAAACGAGAAATCCTCACCCAAAGGAAAACATTATGAATCAGATTTTTGGTAGATATCCATGGGCGTGTATCCATGTTGATATAGATCGAGTTATGTCCATTTATATCAGGTGAGGATCTGGCTCTATATTATTAATGCCCTATAGTTTGTAGTTTCAAGATGCATTTAGTAATATGTGTAGTTTATATGATGCAGAGGGAGCGAAGACCAGAACTGTCTAAGAAGCCTGTATGACCCAAACCCACAATAAAGGGGGCTTTTCACCAGGTGTGAATTTTGCCAGTGGTTGTAGTGATCTGTGTTTGGTTGTTTAGTGATCTACTATATGTGAAACAGTAGCATGGTTTCAGTCCAGTTCTGAAGGACAGGGGCCTCCGGTCGAGCAAAGCACTTCTGCCCATGCTGAATTTTAAGCACAGGACCAGTGACTTCAGTGTAACAGACACACATTCTTAAAGTACATTCTGAAATGCCTTGTTATATAAGGACATGGTTTTCCATACCACATATCATAGGGTATGTCTACACTAGCCCCCTAGTTCGAACTAGGGAGGCTAATGTAGGCATTCGGAGTTGCAAATGAAGCCCGGGATTTAAATATCCCGGGCTTTATTTGCATGTTCCATCTGGTCGCCATTTGAAATTCCACTAGTCTGAAGTAACTGCCCGGCTGCGCGCGGCAGTGAAGCGTCAGTCGAACTAAGTCCTTAGTTTGAATTAACTGTTACACCTCATTCCAGGAGGAGTAACAGTTAATTTGAACTAAGGACTTAGTTCGAATTGACGTTTCACTGCTGCATGTAGCCACAGGCAGTTACTTCGGGCTAGTGGAATATCAAAATGGCGACGACGGGAACATGCAAATAAAGCCCGGGATATTTAAATCCCGGGCTTCATTTGCAACTCCGAATGCCTACATTAGCCTCCCTAGTTCGAACTAGGGGGCTAGTGTAGACATGCCCATAATGATCGCTCCAGTTGGAGAGACCATTGACTGATTGCAGTCTTTCAACCACAAAAGTTTCTCAACCACTTTTGGGTCCTGGATGAGGCACAGTGGACTGTACTTGTTGTGGATAAAAAATGGGATTTCTATCTCCAATACTGTCAAGGCAGCATCTTTTGCAAACTCTAAATTCAATTGGCATTGCTTCATTTATGCCTGGCTATTCATGGCTCCAATAATCTGTTAAAAATCTCAAAAGACTTTGGTTCATTTCCTAACCCTGAATAGCTGGGTGCTTCTTACATGTCATTTCCATCCCCGTACCTCAGTTTTGCTATCTGTAAAATGGAAATAATGATATTGACCTCCCTTTGTAAAATGCTTTGACATCTATTGATATAACAGCACCTCCTCCTCCTTCCTCTTCTTCCAAACTGTGCTCGCTGGAGCACAGGTGCAATCTGAATGGGAACATCCATCCTTGCATCCTTTGATGTGGTACAGAATAAAATAATGCAAACCTGTTTTCCCAATATATTGTCTATACAATACATAATGTATTGTTGCTACACGTACTTGCTCGATGTTTTGTGACCATAGCATCTGAGCCTCCACCCATGGATACAAATATGTTCATAACTAGCTTAAATTGTCTGCATGCTGATGTGCGATGCTGCTGAAATACAAAGCAGAGTTGTATAATGTGTTCAGTAAGAAAGACAGCACCTGGAATGTGCATCTGGCAGCCACATGTTATATAACTAATGACCAAATTAAGTATTTAATATTTTTAAAATATTTATGGTAAAAAGAAGTAAAGAGTTTAAGAGCTGGTATCTAGAGGCAATAGCCTGTCATACTGACCTATATTGCCCACTCACACTCCCTCATCTGTCTGTATCCATGGCTACGTCTAGACTGCAAGCCTCTTTCGAAAGAGAGCGTCTAGACTACAAGCAGATTTATCGAAAAAGCGAGCCACTTTTTCAAAAGAAAGTCTAGACGCTCTCTTTTGAAAAGCACAGTTTGCATTCAATAGCGCCTTTTTTAGAAAGAGTATTTTATTCCTTGTAAAATGAGGTTTACCGTGATCAAAAAAACTGCCGTGTTCTTTCGATTTACTTTCGAAAGAACGCAGCTGCAGTCTAGACGTAGGTGAAGTTTTTTCGAAAAAAGGCTACTTTTTTCTAAAAAACCCTGTAGCCTTGACACATCCCATCTGTGGTCTCCTGTCTTATAAGCTCCTTGGGGCAGGGACAGTCTTTTTGTTCCCTGTTTATTCAGCACCCCAGCACAATGGGGTTCTGGTCGATGAGTGGGAATTCTAGATGCTACAGTAATACGTTGATAGGGGCAGAGAAGGGACCATACGATCTTATATGTTTTGAAAGCACTAAAAGTACACCTGCATGAACTCATTAAGAAAAAAGATTGCAACTGTGACTTCTGTAACTGGAGGTTTTATTTTTATTTATATTAGCACCCAAATGACCCAATAAAAATGTATTTATGCAGATTCCTATTTTAGTACAATTTGACTGGAATCTTTGGATACCATAATGAATAAAACTAAACAATTGAAGTCAGAGTGGCACTATGCTTGTTCACTGGTTAGCACAGTACTTTTTAATGTTTCTTGCAACCACTGTCTGCATACTTCAGGGGGTAGCCACGTTAGTCTGTTTCAGCAAAAACAACAAGGAGTCCAGTGGTCTAATTTGTTAGTCTTTAAAGTGCAACTGGACTCCTTGTTGTTTTGACTGCCTATTGCGACTTGCTTGACCTTGATAGATCTGAGGATATGTGAACATTTAACATGGAGAGGAATGAGTTTATGTAAACTACAGAAATATGCTGCCATAATATTCCTGCTATAATGCACATTTGTACCTGTAAGTTCCATGGTAAAAATCCTGTAACTCCTATGTAACTCATTATAGTAATTGGCTTTAAAGAGCTGATTTTCTGTTCAAAGACAGATGTTCCCTCCTGGATATTGTTAATGAAAAGCCAAAATGACAATTAGCATTTTGTTTCCCCTTCAGCTCACAAAAACAACAGGCAATTTCTAATGCTTGTAACTAAAATGATAACCAGAAAATGTTACTTAAGTAACGGTACATTTAAATTTCCCCAGCAAATGTTTACAGACCATTGTCAAAAGAGATACCCACAATATACAATTTCATTAGTTGGACAGACAGTTAAGAAACAAAGAATACTGAAAAGACTAAGCAGACCTCTTAATATAATACACTGGACACAAGGTTGGGGTTCTAAGTGAACTAATTTATGTAAATAAATTACTAATATAATTAACAACCCTTTAGTTTCTAATGCTTCTGAACCTAGCAGGAGTAGTAGAAGAAAAATAGGAACCATAGGCTCGTGAAGAGAAAAATGACAGGGCTCAGCAGGTGTATTTTTCTAAGTAGCCACAGCATGAATGTACTGTTTTAAAGTTGTATTTCTCAGTAGGTTTATTAATTAAATACTTCTTTCGCTCATTAGTGATACAACATATGGCTGCTAGGTGCAAATATTCCAACTAGTGTCTTATTTTAGAAGGCTGTATTGAGCACATTATGTTACTGTACTTTATATTTCGACAGCACTGCATATTGATGGGCAAACAAGTGTTCTGTAACATCATTATATGAAGATAACTGTAAATATGTTTGCATGAGTAGACACCTAGAAACAACGACAATGGACACCAGGTAAGTTTTTGTAATATATTAAGAACTTTATGGACACTGAGGTTAATAGCAAAACTCCAACTGACTTTTGTGGGGCGAGAATTTCACTTGATGCGTTCAGTATTGGTTAATCTACCTCCAAAACATTCTAGAAGAAATAGAATGGTACCAGAGACAGCCATAAAATAAATTAGGACTGTTTAGTTCAGATAATATGTTAATAAAAGGGTGACATGTTAGAGGTATGTAAATCATGCATGGCATAGAGGTAGTCAATGGTCTAATTATATTCTCTCACAAAGCAAAGAAAAGGGGCATCCAATTAAATTTAAAGTCATCACCTTTAAAACTGATTATAGGAGATACGTTTTTACAAAATTTATAAACAACATAGAATTCACTGGCACAGGAAACACCCCCAGTTTCAGTATAAAAGTATTTAATACCTGATACTTCTATTATCATTAGTGAAAAGATGGAAATGTCTCAACACGTATTCAAATTAGGGGCATAGGGGCTGATCCAAGACCTACTGAAGACCATGAGAATCTATTGGCTTTCTGAGCTTTGAATCAGGCCCAGAATATATGACAGATATAAGCCTTAATGTTTAAATGTAAGCCATCCATCAGCTACCTGGATTAAAAAGTAATATCTCATATGGATTGTTAATAACAAAGTTGTCCACTATAGGATTTCTATCACTTTCTTCTGAAACAACTGGTTCTAACCACTGTAAGAAAAGGGATCCTTCTCTAGACATACTACTGAGGTGTGATCCAGTTCCTACATCCCATTGTGATATTCTGTTCTTCCTACAAGTGTGCAGACCCCATGAATACCAATGTAGGCTTAGCAAGATATCAAAGTGGATATGAAAAGAGAATTTTGTTCTAAGAGGTATTGTATGGGGAACAACTGATTGGTTTTTAGTTTACTGGAATTGAATCTATGGACTCCAGAAAAAGTATCACCTTCCAAGACAATCAGGGTGTCTACACTGCATGGTAGCTCGAAATAAGATACACAATTTGAGCTATGCAAATTGCTTATCTTATTTCAATCTTATTTCAAAATAGCTTATTTCGTAATTTGGCGTTGTCTACATACTACCAATTTTAATTTTGAATGAATTTCCCATAACCTTCTTTATTCCAGCATGTATTAATCAGGGAATTTTTTGGGCTGGATCAGACCCCTAGTAAGGCATGTAGCTAATTCCTTCCCATCCTGTCCCCAGGACTCTAACATGTCAAGAGTATAACCAGTGCTTTTTAGATGCAATTGCTCTCTCTCTCTCTCTCTCTGCTAAACACTTTCATTTTTCATTCATGGACCATTCAAAGAGTGGAATTTCCACCCATTTACACAGAAACTTACTTTTAAAACTTACTTTTAAGGTTTCATTGAACAATACTGAGAGGAAATACTATGTCTGATGAGGTTAAAAATGTCATATATTATTTACACATTGTATTTTACCTGTTTCATCGTAAAGTGAGAATTTGCAACCCAGGAATGATTTTAAAATAAGAAATTGCTAGGTTCAGAAGGCAGAAGCTGCCTGAATGTTTACATGCTCTCGAGGGATTTAAAAGCTAATTAGGCAGACATTCAAAAGACCACAAAAATAGACAACTCAGGTAAAAGTCAAGCTGTTAGCTAATTAACTAGCCTGTTGCCATCGCAGGAAGTATCAAAATATAAGAGCAGTGATTCATCATCTACGGAGTTTGTCTGTAAAACATAAACAGCTGCTGACAGACACCACAGAATTTCTGTTAGTCTCCAGTCTTGCAAACAATTATGCTTATACTTGATTTCCATGGGACTTCTAACTGCACAATTTTTTGTAGGATCAGGACATGATTACCTAATTATACTCCCAATTTCACAAAGCATTTAAATCCCAACATAAATTGTTTCAATATAGAATATAAATATATTTAATGTATAATAGATATAATGTATACTGGCTGCTGGATTAAGCCTTTAGTTTTTTAAGAACTAGAGACATTTCCTTGCCACATTAAGAGTTGTGTGACATTCTGCAGGATTGGACCAGAAAGGTGTTGGTAAGCTACTATCTCCATGTTATGATTTTAGACCCATAAAGTTATCTAGAACAGGGGAATTCAAACTTTGGGTCATGGCTCTTCAGGGCTATCACATGCTTTGTTTCCTTGAGCATCTACAGGCATGGCAGCTCACAACTCCCAGTGGCCATGGTTCACTATTCCCCATCAAGGGGAGCTGTGGGAAGCCCATTCGATGGGAATAGCAAACTGCAGACCCTGGGAATTGTGAACTGTCATGCTTGTGGATGCTCAGCTAAACAAAGTGTCTTGTGGCCCACCAGCGGATTACTGTGATGAGCCATGACCCAAAGTTAAAAAACCCATGATCTAGAAGTAACCTCATGCAATCAAAACTAACCATGACTGTTGTATCTAATCAGCTGGCAAGGCAAATATTGGAAGTGTTATTAACTAGAACTGTTATGAAAAAATTAAAAAAAATAATGTGTCTGCAAGGTACAACAGAAAACAAGAGGGAAAGCACAATCAGGTGAATTCAGTGCTTACATTATACTTCCCAGCATATACAATGTAGAAAATTAAAGATATTTAAGCATTTCATTTACTACTTTCTTCCTATGTGTCAGATGCTTCTGACTGTAAAGAAGGTGACAGACAAAACTTTAGCCTGTAATAAGTAAGTAAATGCAATGGTTTTCATTGTTATGAATTAAATATTTGTGGTTCTGGGGAAAGTTATGTATATAACAACGTGAAGATATATGATATTTCTTTCAGTTCCACACAAGTACAACAGGAACTCACAAAAGGATGAAAGACAACTAATGGGTTATTTGATACAGACTGTACTAAAATGTACATTCTAGCTATTTAAATGTGATTCTGAGCTTATTTGTAACTACATGGCAGAACGTCCCTATTAAGGGAGATGCTGCCTCTCAAGGGAGTGGAACGTGAAACCATTTGAAAAATATTTGAAGACTAAACTGTTTTACCTATAATTGAAAAAAGTGAACAAAATAAAAATATATTTACACCATCTGCTAAAATGAAACTTTTAAAAATGACTTTCCCAAATTATAATGAACAGCCATTTGACTCATTCCATAGGAGGTATGCTTTAAAAAGAGGCAGAATTTAATTTGAGTAGCTTTGATTTGGTGGGGAAAGGAACTGAAAAGGAAAACAGAGAAAAGGAAATGGTCATTTTGTGAATTTCAAATATATAGTCCTTCATGGAATTGCCCATTGGGAAGATTTTTCCCTTTTTTATGTAATATGTCTTCACGATAAGTGCAACAAGTGATGGGTAGGGACGGACACTTGAAGATGAAAACAGTCACATAGATTGTTACACACAGAAGATGAAAGTTAAAGCCTTGAAACATATCAGATGTTTGTTCTGTCCTTACAGCTATAAACTTTAAGCACATGAAGAAATTTACAAACCTGTGTTTTCTTACAATTCCATAATATGAAGTTAATGAATCTGTCAGAATTCCATGAAAAATCTGGCTCCTGTTAAGGTTTTACTTTACACCATCACATTGATCCTCTTTCCTTTCTATTTCTCAGTCCTCAGGAAATATGCAATTACATCAGTGAGCTGTCAGTATAAAATGGCTGTTGCTGATCAGTGATAATTAATACAATCTCAACTGCATATTCACACATACACCCGATAGTCAGGTGGTGACTATCCATGCAGTCCTTTTATGGAATTGTAGTGGATCACTTGGAAAAATATCCAAAATTTTCAAAAGGTTTTTTTTTCTAGAGAAGATATAATGATTCTCCAGAAAACCATTTTTTAAAAAAGACTAGACTTATGCCTCCTATTAGGCAAAACGTATAATCAATCCATTTATTTCTATAGGGGCTTGATTCTACAAAGCACTTAAGCCTCTGCTTAAATTTAACTACTGAATAGCACTATTGACTATACTGGGATTACTCAAGGGTTTAAAATTTACCATGTGCTTAAGTATTTTCCTGGACTGCAGCCAGACATCTCATTAACATGCATGACTGAACTCCTGTGGTCCTTCATCACCGAAGTATCTGAGTGGAATAGAGGAAGCCTGATTTCATAAAATGACATGGGGGGGGGTGGAGGGTGGACAAACATTTTGATTTTGAGGGGTGGGGGTGGGGAGGGTAATGTGTGTGTTTAGGTATGAGAGGGATTATGAACACAAATAACATAAGTCTCTGATTTCCAGAATTGTGTGTGATTTTTTTTTTCTGATGCTATGAGAATTAATTAGGATTCTGACACCAAAAGACTACAACATGCCATTAGTTTACCAAAGACATTTTTCTAACATACCTCCTGTTCTACCAGAGTTTGCTTTATTCTCAAGACATCTGTTATTCAATATTCTAGATCATTTATCGAAAGAAGAATCTAAATCTAAAATTTCTAGCCAACATTAGAAGCTAAACACTTAGAACTAGAAGAAACAGAAATGTTCTCATTTCATTGTTGAACTGGTGGGAGTTAGTGCTCCATAAAAGAAAACAGTAAGATTTCATTTACACTTTCCATTAGCAATGGGAAATATTGACTATAAGGGGTATATTTTTAAAAGCACAGATTTATCTGTAAAATTAATTAATTAGTGCCAGTTAGTTTCATGTGAATAAATGCTGCTGCTGCTGTTCTATCACTAATTGATACCTTTTTGCTTTGTAAGTGCAGTTCTGTTCCAGAGTGTTAGATTGATAGTCTTCCCCAGTTACTTCCTAATCAAATTTGCCTTGCTTACAATTAAAGAATTTCCCTTGCTTTTGAACATAATTAGTCGTCAACAGCTATTTATTAATGATTATTATTTATTTACTAAAGTAGTTATTGTATCTATTTATTTATCTATCTGTTTATATATTTATCTATTTATTTTATTGAAGTAGTGCAAAGAAACTGAAACCCCTTGTCCTATATGTGATGGAAATCTAACCCACACACTTTCTGGTGGCACTGAGACCACTTATAGAGAGAATAATGAGTCTTCTGTGCAGCCTGAACTAAAAGCCAGCTTTTTTAAAAGCTCATGCCTCATACACTAAGCTGCAGAGGTCCCAGGTTCCATTCTGCCTGTCGGTGTTATGCAAACACACACTTACAGCCATATTTGTATTTGTTTTCTCTTTTAGGTGTTTATCACTCTAGGAGGCATTAAATGAATTTCATTGGGCTCTATGGAACTGGGTGATACAGCAGAGGAACAAGGTGGTGCATGAGGTAGAGAATATCACTCTAGCCTTCTGGTTCTGTGGTAAACATGTGGGAAAGCGTAAGTGCTCTGATACAGAGTGGATTGCAGCCAAGGTGAAAGATCCTGCAACACAAGCAACTCCCAAGAACAGGAACATGGATTAGGGGACCTAGAAGGGTGTTTTTAAATCGGATGGTTATGGCTAACCTAACCATTCATAGCATGCAGTTAACATACACAATAAATACTACAGTTATTGTAGCAGATCACTGAACTGCTGCCCATGAGTTTGCCTACCAAATCAGGAAAGTATCTAATACTATGTCTACACTAGAGACTTTATAGAGTAATACAGGGATACCAATGCAGCTGCACTGCTATAAGATCTCCTATGTAGCTGCTGTATGCCAACAAGAAACAACTCTCCTGTTATCATTAAACCACTCCCAATGAACAGCACTAGTGACGTTGGAAGGAGAAGCTCTCCTGCTGACGTAGTGCTGTGCACACTACCACTTAGGCTGTCAAAACATCTGTTGCCATAATTTTTGCTGACATAAGTGGTAGTGTAGACATGGTTAGAAACTTTGACCTACTCTCTGAATATGATTAAGGACTGGAAGAGTACCACTGCCACGCTTGATCTTACTGGAGTCCTACTCCAGAATTGAATCAAGATGATGAACCACACCCAGAAACACAAGCAAGACCACAACTGGACTAATGATAAACTATGCACATTGGATTATATATAACAACGTACACAGTACCAACTGATAACTGCAGTATTGAATTTCATCACTTCAATTTTTTCAGCTCTGTCATGAAAAATATGTGCACATCTATATGCAGACAATGCAAAATTTCAGACAGTCAATGAATGGAGTGGAATTGGGGAAAATTTGGTGGTGTGAAAAGGGAAAGAGACAGGGAAAGAGAGAGAAAAGAGACATAGGAACAGTGTTGGGAGTGAAGGCATGGTTAACTCTGATAAAAACCTGCTGTGAATTTTAAGCCTCTGTTCTGATAATGCTTAACAGAATAAGAATAAGTAGAACTGCACTTATGTAAGAAATTACGGCGTAATCATGGCTGTGAGAAAAAAGAAAATATTAGGTAGATAAAAAGCTAGAAAATGCTAGTTTAAACTAACTCTGACTCTACTGATGGGGGAAGAGAGTTAAAAAGGAAACAAGAGTCTAATACATAAGTATAAGAGAAGATTAAAAATATGTAAGTTTTTCTCCCTCCTCCTTGTAACAACCTTTTAGGCACTGAAAACTAATATGATGTCCCCTCTCAGTCTTCTCTTATCCCTCAAAGGTTATGTTTTCTAGACCTTTAATCATTTTTGTTATTGTTCTCTGGACCTTCTCCAGTTTGTCCACATCTTTCCCAAAATGTGGCACCCAGAACTAGATACAGTGCTCCAGCTGAGGCCTAATCAGCATGGAGTAGATTGGAAGAATTACTTCTCATGTCTTGCATAAAATACTCCTGTTAATACATCCCAGAATTATGGGGGTTTTTTTGCAACAGTGTTGATTCATATTTAGCTTGTGATCTATTGTGATGCCTAGATCCCTTTCTGCAGCACTCCTTCCTAGACATTCTTGTTTTGTGTGTATGAAACTGATTGTTCCTTCATAAGCGGACTACTTTGTATTTGTCCTTGTTGAATTTCATCCTGTTTACCTCAGACCACTTCTCCCAGTTTGGTATTATCCACAAACTTTAAAAGTGTATTATCTATGCCATTATCTAAATTGTTGATGAAGTTATTGAACAAAAATGGTCCCAAAACCGATCCCTGAAGAACCCCACTAGTTATGTCCTTCCAACATGACTGTGAACCATTGATAACTACTCTCCGGGAATGGTTAGCCAACCAATTATGCACCAACCTTACAGCTGTGCCATCTAGTTTGTATTTCCTTAGTTTATTAATGAGAAGGCCTTGAGAGACTATATCAAAAGTTTTAGTAAACTCTAGATTAGTTTTACATGATTTGTTCTTTATAAATCCATACTGTCTGTTACTTATCACTTTTATTATCTTCTAGATGTTTGAAAATGTATTCCTTAATTATTTGCTACATTATATTTCCTGGTATAGGAGTTCTGCTGATTGGTCTGTAAATCCCTGCATTGTCCTTATTTCCTTTTTTTAAATAGATGGACACTATATTTGCCTTTTTCCCCATCTTCCATATTTCAAAGATAATAGCTAATGGCTCAGATATCTTCTCAATCAATTCCTTGAGTATTCTACTGTTAGAACCTTGCAAATCCATGTGTATGCACTTTACATCCACAACAGTGGATATGGATGCAGATATCCTGGGCCCATTTTTGTGGATACAGATGTGGATGCGGATGCAAATTTTGTATTTAGAAACCTGCAAATCTGCGGTTATCTGCTTTGTAGCCATTGGTATATGAATCTGTGGATGTGGATTTCCACGGATCATTTTTGCTGTTGCAGATACCAATTAGGTATCCATGCAGAGCTCTACATATTGGTCCATGGAAGATTGAATTTTTATTTCTGTGTATAAATATTAGGCAGAAAAAGGTAAATTGACAGTAGAACACAGCTCATTTTCAACTGCAAAAAATATAAGGGCTAAAGTTCTAAAACTGGGATACAGTATAAAAGGCATCATTTAAGAGGTATTAAAACAAAACAAAACAACAACAACAAAACCCTAAACAAACCTCCTTTCCCAGCCATTTGTAGAATTTATGTCAGATCCATAATGCAGTAAGCTCAATACTCCATCAAGCATTTTCTATTTAACTTGAAAGGGAACTAAGTCAAATTGCTTAAATGTCTATGTCCATGATTTGCAAGGAGAAATTATCACAGCCACAGTGGAGCGTGGAAAGGAAAGATTGTGCTGTTACTCTCTTCTCTTCAGATTTAGTGTAAAGAATCCAAACCATTATATCACAAAGCAGTGATTAAATGGTGTGTTCTACTATAAAGTATCTAAGAAATGGCCCAGCTTAAACCAGAGAGAGCAAACTCCAGACTCAAGCGAAAAGAAGAAAATTTCAAATCTGGAGTATGTTGAATGTATGACCTTGGAAACAGGATTGTGGCCTTTAAGTTATTTATTAATTCCACTATGGTGAAATAAATGAATACATGATGTTAACCTTTCCACAGGTTTGTATGAACTAGTTTACAGATGTTAATAGCTAATTATAGCCCTTCTATATAAGTTTATTGGATGTCTTAAAAAAACCTGTAGAAAAGATCCTCTCTTAGGGCCTGATTCAAAGTCTGGGGAGGTGGAGAGGGGGAAGAAACGTCAACAAAAAGACTCTTGTTAACTTAAATGAGTGTGACATTTACCCCTTAAATTCTGTGGCCACTATTTTCAAAAGCAGGGCCTTAAAATTAGTCTCCTAAATCCACATTTAGGTGCATGAAAATAAACTCTGATTTTCAAAAGTGCTGAACCAAATGCAAGAGTTGTTGGATAGTCAGAATCTTTAAGAACCAGGCTATTTATGTAGATCCCTGCATGTATTGATGTAGACTCCTACCTTAAGGGATCCACTTTTGAAAAATCATTATCCATAGATTTTTGGATCAGTTACTATAGAACACTGCTCTATTTTTATAGAACCCTATTGGCATAATCTCAATTCAATTAAATAAGAAATTTCCATCACAGTTATTTATTTTTTAAAGGAATAAGACACTTGCTCATCATGTGTTTGAGAAATGAGAGCATAATATTTTCCATGACATTCACTTAAAGTAATAAACATTTTGCTTGGTCTAAGTAATGACAAATCAATTACTAATTATATTATTAAGTTCTGCAAGTAGAAATTACTTAAGATGTAAAGAGTCTAGTGATAAATGAATTCATTCTATCCATCCCTTTTCCCAAAAAGAGAAATTGTGAGCATTTTAGGGAAGGAATGCCCCCCACCCCACACATCTACAGTAAAAACGGAGGGGATTCAAAGAAGGGTTTCTCTGTGAACATGCTCACATGGATTTGTTCTGAGTTGTTCTGTCAATGGGGAGAAAGGAGGAATTGCCTATCCAAAAACCCTACTGATCCTCAGCTTCATACAGTTATCAGGAAATAAGCCAGTGTATCTCCACATGTGCCCTGATACATGGCAGCTACCTTCTCATCAATTTGGATCCAGTGGTCACAATTTATATTATTTATTGTGTGACTAACAATACATGCTATAAAGTGTAGGGAACATAGCAAATTCTGAGGCAAATGGCAATTTTAATGGTGATCACTGAACTTATCAGGGGATGGAAAACATGCTTTTCCTCCTTCTCCAAATCATGAAGATTAAATGTGAAAACGTGAATAGCCTTGTCTACACTTTCTGGGAGATTAGTACTGTGGGAATCCCAGGGGATCAATTTAGCAGGTCTAGTGGGATTTAATGAGTCCCACTAAACTGACCACTGATTATGCTCCTGTCAATTCTGGTAATCCACTGGATGGAGAAGAGTAAGGGGAGCTGACAGAAGAGTTTCTCTCCTCAACGCTCCCCCAACCCCGGTGGAGACTCTGCAGTAACTCGAACTAAGGCACCTCAACTCCAGCTATGCTATTCACTTAGCTAGAATTGCATACTTTATTACAACATTGCCCCCTAGAGTAGAGCCTTACTTATGCCAGTAATTCTACTGAAGTAAGTAGGCTCATTCACATACTAAGGTCAGTAGGATTTATAAATTTGTGGTATTACAGGTTGAATCTCTCTAATCTGGTACCCTTGGGACCTGACTGGTGCCAAACCAGAGAATTTGCTGAACCATGGGAGGTCAATGTTGTCTAGCAGCATTACCAACACTTCCACTGCTTACTGGGCCCTTAGAAGTAAAACAGAACTAAATAACAGCACAGAACACTGAGAGCCAGGACTGGTGGCTGAAAACAAAATTTATGGGACCATGGGAAACTTGGGCACACCCACGATAAGTAGACATCTGGCTAACTAAAATCATGGATGTTGCCACACCAGAGAGTGTTGATTAGAGAAATTTAACCTGTGTCTAATGATGAGCAGACCCTATCATATATAAAAATATAATTCAGGTCTGATAGTTGGCAAAAAAATAAAAGACTTTCCAACATTGTAAGGTATCTCTGTTTATGTCTGCTGTAAAAAATTGAATTACCTAATGATGGATAGCAGGTGTTCATTGTAAAAAATATGGTGCTTTTGCTAGTCTTGTAATCACAGTTAGGTAACATATGTTGCTTGGCAAGAACACTATGTTTAGAAAGCAACGTCAGAAAACAGAACACAATTCAGTAGACTTGACATTTCTGAACTGGAGGTAATTCTGCCAAATTTAGCAAACCTCCAAATTACATAATGTGAATTATCAAAATTGGGTCCTATACTTCAAACTTCATTCACCGAAGTAGTCCTTATTTACCATATAGTGTTGTTGACATAAAAAACTCAACTCATGTAAAAATCATTCATGTAAGGATTCTTGGACTAGGCTCAGATGATGTGCAAAATAAAAATAATGTTAGGTTTATATAATAAATCATTTCTCATTTTATTGCATTTAATATAGTATAGAAGAGATGTGAAATAACTATCCAGAATATTGAATGACATGTAGTTGTGCTTGCTTAGGATCATCCCAAGAAAGGAATCATTCTTTGGGAGAGCTGCATACTAGCAGCAAACAATTACTTCCCCTATGAAATCTCCACTGGTGCATTGTGGAGGATGGACCTAAGACTCTTTCTACCAATTTTTAGTGATGCCAGGGTCGCAGGTTGACCTGGTTATTTGGTTGACAAATTATGTATGTCAATTTGAACTAGGTCATTGTTTATTTTGGGATGGGTTTGCTCTCAGTCTCTCCTGTGACAGCTGTTCCATTTGGTACAAATAATCATTGGAACAGGGACTTGAGCTTGAATCTCCTTCACCTGAATAAGTAGCCTAAACACCAAACTAATGTTTCTGTAGTGCTGCTCCCTCTCTCCTGTCAAATGACTATTCAGTATTCAGTGGAGGAGCTTCAACTGGAGAGATAGAGATGAATCCCCATATCCTGGGACAGGGTGAAATCTGGGTTCAAATGTCTGTGGTAGTGCAGCAGGGATTCCAATGTAGCTCTCCCAATCCCATGAAAGTAAATTAATCACTGGGCTATGAGCTCCAGGGAGGTCCACTCTGCTTTCGACCACTTTTTAAATGCCTGAAAACAAAATGTTTTGGGTCAAACATGTTTTATATGGTCTGAAAGAAAATATTGCAATTTGCCAACATTTTTTGGCATTTCTGGGTTTGGTTTGATCTGGACTGAAATCCCTCCCCCTGTTTTTCAGAACCACCAACAGAACCAAAAACAAGTATTTATTTATCGTTAGTAGTGCAAACTTACCCCTTTGCACCTAAACACATGGTAAGGCAATGAAAGAATTTAAAGAAGGTCCTTACAAGCATCTTTCTTATCGCCTAGTGTTTTTTCTTGTAATTGTTTTTTATTTCTTCCCATTCCTTGGAATATTTGATTTTGATTTTTAACAATTTTACTGTCAGGGTTAGATTCCAGGCAGATTTTCTGGCAAATATATACAGCCGGTCCCCGAGTTGCGAACAGTCGATTTATGACCGTTCGCATTTATGACCAAAACTCCCATTGAGTGGTCGTAAAGGCGGTCCCCGAGTTATGAATGCGACCCGCGCTTACGAACAGTGCGGTCGCAATGTAACTCAATGGGGTCCGAGTTACGAACATTTCGAGTTATGGCCAAGTGTTTGGTCCGTAACTCGTTCGTAACTCGAGGAGAGGCTGTATAATCCCTTTGGTATCAAGAAAGTAAACCTTGAATCAAGTGCCAAGCATTTGGCATTGGTTTAATTTATTGTAGGACATGTGAAATTTAAAATAAGAACAATTGATTCATTTGGCTCCTGATTTATTTAATTTTCTTCCCTTGTTAGTTAGCTCTAATTTTAAACTATTGCCTTATTTTTAATTCTTATTCCAGAAAGTCATAATTAATTATTAGAATATTATCATAAAATGGTATGAATTCTTTTTTCATTCTAAAGAACTTACACAAAAACTTCTTTAGATACAGGACATAAGGTACAAGATATATTTTCTTTCTAACAGTTAAAACGTCTTTTTTTTTTTTTGCAAATGAGTGCTTCCCTGTGGAGGATGGGGAATTTTATATGCAGAAGATTGCAACTTTTAAGAAAGTCAAAATATAGGTAAGGGTTGACCTTCTAATTCTACAGTTCTCACTAGGATGTCACTTAAGGCATATCTACACTAGGAAATTATTTTGAAATAACTTATTTGAAATAATAACTCCTGAAATAATCATTTTGAAATAGAGTTTCCACACTATGGGGAAGACACAAAATTAATCTGGGGCAGGCGTTGTTAATGTGGACATGCTACTCAACTTAGAGCCCCAGGAACCACTGGGGAATAATTAGTTTGAATTACTCTGGGGGATAGCTATTTCAAAATAGCAGCAGCTGAGCATCTACACTACCACTATTTCAAAATAATTATTTCAAAATTAGTGTTATTCCTCATGGAAAGCAGGAGTTATAATTTTGAAATAACCAGCCCCTTATTTCAAAACAACGGGCTGGGTAGTGTGGACGTTCTGCTTGTTATTTCGAAATAAATGGAATTATTTCAAAATAACTCCCTAGTGTAGATCAGGGCTTATCTTCTGTTCTACAAACTGCCTCAATCTGCAGGCGTGACCATCGCTGATGTTAGTAATGTGAATGGGAGTTGTGTGCATAGATAGAAGGCTCAGTACATGGACATTATGATTTACAAAGAGATTGTGCCTATTAGCAGAAACTTGGCAGGTCCCTGGACAAGGTGGAGTTTACAGGCCCCATGCTCCTGAAAGGGGCAGGGTTGGGGCAGCCAGCTCTCAGCATGGCTCAAAGCGCAGCAGGAAGAGCCACCCAGAGCATGTTGTGTTTCTCTCCATTGGCAATTTAAAGAGACTGGGAATTTGGCTACTGCCACTCCTGTGGTAGCAGTGGTGGTGGCCGGGAGCCCTGGGCCCTTTTTAATTACTTGGCCCCAGGATAACTACCCTACCCCCATGTCTTCCTGTTGGAGGGCCTGTCTATTAGGATCTGACCCAGATTGCTGACAGACAAGAGCTGCTTTTTTCCCAGGGGGGTAACTCTGAAGAGCTCTGGAGGTCCATTTCTCATTTACACTCAAATTGGAGTACTTAAACGGGCATAAAAGACATTTATACTCACTGCGAGGCCCCTCCAATGACCAGAATGATGTAAAGAAACGTTGGTGCAAATGAGCATTCCCTCAGAGTACAGCATGTATTTCTCCCCCTTCCCCCCGCTGCTATTCTCACTCTCCTTTGAGGTGCGTAGCTCTCCAGGGAGTATTGAGAACAATCTCTATTTTTAGGAGAACCCAAGTACCACAACTGTGGCTGGCACCCATCTGGGGTTCTACAGCGGACAGAAGGTCTATGTGTCCTTCACTTTTCTTCCACATCCATACCAGGCCCCAGCACAATACAAATTAGATGCAAAAAATAAAATGATGACAGTAAATGGAAAATAAATAGAAAAATCAAAGCCATACTGTGGAAAGAGAAAGGGTGGTCCAGTGTCTAGGTCTGTGAAGACCTGAGTTCAAATCCCTGATATGCCCAAAGGTCTGTATAGGAATTTAAGCTCATAGAAATGAAGATAAGTACCTAGTGGGATTTCCAAAAGCATCTACATAGGCAATTACAGGCCTCTGAAAAATCTCACAAGGTGCCTATCTGCATCTTTAGACATTTGAATCATAGAATACTAGAACTGGAAGGGACCTTGAGAGATCATTAAGTCTCAGCTTGACAAAGCCCTGGATGGGTTGATTTAGTTGGGATTGGTCCTGCCTTGGGCAGGGGACTGGACTTCATGACCTCCTGAGGTCTCTTCCAGCTCTATGATTCTATGATAAGTCCAGTCCCCCACCCTCATGGCAGGACCAAGCATGGTCTATATAATCCCTGATAGATGTCTGTCTAACCTGCTCTTAAATATCTCCAGAGATGGAGATTTCACAACCTCCCTAGGCAACTTATTCCAGTGTTTAACTGCCCTGACAGTTAGGAAGTTTTTCCTAATGTCCAACCTAAACCTTCCTTGCTGCAGTTTAAGCCCATTGCTTCTTGTCCTATCATCAGCAGTAAGGAGAACAATTTTCCCCCTCCTCCCTGTGACACCCATTTACATATCTGAAAACCGCTATCATGTTCCTGCTCAGTCTTTTCCTTTCCATACTAAACAAGCCCAATTCCTTCAGCCTTGCCTTATATCTCATGTTTTCTAGACCTTTAATCACTTTGTTGCTCTTTTCTAGATCTTCTCCAATTTCTCCACATCTTTCTTGAAATGTGGTGCCCAGAACTGGACACAATACTCCAATTGAGGCTTAATCAGTGCAGAGTATTGAGGAAGAATGACTTCTCATGTCTTGCTTACAACATTCTTGTTAATGCACCCCAGAATCATGTTTTCTTTTTTGGCAACAGTGTCACACTGTTGACTCATATTTAGCTAAATAAAACTCCTAGATCCCTTTCTGCATTTCTCCTTCTTAGACAAAAGTGACAAGGAGTCCTGTGGCACATAATAGACTAATAGATGTATTGGAGCATAAGCTTTCGTGGGCAAAGACCCACTTCGTCAGATGCATGTAGTAGAAATTTCCAGAGGCAGGTATAAATATTCAGGCCAGAATAAGGCTAGAGATAACGAGGTTAATTCAGTCAGGGAGGGTGAGGCCCACTTCTAGCAGCTGATCTGGAGGTGTGAACACCAAGAGAGGAGAAACAGCTCCTCTTCCTAGACAGTCACTTCCCATTCCATATGTGTGAAATGGATTGTTCCTTCCTAAGTGGAGTACTTTGCATTTGTCCTTATTAAACTTCATCCTATTTACCTCAGATCATTTCTCCAGTTTGTCCAGATCATTTGGAATTATGACCCTATCCTCCAAAGCAGTTGCAACCCCTCCTATCTTGATATCATCTGCAAACTTAAAAAATATACTGTCTATACCATCAACTAAATCGTTGATGAAAATATTTAACACAACCATTCCCAAAACAGACCCCTGGGGAATCCCACTTGTTATGCCTTTCTAGCATGACTGTGAACTGTTAATAATTACTTTCTGAGAATGGTTATCCAGCCAGTTATACACCCACCTTATAGTAGGCCCATCTAAGTTGTATTTGCCTAGTTAATTGATAAGAAAGTCATGCAAGACCATATCAAATGCTTTACTAAAGTCTACGTATACCAAGTCCACTGCTTCTCCCTTATCCACAAGATTTGTTATCCTGTCAAAGAAAGCTCTCAGATTGGTTTGACATGATTTGTTCTTTACAAATCCACGCTGGCTGTTACCTATCACCTTATTTTCTTCCAATATATATTTGAATATATTTAAATACCTTCAAATATTTGGCCTTTAGTCTCTCTGTGTCTCACTTCTCCATTTTACATATTATTCTGAGGGCAGTGGCACATATGTACCTGAGACAGATAATCCCGGCACCTCTGCTAGAATACTGCACATTGGTGGCTACGACATATTATCAGCAATTCTTTCCTTAATTATTACCTGCTTGAGACAAAAGTGGTGTATAAGGGACTTTCGGTTCTATTGCACTCATTGGTGGAGGTAGCAAGGGGTTGGCAAAGCTGCGGAGAGGGTGCGTAGGCCGGACACAGGCTGTGGGGATCGTTCTGCTTGGGGCATCCTCGTTGCTGGCATGTTCAGGCTGAGTCTGTGGTAGCATGGATGGCTGTTGCGGGACTGGTCCTTCACTCACTGCTGTAAGGGAATAATAAAATGAACTGTTCAAGTCCTATTTCTTACCTTTTTTTTTATCATTTCCTAAAGAAAGCCTTTAGCCTTTGAGGATCTGTAAGATATATGTAAACATTTCTTCCAAAAGACAGATGAATTAGAATACAAACATTTCTAAAAGCAATCATATGCCCTAGCACTGTAATAAATTTTCCTTCAAATAAAGTGCAGAAAATAACATTTTTATCTTCCTTTGTATATTTGATATGTATACAAACTTTTTAAGTTCTCATCAGCATGGGATCTGGTTGCCTTTTAAATACTAACAATCAACCAAAATCATCACATGGATCATGAAGCAACTCAGGGCTGCTGGAACTCATTACTTTATGCCTTATATTATTGTTATAGCCACAGTTAATGAGAGTTGATGACAAAGAAAGGACTTATTTTCTATTTAACCAAATACCAATGTCATTTTTCCTTTAGACAGCAGTAATATTCTCTTTGCCAAAGCAGTCAGTTGCTGTTTTATTATCCTATACCCAAAGTCAATTTTAATGTGATTTAAACATGCCCTGTTAACCTTCAAATATAAATCAAGGTTACTCTATGTTCTAGAATGTTTCTTATAAAAGACTCTCAAAAATTACCTCTGTCATGAACTTTCTCTGCCAAAACAGTTACAAACTTGGCTAACATAGTATGAAAGAAAAATGAACTGAAAGGAAAAAAATTATTGGATGAAATATTTTTTGTTTTATTTGTATCCAGACTGATAATTACAATGTGATTACAATTATTTGGGACTTTTCAGCATGAGCAACAGCATGGTCTGTTATTGAGAATACGTATAGTATTGAAAATGGAAGTACTGAGAAGCCCTGTTCAGTGATATTTTGAAAGAAATGTGTAAGGATGAAAGAGGGGCTACATTACAAATCCAATGACATGACAGTTCCAATGCTTCTGAATAGGTTAAGGGCATCTGTTTTAATATTATCGCCCACTGAATTTGCATAATCATGTTCAAGTTTTATTTTAACTTAAAAACTTTCAAAAGTTATGTGAGTACAGGTCTTATGCCAGGTGTTGGATAAAGAGTCCTGGAATTTAAGATTGCTTGCCTGTTTTGAGAAATCAGCATGGAACTTGGAATAAGGAGTACAGGTTGCAGAGGGGAAAAGTCAGTAGTAGGCAAAAGAAGTCAGTCTGTGTACATATGACTGAAATGCTAGCTATTGCTGCACAATTTCTGTAAATAGTTCTTTTAATAAAAAACCAGTTTTATTTTTGAAACATGGAATTCTTTCAATGTAGTACCCAGAACATGGTACATAAAAAGCTAGCCACAGAACAAGTCCAGTACAAGTAATGGCATGGTTCAAGCTTCCCCATACTGCGTGGCTGTAGTTTTGTTACAACACCGATGGGCCAAAGGGTAGTTCATTTTCCATGCCCATTCAATTCTTGGCTATGGATCTATTTAGGGTAAGACTTATGTTGTTTAACCAGAAGAATCAAATTCTAGGTGTTGAGCAAATGCTTGAAAAAGAGGTATCTTGTTTCATCTGCATATCAAGGGATTAAGGGAGTAAAATCAGATGTCACTTAATCTGCGCTCAGACTGGGTATGAAATCCTGACCCCATTGAAATCAGTGGAAGTTCTGTCATTCCCTTCAGTGGATCTAAGATTTCATCCTAGGTACTCATTTTACAGAGTTATCAGCATTGTGGGAAAAGTTTGAGTCCTCAATCTAGTGCTGTCTCAAAGGCTATGTCTACACTACGAGTTTTCTCGGCAAAAAATATGCTAATGAGGGACTCATTTGCAAGAGTCGTGATATTATTTGCATATTTTCTGCTGATCGGTAAAGGATCTTGCGGGAAAAGGGGTTTTTGCACAAAAAGAAAATGTCCACACCGCTTGTTTTTGCGCAAAAACCCTGGCGCAAAAACGGATTGGCAGAAAATATGCAAATGAGATTGCAACTCATGCAAATGAATTCCTTATTAGCATATTTGTTGCCGGGAAAACTTGTCATGTAAACATAGCCAAAGTCACCAAGTCGTTAGTGGAGAAAACAATTATTGTAATCATGCGATAAGACATCTTTCAAGGGTATCAGTATCCAAATGAAGCTGTCCCACCAACAGATTAAAAGTTTGAGGCTGGAGGGAATAGATTATGTTGTTCTTGAGAGGAGAATTTTAATGTGTAAGTAATAAAAGTCTCTAAGGAGTAAATCCTAGGCATCTCTATCAATAGGGTGCTACTCAATTTACAGTCTATTTTGGTCAATTTCACGCTCCTAGGATTTTAAAATTGCCAAATTTCATTATTTCAGATATTTAAATCTGAAATATTATGGTGTTGTAATTGTGCAGGTCCTGACCCACAAAGGAGTTGTGTCACGGATCACAAGTTTATTGTATAGGGGTTGTGGTATTGCTACCTTTACTTCTGTGCACCTGCTGGCAGCAGCATTGCTTTCACAGCTGGACAGATGGAGAGTGGTGGCTGCTGGCCAGGAATCCAGTTTTGAAGGCAGAGCTACCACCAGCAGCAGTGCAGAAGCAAGGATGGGTTGGGCCACCCTTACTTATGTGCTGGTGCCCACACAGCTAGGCTGTTAGTTGGCTACTGACACTGGCCACTCAGCTCGGAAAGCAGCAGTACAGAGGTGAGGGCAACATGGGTATGGTATTGACACCTTTACTTCTGGGCAGCTGCTGGGACAGTGCTGGACACATGGCCAGCATTACAACCACCATTCTCCAGTTGTCCAACTAAGTAAGTAAGGCTGGCATGGGAGTAAGGGTGACAATACCATGACCCTCCTAAAATAACCTTATGACCCTCCTGCAATTCCCTTTTGAGTCAGGACCCCCCAGTTTGAGAAAGGCTGGCATCCCCCATGAAATCTGAATAGTACAGGGTAACAGCACAAAAGGCCAGATTTCACAGGAGGACACCAGATTTCATAGCCCATAACACATTTTGCATAGCCTAGTAAGTAGGCCAGTAAGGGAATTTGGTAGGGCCCTACCTATCTACAACAACAGGCTCAACTAGCTCAAATCATCAGGAGAATTGGTGGGATGAGGGTTTCTAAGACAGAGGGAGGAACGATGCTATGCCATGGTTCCAGGTACAGTATACTAAACACCAAGATGGCCAGGAATCGTCACTCCCTTGCCACAGGGTGTGGCCAGTGCTTCAGTAGCTCATAACACCTCTGAGTGTATATTCCATGGTAAGAATATGGAAAACGGATCTACACAGTATCTCAATGTTCCTATTCCAAATCTTGCATCCCAGGCAAATTTGCACCTGGGGGTTTCCTGGGGGTTTCCCAAATCCTCCCCACTGCATAGAGCAGTAGTTCTCAACCTATTTTCCACTGTGGGGCATATATGTACCTCCTCTATGTGTTATGCTGGCTGCATACACACCACACATACTACCTATGTGGCCCTGAGGATTTCTCATGGGCTAAAACTGGGTGCTGATTGGGCCATAAGCAGCCCATGACCCGAGCGTTGAGAACCACTGGTATTCAGAAATCTCACTAGTGTAGGGTTTGCCCATTAGTAAATAGGCCAGAAATTTTCCCAAATGACCAAAAATCTATACTTACAAACAAAGCAATGGAATGGTGCAAATAAGTTAACAAAGGGTGCAACCAAAGGAGGAATGCCTTTATTTTGAGCAAACTGGATTTGTCCAGTCTTGATTCAGATAAAAGCTCCTTCATACCTGTGACAGCCAGAAAGGCTCATAGCTCAACAGTTAATCTTGTGGCAGAAGCCCAGAAAGCAAAAACAAACAAACAAGCAATGAAGATGCCAAATAGCTCATCCTTCTACTACAGAAAACAACCTTTCTGAGGCTTAAATATCAGGCCTAGTTGTTATACTAGAGATGAAAATACTCTAGAGGATCTTGTTCCTTTGAAAATCCAGAACTCATTGTAGAAATAATATGCAATTACAGAGCCAAGACAAATCTCAAGACATTTTATAATAATTAATGTCAATGTTTGTAAGAAATTACAGCCTACTCAGTGGCAAAATAATTGTGAAAAATGGAAATGAGGGGTTTTGTTCCAGAAACTGTTTATCTGTTCCTGATGCAATATTGCAGACATTTCCAGCAATGTGGAATTACAGGCAGAGGAGACTAACTACAAATGACCAAGGTCACAATCATTTGTAGTTTGTAAAAGTTTACTGTGCGGTAGTGAAGTTTCCTTGTCCTGACCTTCAGTGATCTTTACACAACTATGTCACTGCCTGCCTTACCACTCTTCTTTCCTTCCACTCCCTCCCTTACTCTGTGCACCCCCTTCTAGTCTTCTATGACTCTTCTCTTTGCAGTAAGTTATGACTTGGACAATATGCCAGTGTAGGAGAGTAAGAACACCCCTTAAATTCCTAACTTGGTGCACAGGGGTAAACTAGAGCTGTGGGAGCAGGTTGACACACAGCAGAGATGGAGCATAGGCTGGATTTTGGCTCCAGGCCTGCTACCTGTTGTTCAAGGAGAAACTGGCAAATTGTGACCCAGAAGGGGGTTGTGTCTTCTACTGTGCCCAAGGCTATTATGTCCTTCAAATCCATTTCTTTTAAGAGCTTGCTGACCCACAGGCACAGGACAAGCAAGAGTAGACACATATTGTTAACTTCCATTGACCTGCCTGCTATCTTCTGAGCTTATGGCCATAGAGAAAAACTCAATCGGCTAGCAGCAACCATGCAAAAAGGGGCAGTCATAACAGTAACAGATATTAGGCTCCTGACAAAGTTTCTGTATAAATCCAAGTGGGCTAAAAATGAAAAATGGTGATAGATATAGAAAGGGAAGCACAGTTGCAAAATCTGAAGACTACACTAACATATTATACAAAAGACTTGATGGGGTAGAGCACACCTTCTACAATTGAATGAAAGGGACAAAGAATTCCATAAAAATCAGACGGCTAGACTTGGGCCATAAATATTGAAAGTAAGTTGCCTGATGAATATGTCTAGAATTTGAGAAGGGAGTTTTAAAAAAATGAAACGTACATGCTTGAAAATCTAATGAGAGCCATCAATTCACAGTTAGTTCAGGTTCCTAAAGGAAGAGGGGATGGAAGCTCTGAAAGTTTATTTAAATAATGAATGAAGAGGAGTGAGTTGCCAGTACCTCATGATCCAGTTAACTCAATTTCCCACTTGGAAACTAGGTATTTGCCCTTATGAAATTTGGCATCAGTGTTGAATCCCAGAAGAATTCTGATTCCCTGAACAGATATTGTAGTTAAAAAGAAGATTTTGATGGAAGGATGCTCTCAGATAACACTGACAGTGTATTGGGTCCCATCTATACTCACTGCATAGATTAAGAGCTTTGACAAGGTTAAAAAACAATTGCTGTATCTAGGGACCTAATCCAAAGCCCAGTGAAACCAATAGGAGGGCTTTCCATTGATTTCTAGATGTTTGCATCAGGTCTTAACTATAGTATTTTTATGTCCAGGTAAGCTCCATGTACAATGTAGTTCAAAAGGAATGAACTGTCTGGTGACACACTAGAAGAACAAAAAACATGGAATGGATTAAAAAAGGACTGAGTGTTCTTCTGTATGTTTGTTTTTTTTCCCCTCCTTCTATTTGCATATGACTAATATAATCAAATGAATGTAGGCATCACGAGATTTGGAAAATTTATATAGTCTAGTCCTCTAAGCTGGGGCAAGACCAAGTAAGCCTAGACTGGTGTTTGTATAACCTATTCTTAAAATCCTCAAATCATAGGAATTCCAATATCTCTCTATTCCAGTGTTTAACTATCCTTATCATTTGAAACTAACCTAACTCTCCTTTTCTGTAGATAAAGCCTTATTACTTTATATTCCATTGTAATGCCAACAAGTAGCTCTGAATGTGGGACCTCTGGAGCTTAGTGCATGTGTAACCCACACACCTAGTGTGGTTACTGAGCAATGCAAGTGGTACCTAGACCACAGCAACAGTTAAAACCAAGAGACCTCTACAGCATGGGCTGGGAGCCAGCTGGCTTTTAGCTCAGAGGGTAGAAGCTCCTATACTCTGCTTCAGAGGTCCCTGGTTCAAATTTGCCTGGTGGCGGCTACACGTGAGCCTCTACCACTTGAGTTAAAAGCCAGCTGTGTCTCACCTAAGGCCAAAGAGCACACTTATTCTTTCTCTCTGAAAATGGGCTCAGCATCACTACATGGGAGAGTGTACTACACTGAGGCTACATCTAGACTGCATCCCTCTGTCGACAGAGCGATGCAAATGAAGCACATCGAAATTGCTAATGAAGCCGGGATTTAAATATCCCGTGCTTCATTAGCATAAACATGGCCGCTGCTTTTTTTCGACATGGAGTTTTGTCGACAAAAACGGCAGTCTAGACGCGGATCTGTCGACAATAAACCTTTTTCGACAGATCCTGTAAACCTCATTTTTTGAGGAATACAGGATCTGTCGAAAAAGGGTTTATTGTTGACAGATCCGCATCTAGACTGCCGTTTTTTGTTGACAAAGCTCCGTGTCGAAAAAAAGCAGCAGCCATGTTTATGCTAATGAAGCATGGGATATTTAAATCCCAGCTTCATTAGCAATTTCGATGTGCTTCATTTGCATCCGTCTGTCGACAGAGGGATGCAGTCTAGACATAGCCTGAGAAGGTATGTGGGTTACACTACCTTCAGTGAACACAGAGAACAATTGATCACAGTCCTCATTATAACCTTAATGTATCTTAAGGCAATTAGGTCTTCTTTTGGCAAGGATAAACATGCTTGGTTTTTGTAAACCTTTCCTTTTATACCAGTATTCTAGTCATGAGATTTATCCCACTAAGTCTCAGTGATATCAACTGAATCATAATTTTGCACGTGAACTAGTACCCCAGATCATCTGTTTTTTTCCCCTATAGGTTTTGATACATTTGAGAAGTTTACTGATATCAGATGTGGGATCCATTCAATGTACATTGTTTATTGAGCAATATCTTTGAGAAGTATTCTCTTTTTGAATTGCATCTGTTGGCTCCACTCTGACAGGAAGTCAGAGATAAACCCGGGTCATACCAACGTATGTTTAAACATGAATTGCAATCACGATTCAGAGGATAGTGTACCACACTGGGATTTTGGAGGTGTGAGTTTTTCTCGGAGCTCTGTGTGCCCCTGTGCAGCTCTATGCATCTGTTCTCTTTCACATACTTTTCCTGCTTTTTCTATTTAGATTATAAACTCTTTGGGGGCAGAGTCTATCTATTTATGCAGCACCTACACAACGTGCCCTCATTTTAGTTAGGGCCTCTAGGCTTCATTGTAATACTACATAATAGAACATCAATTTTATTATCAGATGAAAAGTTTAGGTAAAATGCAATTTATATTCTTGTGAGAAAGATGGTGTAGGTGATGGGGTTTTTAATTTTTTTTGTTTGCATTTGCTAGAATAAGACCAGATCTGCTCTTACTCAATTAAATAGGAATATTTCTGAAGTCATTTATAATGGACCCCAAAGAATTCATTGCTGAAAAAAATTATCTTTAAAACTAGTTTTCCTTCTCATTCAGATGATAAAGAACAAATGTAGAAAATAGAGTGAAAATCAGGATTCAAGTCAGGACTCAAGGATTGGGCCCACAGTTACATTGGATTATGTCACATTATCATTTGTAGGTGCAGCAGTGCCCACTGAAATCACCTTGCTAATCTTGTCTTGCTACCTCAAACACTGAAGATTATTACTTCCTTCCCTTCCATCTTCCCTCCTGTAACAGTGGGTAACTCACTACTGGGTGCCCCCTGCTGGTCACGCCAGGAATTAGCTTCTTGGTGCTGGAGCACCCCCTTCTGGCTCGTGTCTCTCTGTCTCTGCACTCTGGGGTCCTCTCCCCTCTGGGAACCCCCAACGCTCTATGCCCTCCTTGCCTCAGTGACCCACTGCCACTCTTCATCTAACCCCTTACCTCAGGGGCAAACTGCAGTCTGAAATGGACACTCATCATTGGCAAGAGGGTGTGGACCTGCTGCCTTTGCCTACCCTTACTGCTTCTCTGCAGTCTTAGTATACTCAGTGCTTGCTTCAGGCCCTGCAGCCTGGGAGATTGCCTGGCCAGAGCTTCCCCACCACTGCCTGCCTTTCCCCCGTCCTGCTCTGACTATAGGCCTAGTATTCTCAGGCCTTGTCTCAGGCCTTGCAGCCTGGGAGTGAGGTCCAGCCAGAGCTCCCCTAGCTCTGCCTGCCTCTTCCCAGCACTGCTCTGTCTCAGGAAGCTTTCAGCTTCCCTGGCAGCCAGGTCCCTCCTGCTCCCCAGTCAGAGGAAGTGTGTGCCTGCCCCCCCAAAAACCTTTATTTATACTTCCCTCTGCTGGGCCCTAATTGGCTCATACTGACTACAGCTGCTGGCTCCACAGCTCCACTGCTCCAGCTCTCTTCCAGGGCTGGGTTTTAAACCTTAAAGGGCCAGTGTGGGAACATGCCCTGTCACACGTCCCTTTTGGGGGGGTTTATTCATTTGTTTTGATTTTGGTTTGAAAACTAACAATCTTGCCTTTCCTCATACTTATCCTGGAAATCCATAAATTGTCATTTTAAAAAATTCACTTGCTTTCTAAATCCTTTTCCACAGATGCCTCTTGCATAAAGTGTAGAGTACTGGGCACACAGTGTTGATGATCTGTCCTACTTAGAAGGGAAGGTGTTCTATATTGGAGAAGCTGATGTGTCCATATGACCTTTAGAGTCAGTCAAGTTAGAGCATGTGAAAATAGTTCAATATAGATGTGATCAAAATGTTCACATCTGACAGGGCCAGCACCATCTCTGGCTAGCACTATTTTGAAAATTGAGGAAAAGACACTGCACAGTTGAGGATGACAGTAGTTCCTGCAAGTTCTTAAAACTACATCTTCCTCATCAGAGCCACTTCAGTGGTTTTCCTCACTGAGAATGATTCATCAGTTTTCATCCATGTGTTCATTTCTCTCATATTCTGAGAGCTCAAGACAGTGTTGTCTGTGCTTGATGGGGAGGAGACAAAACTGAGTCCACAGCATCCTTAGGTACAAATTAAGCTGCTAAAAATGGAGACCAGATTGGATCATAGACAACTGATATCTTCAGGGAGAGGGCATGAGGAGGCACCATATTTAGCAATTAAAATTTTGTTTGGGGAGAGGGAGGCAGTGGTCCTCCAAAGTGCAACCATAAGTCATCTGTGCATTGGGTGAAGTCCAGTGGTTAGAAAGAGGTGCTGCACAGATTGAAAATACCTTAATTTGATACAGATACATTTCCTGGCAGTAAAGGTAGAAAAGCACTGAAAATTTCACTGATCCTGTGAAACAGGCAAGCAGATTTATTATCAAGGCAGGTTCTGGTTGATTATGACTTAGCCTTTCATTTTTTTAAATTTGTTTTTTTTCAGTAGATGATGAACAGGAAAAACTTGGCTTAAGGAAGACTTTTAACACTAAAATTGTTTTGGTCAACCATAAAGGGTTTCGGGAACAGAAAGAGGTGTTTCAGGATTGTTTACTTGGCAGAATGCACAGCAACACCCTCCCGAATGACATTCCACTTGATATATTCAAAGATTGCTGCCTCCTGGTCAATAGCATGTTCAGTGATGTAGTACGGTCAGTAGAATCCCTCTCAAAGGAATTATTGCAGCATGTGTATTTTATTTTTAACTTTACTGTAATTGGTCAAGAGTCTCATGGGGTTTTCACTGTGTGGTTCAAAGGCATACACACATACCTAATGCACCATCCCTGGTATGATTTTCAAGTGCCATTCACTGTCAAGAAAACCGCACATGATCAAATTAAGACAAAGATATGACTGAAACAGAATGGTGGAGTAATTTTGCTGAAAACATTTTCTGCAGCAAAGAAGCCACATGGGAAACCTGGTGAGGTGATCCAATATGAAGCAGACACTCCAGCTGCTTTTTAATGTTGTCTGCTGGCTCAGTGTCTGAGAAGGAAATGTGTAAGAAGGATCTTTCATATTATGTGCTGCTGCAATAGCAGGTCCATGCATACATAAACATCTATCAATCTATCTAGCTACACACACACACCTATCTAGACTCCACTCCATTTCATTCAGGCAGAAAGTTAACCCTCTGTCCAATTACAGAAAGCTAGAACAGTGTTTCTCAACCTTTTTTTATAAAGGACCCCTCTCCCTCCCCAAAAAATTATAAGTACCCCCAGTACCTACAGTTTTCAGACACAAAACATTTTTTTTCTACCATTGCAACACATTTGTTTAAACAACTTAATTGTAGCTGGGCGGGCGATGAAATATTTGGGTATAAAAAAGTACAAAAATAATAAAGCGCTGTAAAACTCAGAACAAAAATTCAGTTTTCTCCAAATTTCAGTTGTATTGACGTACCCCTAGGCTTCTCTCAAGTACCCCTACGGGTACTCGTACCACTGGTTGAGAAACACTGAGCTAGACAATTGCTTGGCTGATTGTCTGCACGTCACTGATAAAACAACAACATATATGAAGATAGTTTCTAACGTATGGATGATTTTTTGTGTGTGTATGGAGTTTTGTGGCAGTCATGTTCCAATCCATCCTGCTGGAAGCTATTGAAAAGATATGGGGAGGAGGGGGGCAGGACACCAGCCTCCTGCCCAGTGCTCTTCAGGGGAATGTTGAGTTTGTGTATGTTTCACTGCTGACAATTTATTAAATGCATAATTCCTTATGAAATGTACCAGGAAATATACAAAATGTACGATCCCTGCCCCACATTGCCCCAGTGAACACTGTCAAAGACCATTTCAAAGGTGCAATTGCCCATATATCCACATTTTCTTTAAACTCTCCAGGTTAAAAACCACATATTCCAATATGTCAATCTTCTGACTATAACAGAGTTTAAAGAGAAGCTAGATAATTTCATGGAGGTTAGGTCCATAAAAGGCTATTAGCCAGGGGATAAAATGGTGTCCTTGGCCTCTGTTTGACAGAGGCTGGAGAGGGATGGCAGGAGACAAAGCGCTTGATCATTGTCTTCGGTCCACCCCCTCTGGGGCACCTGGTGCTGGCCACTGTCGGCAGACAGGATACTGGGCTAGATGGACCTTTGGTCTGACCCGGTACGGCCGTTCTTATGTTCTTATGTTCTTATGTTCTCTTCCATACCCATGTATCCAGCACTTTGTAATGTGAAGTTAAAATTCACACCTCACAAAGCTGAAGATCCTATGTGTCTGTGTGTTAAATCTGTGGCAATTTGGGGAGTGGGAGGTCTATATTCTCACACAGAAACATCCAGTCAGAAGTTGTATACCCCAGCCAGGGCCTCCAAAGGCAACCACCATCTGACCTTATATTGGCCTCAGTCATTGTAGAAGAAGAAGGTGACAGTGATAATGGGTTAATGGATAGAACATCTTGGCCCACAGTCTACCAATAAGTCTTCTACTGAAATGTTAATTGCTAGTCTCTCTGGGGTTGACCATATTGATCGAAAGCAAAAATCAAACAGGAGGAGAAAAAGCACTCATGGAATTTATTCTCCATGAATTAGCAGCACAGACTGCCTGTAATATGAAAAAAATTTGTGTGATAGACTGACATAATTATATCAGTAATTCATAATGAAGAGTAAAATAAAGTTAAGAGGAAATTATAAGCAAATATGAGCTCTCCAACTTAGGATAATTAACATGCAAAAGCATGGTCATAGGCTAGAACATATGGCCCATGTTGTTAGGGCTGCTTATTTAAAAATAAAGTGTGAAGGTGAGGTTGAGGGACAACTGTTGTGTGCATATGCTTTCTAAAGAGCATTATAAGCTGCAAAATGACTAAAGGAACAAAAGAATATCATTCTAGTAAATGTATGCTGAAGGAAATAGTGTGGGCTGAGGGAGCACGCAATAGTCTAGCACTCAGGAAACCTGGCTTCTATTCTTGGCTCTTCCATTAGCCTGCTTCAACAAGTCATTTCTTCTCTCTGCACCCCAGTTTTCCCATCTGTAAAATGGGTCTAAAATATTGACACCTCCCCCCCCCTTTGTAAAGTGCTTTGAGATCTACTGATGAAAAGTGCTACATAAAAGCTAGGTTTCATTATTTCACACAAGATGGTTACATCCTTCCTGAAGGGTCCATGTATGGTAATATCTTTGTGTGGAAGATGCCATAGGAAAGCAATTTAAAGTAAACGGAGAGGTTGAGATGGCAAAAGATTATATGATGCCAGAGCCTTAATCTAAGAAATGCTACACTGCCAAATGGTCCGGGACAAATGGGCAAGCTGGTAAAAGTAGGCAAAATTTCTTCCAAGATTAATGACATGGCTTGGATCTAGCTAGATACATTTTGCAGTTTAAGGCTAGATACATTTTGCAGTTTGTTTCTTTATTTTGCTCCAATTCTCTTTCAATTCTTAATAAATCTTGTTTTGGAACAAACCAAGGGGTTTTAATTTTGCGGGGGATTTGACACAGATTATCTAAAGAGATTCAACAGCTTTGAACCCTGAGGAAGAGGTGTGAGGCAAGGCTTTCTGGTGCCTCTCCTGATCAGTATTCCCAGTCCAACTGGTAGGAAGTAATGAGTTCTCTACCATAATGTTTTGATCCTCCAAATACAGAAAAATGCCTAATTAAACACAGATGAACAGCGAATTTAAGGAATAGACAATGATAATGTACAAGGAGCAAGTCTGCTGGTAAGAAAATATTAGTACAACTCTGGCAAACTGGGTTTAATATACAGAATGCTGGTGTGTAAAGGGGAGCAATTTCATTTTCTGGACAATCCAGCCATCCACTTAGATAAAGTATTTTCTCTGTAGTTAACTCTTCAGACCTAAACATATTTGCCTTGCCTCTAAAAGTTAAAACCATAAACAGTGGGTCCTAGAGATTCCCCAGGAATGCTAGGGAAGCAGGAAGTGAGTTGGAAGGAGGCCAGAAGAACCAACAGAAACAGAGTATGGCTTTTTTGAATTGGAAGCAGTGGCCCTTCCTGTTTCTGCTGTGTGCCCAGAGGAGCGCCTGTAAGGAGCCAAGGAGCCAGGCATGGAGAATCCAGTGACATTCATGTCTAGGGAAGGAATATGTTTTGAACTTTAGTTGTGAGAGTAGAACAGGGAATGTTTAGTCAGATGTGATCAGGCTATTTCTTTATTTTGGGGTTTCTTGGACTTCTCTGTGTTTAGCACCTGAAAGTAGTTACATTGTAACTCTCCAAACTGAATCCCAAAGAAGCAATTCTCAGTGGTTTTAATTATTTTTCCTCAGTTGCTTTATAACACCTGGCAACCAAGTAATGTTTCAACAAGTGCGCCTAACGGTATGTCTAGACTGCGGTTCTATTTTGGGATACCGGAAGTATCCTGAAATAGCAACACCGCATCTTTAAACTCTCCCACTATTTCCTGAAATAGAGCACGCTATTCCAGTGTCCCTGTAACCCTTGTTCCACAAGGGTTAAGGGATTTGTCAGAATAGTGCCTTATTTTGAAATTTGGCACTGTCTACACCGCCAAATTTCAAAATAAGCTCTTTTGACCTACACTTGGACTAAGCTATGCGATTTGCGTTGCCAAATTGCATAGCTTATTCCGACAGAAGGGTGCTGTCTAGATCCACCCTAAGTCTGCACAGCCAAACTACTAAGATAAACTGACATTCCATTTTCAGCTGATCTCACCAGCTGGTTTCCAAGCTCCTTCCAGAGGGAGGAATAAAGGACCTTGAAGGTGTCTCACAGCAAGGAATTCCCAAGTGCTCCTTCCTGAGTCCTCACAGCGATTTTTGCATTTGGGTGGTGGCAGAGATACCAAACCAAGGCTGGGGAGTCTGTGACCTTGGGGAGCTTTAACACAAGCCTTTAGTGGCAATGTATTTTAAAGTCTCTTGCAGGCCCCTACCTTCTGCACTCAAAGTGCCATAGTAGTGAACAGCATAGACAGCTGGGAAGGATTTTGAAAACCAATCAACACTGACCTAATTTTGCGCCCCCTGAAATCAATGCTTTTTTTTTCTACTGATGTCAATGTGAATTTTCTGTTGATTTAGAGTTGGACCAGGACTTTATGAAAATGTAACCCACAAAGTATTCATCTGATATTGTGTAGTAATAAACTTTGAGGAGAAAGAATTAACTGCAAAATACAGCATGCATTCTTATTCACACTTCAAAAACTCTATTGTATCACACAACAGCAGATATTTTCCTTTTTATTACTGGGTCATGCCAGAAAGCATTCAGAGGAGAACAGTCGAGAGGGGAGATGTCATTTTGTTCAAATTAACATGTACCCTAAGCTAGTTTTTAAGCCTTCCTTCAAAGTCTACTGTTCTTCTGACAAGAAAATAACACTGTGTTTGCTATTTCATAGATGCTTTGATTCCAAGGCCACAAAAGAGCCATTTAGAACATCCAGTTTGATCTCCTGCAGGCCATAGAACATTCCTAAAATAACTTCTGTTTCAACTATAGCAGATCTGTTAGAAAAAAAAAGCATCCAGTCTTGATTTAAAAATTTATAGTAATGGAAAATCCACAACAGCCCTTGTTCCTGATTAGTTACCCTCACTTCTAAAAATGTACGCCTTATTTCCAGTTTGAACACCACTTCAACCCACTTCATCAGAACGCAACATTAAATAAAAGTAAAGCACTGTACTGACTTCTTCCTGTTCCAAAAGTCCGGTCAACAGAGAGTGTTGGGAATGGCACGGGCCGGAGAGTGAACTGTGGATGTGGGTATCCACATGTTGGAGATGGCAGAATTCCTGGGTACTGGGCACTTTCTAGTGTTGGCACTGGGATGGCACTGACAACAGCTGAAAAGAGAGAGAGAGAAAGAGAGAGAGAATTAAAGATGTCTTCACAGCCTATTTGTGGAAGGAAAAAGTTAACAGATGGATCAAGTAGCAAACCACAAATGGACGTTTTCCAAAGCTGGATGCCAACCCTGCATTCACAAATTTTGTATTTGTACAGCTCCTAGCATAATGGAGTTCTGGTGTATGACTAGGGTTCCTAGATGCTACAGTAATATAAATAATACATACATACATACATACGATACCTAGATACATGACATCTGTATTCAGAAATAGGCATGTTTAATGTGACCGGGATATTTTCACACATAAAACAACACTTGAAAATATGAAAATATCTAGACACATACATGTTTATTCCAAGGATACAGATTAGGCAGCCAAGTCTGGACTTTTTTTTCCTGTTAAGTGACAAATATTTGAAAGGAATATTGATGAATTGAGACATTAAGGGCCAGGATATGATCTTAGGACATGTCTACACTATGTGGAAGATCAATGCTGCCACAGTCAATCTAGCAGGTTGACTCAAACTTAATTCAAACTTAGAGGGTGCTACTTTTGGTGCCAGTAGTCCTGCTCCTCATGAGGAGTAAGGGAAGTCAGTGGGAGCATTTGCTCCCATTAACCTCCCACTGTGTGGATGGCTCAAAAACACGATTTAAGATACATCAACTCCAGCTATGTAACTAATGTAGCTGGAGCAGCGTATCTTAAATCGACTTTCCTCTTTAGTGTAGACCAGGCTTTAGTGACTCTACTAAAGTTATTCCTGATTTATACCAGTTGAAATGAAATTGGCCCTACTTCCTCACTCAGTATGCCCATTTAACACTAATAGTTCTAATGGGAATGACAACTAACAAAAAGAGGAAAGAGAAACAATGAGTTATGCACAAATTAATCATCTGAACTTTTAAAGGCTTTGCCACATCACATAATCCTTTTTGGCTTGGAAACACAGTGATTCCTAGTATGTTCTGGTTTGGAACAATCCAGGAATAAACAACCAATAATCAAAATAATGGGCCAAATTATGGATTTCTCTACAGGTTTTCATGAACTTCTTACTCAGGGAAATGCCCACTGAATTTAGTAAAAGTTTTGCCTGAGTAAACATTGAATAAGAACTTAGGGTTTGGCCATAGATTATAATTTTTGCCTCATATAGCACTTTTCACAGGTGAGTTGCAAACAATGTACAAATGTTAAAGTAGACATTATTATTAATTCTAACCCTTATTATACATTCATTACACAAAGCTGTAATGTGGGCAATTTGCCCAAGGTCACACAAGTAATTTGTTGTGCCAAACTTATTACATATTTAAGAACTTTACATATTTAAGAACTAACCTATACATCCTCTGCCAGGCATTTCTTGTACTTTGAGAGGAAAATGGGAAGTGTAGCGCCTCACAAAACTTTTATTAAGAAATGATAATCATGCTACTTTGAAGTTGGGGGTGCTATTTTGAACTTTCCTTAGCATAGAATTCTTACTTTTCCAAGATTTAATTTTATCTGTGGAAATCATTTTATTCACCCTTTTGTAAGGTTAAATAATAGTCTTCCTGCTTATAACATTATTAATGGTTTGCAAAAACAATCATTCTGTACTGAGTCATTATAAACCCAGCACATTTATTGAAGTCCATCCATTCATTCTTTTCCAAAGCACAGGTAATAAGAATTAAAAAATCATAGTATTCAGTGTAATATTAAATTTATGTAGAGAAGCTTAGGGAAAAGATAGCTTCAAGCATTTTCAATAAATCTCTGCAATATGACAAAATATGACAAAAATCTGTTCTGACTTAGCCTGCCAACAATTGAATTTGTATTTGACACTGATGCTTTCTGAGTTTGAAAGCAGAAATTTTCTCATCAAATTGTGGCGTTCCCTGAGCACTGCCCTTCTACATCTACAAGTTTTCACTACATCCTATAAAAATATTATATAAGTATGGCACATTGTGTTGCCAAACACAACATCAACATGATCATTTCCACCCCCAAAATAGGGTTATGATTTTCCACAACTGGGGGAATATACTATAATCTCTGAAAGACCCCCCCCCCCGCCCAAGTTGATTCATTCTATGAGCATATTTAATCCTCATACAGATGTAAGAATTATAAAAAAATGAACAGTTTGGAATTCTGTAGGTAAATCACAAGAACATAATACTCGAGTCTCTGATCTAAGTAGACAATTTTTTTCTGCTTTCTTTAAAAAAAAAAAGCTCTTATATAACAATACACATCTTTAGCAAGTTATTTACTGTCTCAGCACCTACCCTATTAAATCATTGTGACTAATTGAATCAGAAAATGCAAAAAACATGCTCTGTGAATGCTGAGAATGAGCACAGTTCTTTCACCAATAGATAACTATGAATTCAACTGTCCTGTTTTCCAAGATTTTACTCCATAACTTATAATTTTGATATAATAAATTGCGACATAACCTCCTTCACAAACACAGATTTGGTTTTGAAACCCAGATCTTCAATTTTAATGCTAGGGAAGATGGAAGGTGCTTAGGATTCTATATCAGCAGCTACATTTCAGCCTCTTTTCTGATTTTCAGGTCAGCTCTTGGCTCTTTGACCTGTGTATTTGAGATCAATTGTGTTGGTGAGGTATTGAAAACAAAACAATGCTCTAAATTGTTTATCAATTTGGTGCTTGCATGGGTCCAATTTCTGTTATCAAGGAGATCTAACCAGAGTTTCACTGACACTGTGACTTCAGCATCATTGGATGCTGCCAAGACCGTATGAAACTCCCTTCAATTGCTTTGTTAAGTATTGTGACTTTCTACGAAGGGATTTAGAGACTTAAGAAAATAATCATGGCAACATTTCAAAAACAATAATGGCCTCAAACACCTTCACTTGTGGCATCATGAACACCATCAATGTTTTGCCCTTTCACTTCCATATAGTTTCATTCAATAGCTCATTTGATCCTGAAGAATGCAAATAACCTGATTTTCTGTGCGTTTTACGATGAGCATAAATTGCTTTCCATTTTGCCACTTAACACTGCCAATGTGTTTCTTTTGCTTCAGAATAATTACCTGTTTTCATTTCTTCAGTCCAGTCTATGGCTTATTTCCTATCATATTCACTGTTAAGCATATTGAGTCTGATATGAAAAAGTCCTCAAAAACATGCCATTTATACTTTATGGGAAAAGAAACAGGTTCTTTACAGGTTTTTTATGACCCAGTCCAAAAAGTGTACATATTAGACCTAAATATGAGATTGATTCCCCCCACCCCATCTCTCTCTGTCTCAGACATATACTAGTAGGAGTAGAATATACATAGAAAAAAGAACCTCCACCTTCCAAAAATATTTACAATTTGATCTTAAAACTCAACAGCATGCTTATTTATATACACTGACCTACTATAAAGTGGACTGATTATACTTATGCTGGTATTGTTCCACAGCAATTACAATACGTTTGATTCTGATCTTGTCTACAACACTTCTACATCTGTGTAACTTCACTGCCTTTACTGATCGGTCTCTTGTACCTGGTTAAATCAGGAATTATGTTACTGCAGCCAGTGCAGTTACTGCAGCATAACTCTAGTGTAAGAGAGAGGATTATGAGGCCCATCAATGTCACTGATGTGACTTCTGATTCTCTCTGGAGTAAATGAGATCCAAATCCAACCCACTGAATCTTTATCCTGTGCATTCTCCATATCGTTTAATGTTTATAACTCCCCTTAATGAACAGCCTGTCAGGCCAGAATGTCAAGTCTGTAAATGATTGTATTATCTACCAGTGGAGACAGCCTAAAAAGGAGACAGTTCTCAAGTTCTTTAAGTACTTCCTTACCTTGTAGTATGAATTGTTCCCCTGACATCAATGGGACTATTCCAGTGCTTAAAGTTAAGCACCTGTGTAATGGATTGCTAGGTCAGGGCCTTATGTATTATTGGTTAGGAAACATATGCCAAATAATGTTTAGCTGTAACGTGTCTTGAGCAGTTCATTGAAAGCAAAGGATTTTTTCCAGAGATAAACAACTCCATCCTATATTCCATGTTGAGAATCACACTAAACAGCAATGCATAAATTAATTTGTAGAGTCGCTCAGGTCCCCTTACAAGGAGAGTCAGGTGTTCCCACTTACAGTGCTCAGTTGAATGCTCTATGAAACAGCAGTATAGATCAACCGCATGAGAAAAAGGAGCTGGAAGTAGAATAGAGGTGGGCTGATAGAAGACCTTCCATTTCTCACAAGCTCCATGGTGGAGTTGCATAGGAGTGCTGCCTACACCCATGTGTGCTTTGGAGGAGATCTCAGTGCTTCCTTGAACAGACTATTCTGATAATAGCACTGGAGTTTGTTCTGGAGAAAGCCCACAAAATCCACATCTACACAAATGCTCATAGCTCATACAGAGCAATCCTATGGGCATCTGTGTGACTACTGCCTTCTTCATTTGCTCAGTTTGTTTGTAAAGTCTTCTGGTGATTACCTCAGTTTGTTTGTAAAGTCTCAGTGATGACCTCTTTGTCACCACTAACTAATAATAAATATTAATAATATTCTATTTTCTGCCTCTGTTCACTAAATTTTATAACGAAGAACAGCAATTATCATAGTAAATATAATTCTTTGTAATGTGTGTCCCCAACTACTATACACACACACAGTGGCAGAATTTCAAGGGATGTGTGGTCTAATGGTTAGAGCAGTGGACTGAAAGCTAGGATTTCTTAATTCTAATCCTGCTAATGACTCTTTGAGAAGGCATGGTTTACTCCTTTGTAAAATGTGGCTAATGCTACTTACTGTAGTTGTGTCATGATGCTTAGTTAATTAATATTTGCAAGATTCTTAGAGCTCCTCAAATGGAAGAGATTCGAGATGCACTGCTGTTCTCACATAAAATTGTAAGGGGGGGATGGACTACTCACGAGGGTTGCTTGGCTGTGAATCCATCGGAATCATGAGCTTTGCACGTGTGGCTCTGCGGGCAGCAAGCGAGCGCTCTAACGTGGACATGCTACTTCCCACATCCTCTGTATCAGGACCTAAAGAAAAGCAACACAGTGGTTATGCACCATAGAGCTGAAATCACCGATAACTAGGTTTAAATGTTAGATCTGCTTTTGAACAGTATCTCTGATGCAAAACATTGCCCGGTGGGAACCAGGAGTAAACTGTGTTAGGTGGTAGGACCTGAAGAGATCCTGGTGGACTGGTGAGTGGCTGGTAGGGCAGCTTGTGGCAATCCGCCAACAGGGTGGCTGGAGAAGTGGGGTAGAGTGCCATCGGCCAGCAGAGTGGCTAGTGAAAAGGAACCGTGAGAGAGTGCCCAGGGAGCAGTGCAAGTAAAGTGCCTTTTTACCCCGTGTTTCCACCCAGGGCGAACTCTGCAAATGTACCTCTGGATTCTGGATCTGCACTGACCAAGGACAATAACTGTGAATTGGGTGATGAGAAAGGGTGGGCATGTTAAAGGGACTTTTGTTGCTGGACTTAAGAAACTGATAGAAAAGGACACCACCCAATTTACTCAGAGGTGGGTCTTCTGCTCATGGTTTGTTTACAAATCCTGTTTTTGGTGTTTTCCCAAATTAATGCTGGGTGACATCTCTCCTTTACTAAAAGTTTGTTTTCTACTCAGACTTGATGTTTGTAAGCGAGGAAGTATTGCCTCTTAAAGGCACCCTGGGTGGTATATAATTGTTTCAGGTTACTGGATGGGGGCTCAATCTGGTTTTGTGTTGTATGATTGAAGAGAAATCCCTAGATATTGAACTTGGCTCTTGTTGCTACCAATTCTCATGGGCAGAAAGATTAAATATGTTTGCAAACTGCCTAGGACAATGAAGCTGGGGTCTCTATGTGCTAATCCAATACAAATTATAAAAAGAACCCACTATGTAAGATATCAAACCCTAAAATCCTGACAGTATTTTATAAATTTTATATAATTTTAGAAGTTTAAAATCCTATTAGATCTGCCGTTTTTTTTTTTCCACACTAAAGCCTGTTCGCTTATGGTAAATAAGGAATAGAAATACAAAAAATAGTACCAGCTGAAGAAATCTAAGCATTTAGCATCACATATATTAGCAAAGAATCTGTGTTTTTTAAAACCCTATGTGATTTTTCCAAACCAACTTGTCTCTGTCACACATGAATGATGTAGCCACTGTAAACTTGTGCCAAATATGCTTGTATTTTGAATCTATACTTGTCTTCCTCCATGTTGTAGATTTTATTACTGAAAGGAAAAAAGTTTCTCTAGCAAAAGGGAAGCCTGAGCTGTGGAATGTGCATTAAGGGTAGAAAAGAAAAGCTAGGATGCCTCTATATGACTCTTTTTTGCACTAGAATTTCTCTCTTTCTCTCTGTGCCAAATTCTGATCTTAGTAATGGTGGTGAAACTCTTTTGTACTGTGTTGTCTCTCTACTCCAATTTTCATCTCATTTTTTTCACTGTGTTTTTCTTTCTTGCTGTCATTCCCTGCATCTCCTCCTCCAATAGATTTTCCTAAAGTGTAATGTAAACTCAAGGTTTGTCCACAAAGACAATTAGTATGTGGCAAGACAGGGTCTGACTGTACAGCATGCTAACCTGCTGTGGTCACCTTGTGGAGCCTGCAACTCTACAATTAAAGTACCATACTTGGACTAGGGGGATATCAGTGTATTGTCGACTATATGATTAACCAATAAGCCTAGGCTTATAAGTTAATTCTGTTGACTACACACAGCGCCCCACCGTATCAGAGGCAGCATGTTGAGAGGGAGCAGGAGTTAGTGCTGGGGGGAACTGGCTTAAAAGTCCACCGTGCTGCCTGCCCTTCCCCCTCTGCACTACTGCCTCTATCAGAGGTTTTTTAACTGGCTGCCCTGGTAGACTGGCTTGGCTATCCTGCCATCCTGGGCTTCCTCTGATACAGAGACAACAGCATAGGGTAGCAGGGTGATCCTCAGGAGTGGGGCTGGGAATGCATTGGTTGCTGGCCCTGCCCCCGGGGACTATCGAATAGTCATGTAACCATTAAGATTTCATGTGGTTACACAACTCTTCAATTACCCAATATCTAACATCCCTAGCTTTGACTAGCTAGCTCAGCTATGGCCAACCCGCGGCTTGTGAGCCGCATACGGCTCTTCCCCCCACAGGGTGTGGCTCGCGAAGCCCCCCCCCCCACACCCCCGTGGCTCATAAAGCCACCACCGTGCCCCCCAAAATGTCTCTCTCTTCCCAGCTCCCTGTGCTGACCTGGGCAGGGGAGCCATCCGGCACGGCCATTAAAGATGTAGAATTAAAGATGGCATCAGCCGGCGGGATCCTGATGTGGTCAAAAAAACTCTAAACATGTTTAAATGCAACTGGGGTCTCCTTTTAAAGGGGCAAAAGCAGCAGTCCTTTTTTTTTTTGCTCGACAACTTTGCCCCGGCTCTTTGTGTTGGATCCACTGATATCTTGGGTCTTTGCCGAGAATGGGTTGGCCACACCTGAGCTAGCTCATACAGTAGAGTCCATATGACCACTTAGTACATGAACTAACTGACCATACAGACATGTGTCAATAACATTTCACTTCCAAATGAAGTTCTGAGCCCATCATGTTAAAATGGTGCAGAAATCAAACATGATGTATATTCCTCTAATTATAAACTTATGCAAATAACATGCTATCTTGGACAAATGAAATGTATCTATCTACAGACACTGTTGAGTTGCTTAATGTTTGACTTCTTGAAAAATAATTCTTATCCATTAGAAATCTTTGATAATGATAAGCTAAAACCTACCAATGCTGTATAAAATATAATCTATTCAGCTATTGCATGTACAAATGATTTTTACTTCCCTCAGATCTGAATTTCAGCATATGTACTGCTCGGCTTGTATTGCAAACTACCCATGGGAGCTAGTCACACTGTTATAGAGGTATCTGCCAGCAAGCCCAAGCAGTATTGCCAACTCTCCCCATTTTATTTTGAGTCTCCAGATATTTGGTGCAATTCTGAGAGCCCCAGTTGTTGTTTCAATTTTTTTTTAATATCTGCAATGAAAAGCTTGACAGTGTGAACACTAAAAGCTTCAACACCAGAAGGCAGATAAACAGAGCCTAATTATTTTTAAATCTCATGATTTTAAACCAATCTTTGGATGGCTTGAATTTTGATTTTTGAATGCCTAGTGCTGGGCAATACTACCAGAACTATACTGTGCCTGTTAATCACTGCTGGCAATGGTGGTGGGAGCAGGCAGCCGGGGAGTCCCTCAGAGGCACGTTTTAGAGCAACCACTGCCATACCCTTTACTGAGAGAATATTTACATATCACTACAGACGTTTATAGTTAGAAACCGCTCCAGGCAGGTTGGAGTGAGAACATTTCAGTGAGGGGTAATATTACCAGACTGTGAGGCACTCTTGCTGCCCAGCTGAGTTTCAGACTGGCTGTGGCTGACTGGCGTGATGTCCTGACAACTCTGCATTGGCGAGTCTCTTCCTGAGGGGTCAGAACCTGAAGGTTTTTCAATGTTCTTCATCTCCATCTCTTCATGATGTATCCAGAGGTCTGGAGGCCTCAGGTCTTTCTGGCTGCCCTTCCTTTTTCCAGCACTATGGGTAGCACGTTTTCTATGGAAAAAGTCAAGATTGAAATATAAGAAAATGTCCCTGCCTTTCCCTCCCCAAAAAAACCCTAAAAATTAAGTGATCTCTGTTTTGTGGGACTCCAGGTTATGCAACAGAAGAATACATTCATTGGGTTTAGCCTACAAAACTTAGGAATCTGTTATCTTGAGTATGGCCACTGTGCCTTTAGGCCTCTTGGAGACACATGTATTATAGCAATGATATCTTAAATCTCCAGGGCACGATGGGGGAGAGCGGGCACCAGGTGTCTCATTGCTTGGCACCAGCTGCTTGCTGATCCCAGAAGTAATAGTGGTGTTACTTCCAGATGAGGCTTCTTGCCAAGCTCTTATAACTAGACATAAGGTGTTGCACAAAGAGCATATGTTTACAAGATGAAAGGGGCAAATGAGAGGAAATGCTGCTGTTTGCTTCAGGGGGCTGGGTTTGGGGCTCAGCACAGTTGGTCATCTGTGCACCAGCTGATGTGCAAAAATTGGAGAAAAATTCCTTTCAGAAACAATAGGGGAATTGTGAAGTTCCTCTTGGGAAGATTATGATTTTGGGTTTAACTAAATGTAGCAACAACAACTGAATAGTGCAGAATATATTCCTGTAGTGTTCTGCAGGTATCAAACTTTTCATAAATGACTACAGCATATATCATATTTCTTAAAATTACTTTAAAACATTATTTTTATCACACAAAAGCTGAGAAATTCTGAGTGATATATCCCACAGCAACATTAACTTTCCTCCTTATGTATATGCATTACTATATGTTCTCTCCTTACAAGACCATACAATGTATATAGATACACAAAACATGCACACATACACATTCAGCTACATATGTGCTTCTTCTGTTGAAGAAAATGTAGACAACTTAAATATAAATCAACAGCAGCTACCTAAAAAGACTCACGGAAGATGCATTATTTAAAATCACTTTAAGCAATCTAGAAATATGGAAAACGTGAAGCCCCTCTTTTATTTTTCATGGTATTATTTTCTGAACATCCTGCTTGAGCATCCACAAGTTGTTCACCCCAAAATGCATTTTAAACATCTGCCAAATCATTTCAGGCCGGATTCAAAGTCCAATGAGTCAGGAATTCCTGAGTTCTAGTTCTGCTCTGGCATTTATTTATTTGGTCAAGCTGCTCTGCCTTGGTTCACAGTGAATAAAATGAATAACATTTCTTTACTGCAGCTATCTTGCATGGGAGTCATGAACATTAATTTGTTTGTAAAGCACTTTGAGGAGATATGGTGCCGAGTGCTACTACCATTAAATCTTAAATGGCCTTTTGATAATAGAATTAAAATTAAGATGTACTGCTCTTTACTCTTTAACTTTTCAATAAACACATAGAGATTATGGTATTATACAGTGCACCTTGTGGAATGCAATAAGACACAGTACATGTAGAATCTTTTAAGACGGCTCTTTTCACTTTGGTGAAACATTGCCTCTTGTTATGCAGACACTATCCTCAACAGCTTGGATGAGGCAAATAAGTGAAGACATGGCTGATAACTCATTAGCATCAGACCTTGGAAAAGATGTTTTGTCCCCTGCAGGAGAACAGCTTTTTGTCTCTGATTTAAACCAATTACTGTACAATATCATAAGTTTTACAGCACATACGAATTCTCTCTCCCTGAAGCTGTAGACAAAAAAATAGAAAGGAAGCTCAATGAAACCTTTGCAATTCACCCCATTTGCCCCGACAGCATCGTGCATATAACAGTTGTCTGCACTTTTGTTTCTGTAACAGGCTGTAGCAAAGGGAACACAGCTAATATAAAAGGTGCTAGTAAGCTCAGTTATTTCCTGAAGGTTACCATTAAAGGAGTGGAAACAACACGTCTTCCCTACTACTATTCACACCACCAACAAATGCAACCTAATGCCTGGCAGGCAAGAGTAAAAAATATAAGCTGTGGCTAATGAGCAATGTCAAGGTGGGAGATGCAGAGTGAAACTAAAAAAAGCAGAAGAGATATCCTAAGGGGAAACTGCAGTGACATACTGAGGATGTCTAGTGGTTGCTGACTTACTTGCCTGAATTTTATTTTGCTTTCCTTTAAGTCTTCACCTAGCTTCTCCTATCTCTGTACAAATTTGCTACCATCAGTTATTATAATACCTTGAAGGCAATCTTTATTTATTTCTCTTACTTTTCCTTTACCCACTTCATATGCCTAACATCATATTCATACCTTGACAGCTTCTAGAGAAGAAACCTCCTATCATCTAGTTGCAGTGCTCTGGAGTGGCTTAGGAAAACAGGATTTACCTAATTGGATCAGACTAGAGTTCCACCTATACCAGTATCTTGCTTCTTGAATTTGCCAGTACCTGAGCTTCCTAGACCTTTCAGGCTTTGATTTACATTGCACATGTGAGATTTCCTGGTCTTAGCTTGGTGTAAATGGCATTAATAAGCATTACATTAATCAATCTAAGCATAATGCTGTTTACCATCCAGTTCTGACAAACTAATTAAGCAATGAAGTGCACTAGTTGGCTATATACTGCATAAAGTAAAATCACAGAAACACAGTGCCAAGAAGCACCTCAAGATGTCATCTATTTCATCCCTCCACACAGAGGCGGGATTAAGCAGATCTAGGCCATAACTGACATATTTGTCTAAGATGTTCTAAAAAATCTCATGGGATGGGGATTCCACAACTGGTGCTTAACTGTCCTTATTGTTAGAAAGTTTTTCTTAATATGTAACCTAAACCTTTTTAAAACTAACAAACTGATTATTTTTTGCCCTACCCTCAATGGACATGGAGAATAATTGATCACTATCCTCATTATGACAATCTTTTACATATCTGAAGACTGTTACTATATTCCCCGATAGCCTCCCACTGTCTAGTCTAAATGTTGACAATTCTTTTAGCCTCTAGTCCTAGGTCATAATATTTAATATCATCTTTTACTTGATTTCTTTTTACTGCCCTTTATGTAATTGTGTCTCATTATTTACTTGTACTCCTCCGTCTGTCTCTCCAGTATAATAGGGTCTTGGTATAACAAACAAATAAGTACATATTTACATACATACGTGTGGGTACTCGGGAGACACGTGTATGTAGAAGTTAAATAGCCTGATATTTTATTAATGAATAGTAAGGCTGTACATGGGGAGGGGCACAGCACTGCCCCCCACTCTGGCCAATGAGGGCTCCAAGTGGAGGAAGTACCAGTGGCCAAGTTCCAAGTGTATGCCGGTAAACTTCTAGTACTACAGAGGATATGACTACTGGGCTGTTGCAGAATGTGAGGAAATTTGATGTATTTCAAGAGCTGCAGCACCTGCTACAGGTAAAACAGAATAACATAAACCAGAGCTCTTAATCATCCCACTTCCCTGCTTTTTATAGACATCTAAATTACTAGAAAGCTAGTATGGATGATATACTATTCCACTCTGAAGTAAGAAATAGAAAATCACTATTAGGTCTTCTAATTCCTCCTTCTGTCAGTATAGTGTTTCCTACAGTATATTTTATAGTGCTTTTCCCATTCATGTTTTAAATGCCTCAAGGAATATGGCCTTCCCTGCTTTTTGAAGATTACTATGTAGTATAAAAGCTTTCGCTATTAGGGAAGTTTCCCTCTTATTCAGCCTTTCCATGAATCAACCTTTTCTTTCACACGTTTTGAGACTTATTGGTGATTTTAAAATAAGAGACAAGTCCACATTGTAAGCTGGATCCAAAACCCTTTGTATTAGTTTAAGAATCTCTTCATAGTGGATTAAACAAGTGGCTCCAAAACCATCACATCGGAGGAGGTTTGGCTTCTGACTTTTGAATTCTGGAGCTTGAGCCCAACATTACTCATCTGTTTAATTAGTTTTATGTAATGACTTTCTCCCTTTTACCACAATTTCAGAATAAATAGTTTAGTTTTGGTTAACTTGCAAGGGTACGTCTACACAGCAGGGCAAAAGTCAAATTAAGTTATGCAACTTCAGCTATGTCAATTTCATAGCTGAAGTCAAAACAGCTTTATCTGGTGTTTGGCGCTATCTACACAGCAGGAAGTTGAAGAAAGAACAGTCTTCCTTCAACTTCCCTTACGCCTCATAAAATGAGGGTTACAGGAGTCAGAGTAAGAAGTCCTCCAGCTCAACATTATTTTGGAATAATTGCTTTCTGTGTAGACATGCTCTTTGTTATCCAAAATAATGCTACTGTATAGACGTGCCCTTAGTCTCTACATCCTACAATCTCTTCTACACAGTAGCAATCCAATTAGAACTTTAGGCTTTGATCAAAGCTCACTGCAGTCAACAGAAAGACTCTTATTGTCTTCCATGTTCTTCAGGGCCATTCAATATATTGAGCCTTTCTAAAAACCTGGTCACTTTTTTTTGGTGCCTAAATAGGGAATGAATTTTTTGAAAATCTAGCCTTGAGTGTAGGTACTAAACTCTTCTGAGAATGTGGCTGCCAATGACTATATGATATTATAAACTCTCTCGCCTCTCAGTTTGACAAGGTCAAAGCTAATTTCAGCAGACAGGGAAACAGTTTAGTTACATGACCATGCTTTTGTTGCTCTGCACTCTTTTTCAAGCTTCAAAAAAACAATGCAATAGACTTTTGACTAGCACCTAAGCCAACCATTTTGTCATCCTCATAAAAAAAACATTATTACATTTTATATAAAAAGTTCTTTGTTTCACTGTAGTGAGTAACTCAATTAACTAAATCATTTAACTGGTAAAATCCAGCTCTGTGGCAAATTAGGTTACTCTGGTGGAATTTCTTCTTCTTATACCATGGTCTGATGTCACCCTTAATTCTCCTGATTTTTATAAAATAAACAAGAAGTGTGCACCCCACAGATAATGACTCTGTGGGTGCCCCAGGGCTGAAGTACCCATAGAAAAAACAATGTGTGCTTAGCCTCCACCAGCAGTCCCCCGATTAGTTCCCCCACTTCCCTGTGCCCACCGCAATCAGATGTTCAGTGGCATGCAGGAGGCACTGGATGGAAGGGGAAGGATTGAGGATGGGATTCAGATAGATTGGGGCAGGGGCAGGGGCAGGGCAAGAAAGTGCAGGAAAAGGTAGGGTGAGGGTGAGAGTTTGGGGAACGGGTGGAATGGCGGTGAGGCATGGGCCAAATGGGGGTTGAGCAAAAAAATGGTGCCTCTGGTGTACCCTCCACTGTCCCTTTACCTATGCTCACCAGCTTTCTAGGTCCAAAAAGGTGAACACCCTTGCCCTGTACACTGCCCACGCCCATTCCCTGATGTCCATCCCCTGTTCACTCCAACTCCGCTTCCATCTGTTGCTTGCTCTCCTCCACCCTCTCTCACGTGCTCATTTTCACTGCAAGGCCCAAACAAGCATATTTATCATTTTGACAGATGTATTATGCTAAGTTCAGGTTTTATTTGTTACAGGATGCTACCGCTGGCAACAAAATAGTTATTGTGATTTTGTGTGTGGAATTAGGTCCATACATTATCACAGCTTGAGTGGATCCCTGCACCTGAAGACCATAGAGCACCACCACAGAAATGCACATGTCCAGATGTCTGTATATATACACATCTGTAGAAATGCCCACATCTACAGGCAGATACACATGTGCAGTCATGTGTACACATTTAGCATACACCATTCATACACTTACACATAATGACAAGTGCCTAAAGATCCCTAACCCTAAGATCGGGGCCCAGGGCAGTCGGGGCTGGACATGTGCATAAAAAGAGAGAGTTTTCAACAAAGTTTATAATGTTGCTAGACAAAGGTGGGAAGAAATGTATGATACATTAGCTCTTCTGCAATTAAGAGTCAACAATATTAAGTTTTTCAGAAATAATACATTTTTAGACTTGCATTCCCTTTTAAAAACTTGTTATCTAATGAATACACACTAATTTTATACCATCAGTTTTTTTGTGTGTGCAAGCCAGCAAAAGGAATGAAAGTCAAAGAGTCAGGCTGGAAATTTTAATCACATGGGTATACACACACGTGGCAATACACACACCTTCCTAACAATCGCTTTCACACATACAGTGTGTGCATGAACTCAGTTGCCTTAACAGACACACTTTTTCATACACCCAGCTGGGTAGGGAGGAGTGTGTCCTAGAGGGGAAAAGATCATAGAATCATAGAATACTAGGTCTGGAAGGGACCTCGAGAGGTCATCGAGTCCAGTCCCCTGCCCTCATGGAAGGACCATATACTGTCTAGACCATCCCTGATATACATTTATCTAACCTACTCTTAAATATCTCCAGAGATGGGGATTCCACAACCTCCCTGGGCAATTTATTCCAGTGTTTGACTACCCTGACAGTTAGGAACTTTTTCCTAACGTCCAACCTAAACCTCCCTTGCTGCAGTTTAAGCCCATTGCTTCTTGTTCTATCCTCAGAGGCCAAGATGAACAAGTTTTCTCCCTCCTCCTTATGACACCCTTTTAGATACCTGAAAACTACTATCACGTCCCCCTCAATCTTCTCTTTTCTAAACTAAACAAACCCAATTCTTTCAGCCTTCCTTCATAGGTCATGTTCTCTAGACCTTTAATCATTCTTGTTGCTCTTCTCTGGACCCTCTCCAATTTCTCCACATCTTTCTTTCTTGAAATGCGGTGCCTAGAACTGGACACAATACTCCAACTGAGGCCTAACCAGCGCAGAGTAGAGCTGAAGAATGACTTCTCATGTCTTGCTCACAACACACCTGTTAATGCATCCCAGAATCATGTTTGCTTTTTTTGCAACAGCATCACACTGCTGACTCATATTCAGCTTGTGGTCCACTATAACCCCTAGATCCCTTTCTGCCGTACTCCTTCCTACACAGATGCTTCCCATTCTGTATGTGTGAAACTGATTGTTCCTTTCTAAGTGGAGAACTTTGCATTTGTCTTTATTAAACTTCATCCTGTTTACCTCAGACCATTTCTCCAATTTGTCCAGATCATTTTGAATTATGACCCTATCCTCCACAGCAGTCGCAACCCCTCCCAGCTTGGTATCATATGCAAACTTAATAAGCGTACTTTCTATGCCAATATCTAAATCGTTGATGAAGATATTGAACAGAGCCGGTCCCAAAACAGACCCCTGCAGAATCCCACTTGTTATACCTTTCCAGCAGGATTGTGAACCATTAATAACTGCTCTCTGAGTACGGTTATCCAGCCAGTTATGCACCCACTTTATAGTAGCCCCATCTAAGTTGTATTTGCCTAGTTTATTGATAAGAATATCACGTGAGACCATATCAAATGCCTTACTAAAGTCTAGGTATACCACATCCACCGCTTCTCCCTTATCCACAAGACTCGTTATCCTATCAAAGAAAGCTATCAGATTGGTTTGACATGATTTGTTCTTTACAAATCCACGCTGGCTGTTCCCTATCACCTTGCCACCTTCCAAGGGTTTACAGATGATTTCCTTAATTACTTGCTCCATTGCCTTCCCTGGCACAGAAGTTAAACTAACTGGTCTGTAGTTTCCTGGGTTATTCTTGTTTCCCTTTTTATAGATGGGCACTATATTTGCCCTTTTCCAGTCTTCTGGAATCTCTCCTGTCTCCCATGACTTTCCAAAGATGATAGCTAGTGGCTCAGATACCTCCTCTATCAGCTCCTTGAGTAGTCTAGGATGCATTTCATCAGGCCCTGGTGACTTGCAGGCATCTAACTTTTCTTGCCTGAAGGAAGGAGAGAGGACGGGGAGGGAAAGAGACCAAGGATGATAGCAGGGTGGGGATGAGAAGGAACAGTGAAGAAGAGAGGAGGGCATGTGCTATGTGGGAGGTATAGAGATGCAGGGGGAAGCTGAAGGCAACAGATGCATGAGGTTGTGGGGGGCACAGGGGTGAAAAGGGACATAATGAGGTTCATCGCTGTATGGAGGTAAGTTGGGTGCAGGGCTGTGGGAGTGAGGGACATGGGCATGGCAACTCTAATGTAAGGGTTACAATGCTGAGATGGGTGGGTGTGGAGAGCAGGTGTGAGGGAAAATAAGTATGGGACAGGGAGCAATTCAGTGAGGGGGAAGGAGGATGGGACAGGACACTGAGGGTGATGGGAGTGCAGAGGGGTTTGGCTGTGGGAGGATGCAATGACAGGTAGATGGTCGTGCTAGGGGGAGAATTGGGATGGTGAAGGATGCAGTGAGGGCAGTGGACGTGCAGCCCTATTCCCAGCACTTGGAGACAGGGATACATACACATACCTCAAATTCCTGGGGGCTGGCGATGGGGTGACAGACAGACCACAGTTCATCACAGAGCATGTGCCACAGCTCTGGCCCAGCCACACAAGGAGCGCAAACAGAAGAGCACAGGGCAGCAGTGGCAGAGAGGTATGCATCATGTGGCCCCTCAATAGCCACCTACTGAGTAGTAAATAAGTCATGCTAGTTTCTCTCCTGTCCTGACTCAGCCTATGGGAGCTCTCCCTGAAGCTAGGAGCTAGACATACTGGCTTCTTCCCCACCCCAAAGCTGCCAAGTTCTCTGGAAGCCCTCTCAGTGCTCATTTGTCGACCTTGCTTGTATCATCTTTGAAATCTCACCAAAAAAGGCATAAAAAAGTAGCCCCTTTTTGTATGTATGTTCACATATTTGCCAGCAACTTACTTTCTCTGTTGCGCTGAAGAACGCCTGGTGCAGATCACAGCCACAATCACCACCACCACCACTGTAATGACCCCAACGGTGACCACAATGATGACTAGAAGGTTGCTGTTTTTCTGAGGTGTTACGCTGCCATGTGGAGGGTGCATCTGCCCTATGGGAGGCTCTGAAAATATATAAATGAGCGTTTTCAGCAGTAACATTTTACAACAGAATTTAAAAAAACAGGTGTGATGTACAATAACAGCTGGCAGAGATGGCTAGATTGGAGGTATAGACCTTTTCCCATTAGATTAACTGGATAAGCTTTGTCCCCAGTAGAAAAACAAGAAAAAGAAAGATATTTTATGCCATAGACCTTGACCTTTCTCATAAACCTTGACCTTTCATCATTTATAAATAAATGATGAAAGGTCAAGGTTTATGAGAAATAGCCTACTTATTTCATGCCCAGGAAGACAAATAGCTTGACACTGTGTGCACACAATTTAACCCCCTTCTCCTTCAGAAGCCACCCCTGAAAAATGAATCATTGGAAGCCTGGCTGGGGTGTGTGAATTCTACTTTACAAACAGACAGTGAGTTCAGAATGGTGTCATGAAGCACTAAAATGTATGTTTCACTGTATTTCAGTGGTGTAGCAAACAGGAAATATTGAAGCAGTAAGGACTGAGATGTAAGGCATTTACTTGGGATTAATGACCAGCTGCTTGGAGTTGAGAGGCATTATTGCTATTAGCTGCAAAAACTGGAATAAAAAGGCAATATGCATTTGTATGCCTTCTATTTAGCCCCTATTGATATTTACTGGAAAATTAATGTCTTGTATATTAGCCAGTCTGAATGCCTGGTTCATCTTTCAGAATTCCATACAGCTCATAATCAGCCACACATTACATTGCATTGCATTTATTGATATAGCCCCTCTGATTTAAGTGGCTGATCATGCTTTGCTTTGAACACAATAGGAGATAAAGAGAGCTCAATCTTCTGATAGGCTGAGAATCCTCATTGCCCATTAACTTTGATGGAACAACAAAATTAGACCCCAAAAGAGCAAGTTATTCTGGTTTCAGATCCCAATAACATTGCTTTCAAAGTCTGGAACCTTGCTCACTAGTTTTATGGATGCTGCTATATGGTGGGTGACACATTTTTCATCTGTGCCAACAGCGTCTTAGATAATTTACATAGAAAAATAATTATTCCCCTTGCTTGCCATTCAGAGAGGGCCCAAACCTGCAGCACTTATTCAACAAAATTTCCATTTCAATCAAAGGAACTCTTTTCCCTGAGTAAGGACTAATGGTGCAGGATCATACACTAGCATAGGATAATATGCAATATGGTCATTTTTTTTTTTTGCTAATAGATCCCATAATGATTATGAGAACAGGATAATCCGGGAATGATACCACTTAAGAAGAAAAACACTGGAGAAAAAACATGAACAAGTCTTCAGCTGGGAGGGATGCAGAAAAGTAAAGAGTGTGACAGCATATCAATAACTTCATGAACAGAGTCTGTCAGGAGTTTTCAAACAATGTCATCATCCCTAAAGTCCTATTGTAACTTAAAAATAAAGACTGTATAGCCATTTTGCGTTCATTAGCACTGAATGAGCAAATAACAAAGGTCAAACCTTTCTGAATTGTCATTTTAGCTAATGATAAATGTAATTTTATGGTAATTTTCTATCTTCGTTCTGTACTGTAGTGTCATTTGTTTACATAATACATTAATTTGTTTAATTAAATTGACTTTTTCTCATCGTTCTCTTTTAGGCAATGGGACATGACAAGTAGCTCTGAGTGTCATGGCTTTTGTCATTAGAATGCTCTCATACAGGAATTTATTAGTTTTTTTCATTTCCATATTGTGTATAAGACCTTGAAGGAATATGTCATGTATAATAAACACCTGTAAAACAAAATTAGTCCTTCCTCCTTCCTTAGCTTAGGCATCCGTCCTCTATTCAATTCACAAAACTCAATTTTTCCATGAAGACAACAACTATTACCCCAAATCTGCAAAACTGCTGTCAATCACCTGCTAAATCAAGTGAAATATACAAAGCTACAAAATAGAATCTTTTGGAAGGCTTTTCAGTGAAGTTTGTCTCAAAAGTCTAGTTAAAGTAGACCACAGTGACACAGCGCATGAAGTGTACCTTCCGTGTCTTGTACATTGTTGATCTTAAATAATAATGATAATTCCTATAAGAACAGTAAACAAATGGCAAGTCAGGTGTTACACTCATAGCCATGTGAAGTAGCAGTAAATCCGTGCATGTCAGACTAATGTGAAATTGATACAAGATGGAGGAAATTGCTAAAGGCTGATATAAGCTTTTCCTTTGCAACACAGGATAGCGAGTCATGTAATAAAGTACTGATTGGAGTTGGCTGATAGTTTTTAAAGTTGCAGAGTATCCTGTATCCATGTTCACATATTTTCCTCCCAACAAGAAGTCCTGGACTCCAAACCTTCCGAGACCTCCTTGAAGCCAGGAAGTGCCAACCAACAGCAACAAGCATAGGGAAGTTGAAAAAAATACCACCACCACCACAACAGCAGCAGCAATTTAAAGACATATTACATAAAGTAATAATTTAAGCACACACATTACTTTTAGCACTTGAAAATATAAACTACACATTCATATTTTCTAAAGGTAATAGGAAGTGATTTTTTAAATTATAGACTTGATATAGTACTAGTTGAAAAAAGACTGGAGAAGTTTCCATTAATAAAGAACTCCATGTTATATATTAGCCTTCATCCTAGGTTTCAGACAAAATAATATCCTGTAGAAGCATCAATATTTTCTGTGGTTTTCTCAGAGACTTAAACTGCACAGTAAATATGAATAATCTAGAACTAGGAAGACTCAGATTGATTATTTGGATTTCCAACAAGATTATTCAGCTTCACAGAATTGGCATATAAAGCAATGTAAACATAATCATTAGGTAACCGTATTTCTGTACTTCTTCAATGTCCCTTGAACAAGCCATTATTTTTACTGTGCAGCTTCTTTCTCTACTTTTAACTATAGGGGAGTTATAAAATTCTTCATCAGTTCTTCATTTTCAAATGTTTAAGCATTTTTTTAAATCTCGAGAAACAGTTTTAGAAAAGTTTGGTTTTATCTGAACCCTACTTCAAGTGGTGAGGTTTCTGTTGATAATGCTATCGCTGGTGAAAATGATCTAAAGTGTATGCCTACCTTGGTCCAATAAAAGTAACTTCCTAAGTATAAAACAGGGTACTATTTAGATGGATCTGACTTTGTCTAAGATACCACTACTAAATTCCTTGTAGCAAGAGGAGATGTGCTGAAAATATGAAACACATTTGTCAATGGGCAAAATATAGCAGGGAAAGGTTACTGAGTTCAGTATTCTGTTCCTGTCTTGTCTGTGGAAAGTAATCAGTCTGACTTAACCAGTTAGAAGCCTTGCAGTAAGTCCTGGTCTACACTACAGAGTTAATTTGAAATAACCCCTCTTATTTTGAAATAATAACCAGAACATCCACACTACCAAGACAATTATTTCAAAATAACGAGCTGATTATTTTGAAATCTGGGCTTCTGCTCTCCTCAGGGAATAACACTTATTTTGAAATAGTTATTTCGAAATAGTGTTAGTGTGGACACTCCACTGCTGCTATTTCAAAATAACTACTCCCGAGAGTAATTCAAAGTAATTACTTTCCAGTGTTTGCTGGGGCCCTAAGTTGAAGTTGTGCATCCACAATAACAGAGCCTGCTTTAAAATAACTTCAAGGGGGAAGGGATAGCTCAGTGGTTTGAGCATTAGCCTGCTTAAACCCAGGGTTGTGAGCTCAATCCTTGAGGAGGCCATTTAGAGATCTGGGGCAAATCTGTCAGGGATGGTACTTGGTCCTGCCTGGAGACAGCAGACTGGACTTGATGACCTTCAAGGTCCCTTCCAGTTCTAGCAGATAGGTATATCTCCATTAAGATTAAGGCTTCCCCCATAGTGGGGACATGCAATTTTGTTACAGGCAGCCCCCAACTTCCGATGTGATCGGTTTCTGGGAAGTGTCACAAGTCGGGGGCATCATAACTCAAACCCTCATTTATGATAGGTGTCATGCGCCATCATAAATGTGGGCTGAGGACATAAATGTGGGCTGAAGTCAGGGGGTTTTGGCCCCTTCCACACTTTAAAAAAATGGTTGTAAGTGCAAGGGGTTGCAACTGCGGAAGTCGCAACTCAGGGGTTTCCTGTATTTCGGGGTTTATTATTTCCAATTTAGTTATTTCAAAATAATTTCCTAGACATACCCTGTGTATTTTCCAAACTGGCTTTATATAGCCTCTCAGGTGTTCTGTTCTTTTCATTTGTCCAATAATGTGAAAACTAAAGCTCTGTTAGGTACCTGGGGTAGAAAATGTGTTGATAGCATAGCTAAAACTCAGGTGACAGTGATCAGATTCAGTTAATATATAGTAATCCACAGCTTTTCCTCTTGTGTCTTGCTCTATCAACTCAGGTTTAAATAATATTGCATTTGCCAACCGGAGGTTTAACACAGTGAAAAAAAAAATGCCATGAAATGCAAATTATGATGGTTTACTTTTAAGATATTTTGATTCTGTTACATTTCTTGGATTGCCTTCTTATCATTATTCTATGAAGAAAATAGCTCACTGATTTTACAAAAAGTCTCTACAGTACTAGTAAAGAATGCCCTTTCAACTGGAAATATGATGGGGGATATTTTATTTTTTTCACTTCGCTGGGTCAGCTTCAAACAGTCAAAATAGATTTTTTTTAAACTAGTCACACAAACCAAGAAGGTTTCCTTTACAACATGCTTTTTAAAATGGAATATTTTCTTCTTTGTTTTATATTTGCTAAATCTACAATACATGTAATAACTATTTAGTCATGGTTAGAAGCTGCCAAGGGATAATTCAATTTTCTCAATTATCTATTTCATTTTATTCTTTGATCAATTGGCACACCTTCTTTTTCTCTTACATGCCATTTTGCATCAGTGCTTAGAGATACCTCAGCTGGCAATGGAATGTAATACTACTACAGACTTCCTCATAACAAAGTCTTATCAATGTCAGTCATTCTAGTTGGCTTATTGGCAAAATACTTAGAAACTTGTTTAAATTTCACTTAACTCCACATGGTTTTACTCTCTTAAGTGTACTAATGCCAATTAATATATAGCTACACTACAGTATTTTAAACATGATTCTAGCTCCTCTTTTGCTCCTGACCTAGGGAATATGGAGGAAATAGTAGCTATGATATATCTTGATTTTAGAAAGACTTTTGACACAGTCTCAGATGACAGTCCCATAAACAAACTGCTGAAATGTAGTCTAGATGAAATTACTATAGGATGAAATTACACAGCTGGTTGAAAGACCACACTCAAAGAATAATTATCAATGGTGTCCTATCAAACTGAGAAAGTATATTTAGTGAGGCCTCACTAAGTCATTCTTGGGTTCTGAATACTCAGACTTTTCATTTGGATAGTGGAATGGAGAATATGCTTTAAAAACTTGTGAATAACACAAAGCTGGAAGAGGTTGCAAGCACGTTAGAGGACAGGATTCAAAATAGAATTGGTCTGAAATCACCAAGATGAAATTCAACAAAAACAAGTGCAATGCCATTTCATTTAGGAATGGAAAATCAAATGCACAAATACCAAATAGGAAAGAATTGGGTGGCTGATGGTATTGATGAAAAAGATCTGAAGGCTGTAATAGATCGCAAATTGAACGTGGGTCAATAATGTCATGCATTTTTTAAAAACAGCAAATATGCAGTCTATTAACAGAAGTGACGTATTAAGATAGGAGGTAATTGTCCCAGCACTGATGAGGCCTCAGATGGGTACTGTGTCCATTTCTGGATACCACACTTTAGGAAGAAGGTGGACAAATTGGAGAGAGTATATATAAGAGTAACAAAAATGACAAAAGTTTAGAAAACCTGCTGCATGAGGAAAGATAAAAAATCTTGAGAAAGGAAGACTGAGTAGGGCCATGCCAGTCTGTCAAGATCCGTTATAATGAAGAGGGCGATCAATTGTTTTCCATGCCCACTGAAGGTAGGACAAGAAGTAATGGGCTTAATCTGCAGCAAGAGAGATTTAGAGTTAGAAAACCTGCCTGACTGTAAGGGTAGTTAAAAGCTCTGAGATAGGTTTCCAATGGTGTTTGCAGAATCCTAGAGATTTTAAAGAAAAGATTGGACAAACACCTGTCAGTAATGAGCTAGGTTTACTTGGCTCTGCCTCAAAGCAGGGGCTTCATGGCCTTTAGGCTCCTTTGCAGCTCTATATTTCTATGAGTCTGTAACACTAAGTATCATCCTCTGAGTCAGACCATATATGCACTGAACAAGGCGATGGGGAAGAAAGATGTGGGAGAGGGGGATTACAGCTGAAAAAGGATTTAATAATGAAACTTAATTGGATGAAGTCTAGTTTAGTCTATATTTACCATTAAGGCTGCTTCTGTCAATCAAGTTCGTGTCAACTGGCCAATAGGCCCCATCTCCGTGACGACCTGTTAACAGAAAAGCATGTGTCAAAAACAGAATGACAGATAAACTGATCTAAGTGAGATTTGCTGCTTGAAACAGAGTCTATCTGACAATATTTAAGCCATTAGACAGTGAGGGGAAAAGTAATTCTGTATGTGCATGAGAAAATCTGTCATAAAAGTCGACTTTTAAAAAAAGCTGAATTTCAAACCTTTGAGAGGCTTGCCTTTTAAACTTTTTTCTCGCATAGTCCTTGTTAAAATGACAAAATAAAATGAGGCAGCAGAATCAGTCAGGATGTTCTGCCTCAAAAGCTGACATATCTAAAGGAAAAGTTAGCCTCACAGCACAGATGACAGACATAATATTGGGCTTCCCTCGCAGTTCAGAAGCTGATGTTCATTGATGGCTCCCAATTGACATTTCTTTGAGTGCAGGTAAATTGTCATTATTATTTTACAAGATGACAGTACATATCATCTAGTGACTGGGTGTCTAGTATTCCTTCTCTTACTTGCCACAGAAGATAAGTTTAATATTTGATTATATTATTGTATATGGGAAATAACCCCTGTACAGTTCAGTTTATGAACTAGCTTTATTTGAAGGATTATATTTAATATCGAATCAAATCAGTAAGAATAATGCAAGAACACTGTCAAATTATCAAATAGTTTTCAAAAAGATATTAAACAAAAAATTATATCATGTTATTCCATCCCTAGAAATATTATTTTTATGAAATTCCCATTTTTACATTGACAATGCAGGAACTTTTAAAAAATGAGATGATTATTGATCTAAAGAAATTACAAAATTAATTCAATTTCCTTCAAAATTAATTGTTGATTAGTTTTAAAAAAAGAACATTTGCCACATTTTACAGGTTTTTCACAAAAACAGACCACATATATACATTCCATACAAAATAAGATACATTTTGATCTCTGAGATATTTATCTTTTGATCTTAATTTTTGGTATGCCAGTAAGCGATTTTAAGCCTAGATTCAAAATGGTGGTGGCTATGGCCATCCTGAGCCACCCGGGTGATGAATCTTTGCAGTTGCCAGGGACTGTGCTTATGCTTTACCCACTCCCGGTAAATGGGGCCTGTAGAGTTGGTAGAGGTAGGGGGCAAGGTGGAAATCGTCTACAGTGGGGCCAACAGCTTTTCCAGGCCCATGGACAAGGCAGAGAGCCTGACTCTGTGACCAAGGGCAGAGTTTTGGGAGAGTAGGGGGCACAGCAGGCAGGCACTCTGGGACACAGCTTGTTTTTCATCCCATTCCCTGGATTCTCAGGGAGCAAGGGGAAAGTACTTGCATTTCTCATACCTGGCTGGTGAGCTCCTTCACCAGCCATGTGTGAGAAGCATGCACGGAATGCATGTACTTTCCCCTCACTCCCTGATAGTCTGGGGAATGGGAGAAAAGCAAGTCATGTCCCAGAGTGAACAGGTGCTGCCCCAGTACCCTCCCAAATCTCTGCCCCTATCTGTGACCACAGGCGGAAGGGACAGGGCTGGAGCTACCTTTCACCAAGCAGCCCTCAGAGCTGCCTGGAGCACACTGCACAGGGCTCCAGCAGTGATTTAAAGGGGCTGGGGTTCCAGCCACTAAAGTAGCACTGGCAGCCAGCAGCTACAGGCCCTTTTGAATTGCCAGGCCCGGGAAAGTTGCCCCTTAATCCTCCCTATCATCAGGCCTGCTGCTATACTATGCCTATCCTCCACTGATGTAGGACCAAACAAGGACGGTAAACCTCTGCTAGAATGTAGTGCAGCTTGGGTTCAGAAGAGAATCTGTGTACTTTGCCAGCAGAGGAATACTATAGCAACACACTCCTAATATGGATGTGGCTTTTACTAGCAAATCTGTGCTTGTGGCAGTATTGCTTATTCCACATCCAGCCCCTCTCTGAAAAAAAGAAAAGGAAAAGCTATACCAGTAAAAGTGCAATTTTCCATTAATTGCTGCATTTATATTAGATGCTTCTGCTGGAATATCTGTGTTTCTCAGTGATCACACCCTTTCCCACTCCTAGCCACTATAGCTATACAGCAGGGCTACGTCTACACTGGCATGAATTTCCGGAAATGCTTAAAACGGAACAGTTTTCCGTTATAAGTATTTCTGGAAAAAGAGCGCTACATTGGCAGGATGCTTTTCCGAAAAGCCCTTTTTCCGAAAAGCATCCGTAATGTAGACGCTTTCCGCAAAAAGCCCCGATCGTCATTTTCGTGATCGGGCTTTTTGCAGAAAACACTACTGTGCTGTCTACACTGGCCCTTTTCGGAACAGTTTTCCGGAAAAAGGACTTTGCCCGAACGGGAGCAGCATAGTTTTTCCGGAAAAGCAGCTGATTTCTTACAGTAGATCGTCAGTGCTTTTCCGGAAATTCAAGGGGCCAGTGTAGACAGCTCGCAGCTTATTCCGGAAAAGCGGCTGATTTTCCGGAATAAGTGGCCCAGTGTAGACACAGCCCAGACGTCTGCAGTGTGGGCACTGCCTGAGATGTACTTTCCCACGAGATAATGAGGTGACTAAGTAGATGTATTCTTCCCTCTGGATTAGTAATAAATCAGAGTCTTGGCATGGAGTCTGTTACTTCCATCTTTCAGATGAGACACAAAAATGAGCCAATAACCAATTTTGGACTATAAAGAACCCATGACTCTTTTTCGAAAAGTTGTATAGGAACATTGAACCCAAAGTATTCTATTTACATTCTAACTCTGGTATCTAATGTTCAGCTACTTGAAATTCCTCAGGAGCTGCAGGTGGAAAACATTTTCTTCACTTCCTATCATACGCTTTTATTATTGTTGTGCATTGTTAAACAGTTGTTGCATTTCATTCTTGAGGTAGCTGTGTTTTGGGGGAGTATGAAGTGATTCCTATCTATAATTTTGTCTATCAATTTGTGAAGTGCTTTGCAATGAAAAGAACTATGTAAATGTAAGATCATTATCATCATAGGTGACTTCAACATAATCATCTTTTCAATCAGCATAATTGCACAGCAAGGTTGTACAATATTTAGCTGTAACAAGTAACAGTCAAAAGTGAGATGAACGTAGGATGCACTGTAATTCTATTTAGAGAAACTGCACTGTTTGGTGGTGATATTCCTGGGATTGCACTAGAAGATTTCAGTATATGGGGATACATTGTCAATAGAGCCCAATTCCTTGTGTGTGTCAGTGGCTGATGCAGGAGGCTACTCAGTATTTATTTAAAAATGTGTCCTTATTTACAGGGTGACTGGTGAGGCGGGATATAGGGGACCACCAGCCACATGACAACTTCCCCAGTCCAGGGAAGGGCCAGAACAACCCCCCTCCACCCTAGGCCCCGCATCTCCCTGCCCTTGCTCTGCCCCCACCTCATCTCTCCCCCAACCCCTTCTCCCAAGCAATGCAGCCCTGGGGACTAACAGGAACGTGGGTCTAGCATCGGCAACAGGGGTCTGGCCCTCCCACACTCATTGGCAGTGGTGGGGGAAGCAGTGCAACATGGCCCCAATCCACTCTGCTCCCCTGGCTGAGTCACTCCACTTCCCACAGGTGAGGGTGGGGGCAGTCCAGCCCCTTCCCTGAGCAATGTTCTGGGATAGCAGAGCAAGCTGGAGCCACATTGCTCTGCTTCCTCTGCTGCTGCTGGTGAGTGCAAAGGGACTAGATGCCTGCTGTGGGTGACAGGCCCTCAACAGGTGCCCCCAAGATACCCAGCTGCTGGCCAGCTCCTTGACCTCCTGCCCATGACATTTGGAGGGCACATGCCCTCTCAGACTTCCCCTTGCACCATCCCTGCTTATTTAGGTGTCTAAGTGGGAGCTGATCTCCTTTGAAAATTGATTTCCTACTCTTTGCTTTAACACCTCTCTGCACTTTAAGATATTAGAACTTTTCAAGGCATTGCATATCACATTAATTGATGCACAAATATTTTGGAAACGGGAGGCCAATTTAAGATTTCATAATTCTCATGAAATCATGGACTGAGTAAAGAACAAACAACATGGCTATTTCAGAGTCCTAAGAACAGAAGAAACCTACAAAATCATCACCTTCTGCACATCATAGGTCACAAACCTTCCCAGTTAGTCTTGCACTGAGCCCAATAATCTGGATTAGACTATAGTATTTATAGCTCGCAGGTGACTAAACTACTCTGTGCCACAGGCAGAGAAAAAGGACAGACTGAGATGCAGCAATACCTAGACCCTGGCAATGGCAGGGAATTGGTTTGGTGAGACTTCTTCTCAACTCCACCAACTTGAACTGCCCTACAGGCAAACCATGTTGAACCCGATCAAAGTAAGAGGACCACTGGGATTCCAAAGATCAAAAAAGTCTTATTACAGGGCCAGGTTAAAGCACAAACAATATAGTCACAAGCCTATAGGCCCAGCTCTTGAAGTCATATGATTATAAATAAAATGAAGTTTCTAGCTCTAAGGGTATGTCTACACTAGCTCGTTAATTCAAGCTAGGAAGGCAAATCAGGCAACCGGAGTTGCAAATGAAGCCCGGGATTTAAATATCCCGGGCTTTATTTGCATGTTCCCGTCCGGCCGCCATTTTTAAATCCCTGTTAATTTGAACGAACTGCCCGCGGCTACACGCGGCAGTTTAAAGTTAATCCGAACTAAGTCCTTGTGTTTTGTTATCCCGAGATTGTGTTACTCTGCTCCAGCCTACCTTATTCATAACAAGAACACTTATAAAAAAAATTTGGGGGGTGGAGGGAAACCCTCTTGAAGAAGCACCATGATCTAGTTTTATGCACGAAAGCTAATGTCTTCAACTGGCCTAACTTTTGAGAAGTGTTAATCAGACTGATAGCAGGGCAGAGAAATAAGTAACACTTAATCCCAGCACAGAATATTTTAACAAAGTTAGATGTCACCAGAAGCTAAAATTGGACTTACTGTATTGTAAATTTATTCTACAGTTATGATAAACAGAATTGTTCAATATTTTGATCATCTTGGAAATCTACACATTTAGGAGGCTGTAAAGCTGTAAAGTAAATTGTCAACACAGCATGTTGGAAGCTAGATGCTAAAGTGTAAATGGTGCTGGTATAAGACTATTAATGCCATGCTTCCTGCCAGCATGCCTCCTTGGAGACTTTCTTCATCTAGTTTGCTGTGGAATTCACCACATTCTTCCTTTCAAAAAGTAAAATGAAGTCCATTGCTACTTTGAGCCCAAGTGCTTCATTCTGGTGTCATAACCTCCCATTAGCCAACATACTTAAACTCATCTCCATACAAAAATGTCTCCTTTGTGAATCCTTCTGCACTTACAACATCACCTCTTACCTGGTTAACCCTGACATTGTGATAATCTTTTTTATGCCATGCTCAGAACTATTGCTATATCCCTTGACTCCCCTTTCTTTGTGTTAACTGTGCTCTCTTTTATGGAGTGAAATCCACCACTTTGCCAAGGCCTGGAATCAATCCCACATAAGCTCTCAAAATAAGGCTGTAAGAAATGCACAAGTCTTGTACTGGCCTCTTAAAAACTACTACACCATATATGTCTGAGATCACTTCTTTGTACATTTTCTTAACTCCTCCCATTGGATCACAAGACACTTTCTATTCCGTATGTTCCTTTATCATTTTGCAGGCTTTGAGCAAAAAGTTGGCTCTTCTTATACAATCTTCTCCTGCATACACCCCCACCTTTCTCACTTCTCATTCTTTAGTGGAGCCCTTATGTTTCCCCTCAGTCTCTGACCTACTTAGCTGGCACAAGGCTGGATGTCTGAGACTCTGAGTTATGTCATGTATGGCAGAATTCAAATTAGGTGAAATGTGCACAAGAAGTGCCAACTTTTCACTCATATTATGCAGAAAGGATGGTTTTAACTTTGGACATCATTTAATGTGAATGATTTCTGACCTTTCTATTTCACATTTGTCTTCTGTTCTCAATTATCTCCTTTTTTGAATGCTTCTATTACTAATGTCCTCCAACTGGAAAATGTCCCTTCTCCTACAACTATAGGTCAACCTCCATTATTTTTAATATATGTTTTAACTTTGCCTTGTTAAGACCACAAAACTTGAAGATCCCTCGACCACAAATTTTCTTTTTTTCCTGTCAGTTCTCCAGCATTTCTAAATCTGGCATCACTCCTGCTGTCAGGCTCCTTCCTTGTTAGCTCATTTTTTCTAATTTATGCTTAATCATTTATATTTTAACTACCACAACTCCCTTATCTGCACACTTCAGGTATCCCTGGCTAGACTATTTTCACTCCAGAAAATAGGATTATATTACTGCCATTCTGCTTAATGTTTACTATATTATCCAAGGGTACTTGCTGTGAAGAGTAGTGACTTCATTATAGTATGTCTTGTTCTCCATGAAAGTCTCATCACCTGATTCATCTGGCCCCCTTACTCTACCAAAGTTTTCAGCCCTATACTTACTCAACCCTGGAAAAATTTCCTGAGAAGTAGTCTTATTTCAGCAAAGAGGAGCTCCAGGAACCAGAGTTTAAGAGACATAATGCCAGCTATAACTCCTTCAGCACTGTGCATGGATATCAGCCAATATGAAGCTGTTATAGGATCATCCTATTTTACTTCAACAAAGAGCCATTTCTTATGGGGCACATGATTTCTCCCTACGGGCACCACAGCTGCCAGAACAAGCTCCAGTACACTAAGGGACATTCCTCACTGTACAATGGGCAAAAGGAAATGTATGATAGCCCAGCTCTGTCATTACATTCTTCATTTTATTCATAGACATCTTCATTGTCACGTTTACTGATTGCCTCCAGGTTAAGCCTTTACCCTTGTGTATTTTCTTAGAAATACTGACAGTTTTCAATCACAAAAAGAAAATTATATTTTGTCAAGGATGTCTCAATGAAACCTATTCATTGTGCCAACATATTAAAAGCAATTTTATGGCACAGGATTAATGTTTCACAAATAGCTTTGGATGTAAGCTGGAGCATCACCCATTCCAGAAGTCACTGAGCATTATGCATGCCAGCATCCATGAGTGCTAAGTCAGGCTACGTGACCATGCACATTGTCTGAGTCTGCAGCTCTTACTACGGACAGAAAGGTCACTCTTGCAACTAAGTTACCAGATTAGTACTCAGGAGATCCTGGTTCAATTCCTAGCTCTGCCACAGCAAGTCTGTCAAGTTACTAAAGTCGGTTTAAGGTACATGACTCCAGCTATGCAAAATGCACAGCTGGAATTAGCTTACCTTATGCCGAGCCATGGTGGCATCCACATAGCGGGAGACCAACAGGAGCACACCCTCCTGTCAGCTTCCTTTACTCCTTGCAGAACAAGGAATACCGGATGCCGGCAGGGGCTGCCCTCAGTATTCAATTTATGGGTCTACATCAGTGTCTTAAGCTTGCTTTCCTGCAGCAAGGTACTTCCTGGAATATTTCCTGGCAGCAAATTGAGCCTTTGAGTAGAGATGAAGTCATCTCTTATAACTCTGGATTTGCTCAACCTTCTGTTTCAAACACCGTATTGTTTCAGCACAAAATAACAACACCAAAACCCAATATTCAGATATATATGTTTAACTTCTTTTCCAAGAATGCTTAATTAACAAACTGTTCAGTATCCCTAATACTAAGGATGACTTTCTGCCATCTGAATCATAGTATTAGCCATATAACTGAAACCTTGCTGATGCTATGGTGGGGAGATATTCCACAGAAAAACATGGCACTTAATTTCTACTTCCTCTAATCTCCTTGCTTAATGCACTTGTAGGAAGAGATTTTTTCAATCCACAACATTATTGGCTAAGAAATAATTAGACATGCTGCTGAAAATCTGGTGCACATCAAAAGTCATTGGTCTCCCAAAACATGGTAAAACCCAAACCAGCCTCAAGCTGCCACCTGATATTGTTGTTTTCTATGTGTCAAAAGATTCTTAGAGCACCTAATTTTACCATAACACCACCAGAGATGGAGCGAGCATCCTGTGTCGAGCAAGTTGGTTCTTGACAAGGTCAAAACACATGTTACTAAACACTTGTGCTAACCATATTAATTGAAAATATGATTTTCAAAGAAACTAGGAAACATGCTGTTTTCTTGACTTCACTTTCTTGACTTTCTTGTAGTGTATGATATGAAGTCTCAGAGGGGTTGCCATGTTAGTCTGTAACTTAAAAACAACGAGTAGTCCTGTGGCATCTTAGAGACTAACAAAAATATGATGCTGAAGTTATTTTTACCCACAAAAACTCATGATACTATGTATTTTTATTAGTCTCTAAGGTGCCACAGGACTACTCTGTGTATGATATGGTATAGCACATGGGCCTACTCATTAAAATATCAAGATTCCTTTCACCAGAGGTTATTAATGTCAAAAAACTACTACTCTGAGACAGATAGGGCAGGTTACATGTGTGTGAGAAAACAAGTGCTTGGAAAATAACAGATGAATGGATTACCTGAGGGGTCTGTTCTAGTCCAAGCTTTATCCAATATATATATCAATGACCTGACACCAATCCAGTCACAGAAATTCATCCATGCAAAAAGCATCTGCTGCAGGCTACAGGCTCTGACTGTCTCTGAGATGGAGAAGATATTGAATAAAAAAGCTGCAAAGCTGCAAGACATAGTGCCCAGAGTCTAGCACATTCCACCTCCACCATGGCAATGCTAAGAGAGAACTAACCATCATAATGAATGGCCAGAGGCTGAAGCACGGAGCATTCCCAGTTAACTTAGGTGTGACTCTTGACTGAACACTGATGTACTGGAAGGTTGCTTGAGATGGGATGTGCCAACCCAAGCGTGCCTGTGTTTAACAACCATTTTAATCCACCAGCCTGTAGTGGGAAGACTGGTGTGTTACATCAACCTCTAATCAGTTCCTTATCACCAACCTTACTGTCCTCCCTCCTAGCTTTGATCTACCACATCATCAGCTGGCCCTTCTTAGCCAATTCCAGGCTGGACAAGACCTCTGTGCAGCCAACCAACATTGTTGGGGTCTTTGAAACAATCCAAGCTGCAGCTGTGGTGCAGATCTAACACTGATGCACACAGCAGATGAGAGGTTGCCAACCATATTCAGTGTTGGGCTCTTAAAGCTTCACTTGGCCACTCGGCGAATATGTAGACAGCAAATAAATAAATAACTATGTTTAGAAAGCAGCTGTTTGAAATACTCCTGAATTACTCATCTTTTTACCTCTGCTATGTTCACAGATTCCAGGAGAGACTTAGGAATAATATCAAAAGCCTGGAGCTAACTGAAGCTTCAGCAAAAGCTAAAGAGGAAAGCTAGCTGCTTCTGCTGTCACAGTATGGGAGCAGGTTGCTGTCTCTAGGCTGAGATCAGGCAATAGATGTATTTGCAGTTGTTTTCATGCTGGCTGTGAGGAACCATTAAGCAGAACAATGAGACAGTTTATAGTTTTCAGATTAATGATATTGAACACTGGATGGTTCATGCTTCAAAGAGCCAACTGCAACATGCCCACTATAATCCAAACACAGCAAAGGTTGAATTACAGAACGTTCCCAGCATGACTAGCCTGCTTTACAAATCCTATTTCCCTGAAAGCTAAAACAATTAGTGCTCTGTTTATTCACGAGATCAGAACCACTGAGGTGTAAAGTGGCAGGTGCGGTGCCAACTATAATGCATTCATTCCCTACCCAGAAAACTCAGAATCCTTTGAACTCATTGTGATCTGTTTGAATGCCTTGTAGTATGCCCTCAGAATGAGCAAAGCCACCATTTTCTCCAGGGTTGAGATGTGAGTCTTGGTTTTCAGTCTTAAATGATCCTTCATCAGTGATTCTGAGGCTAGGTCCATCTGAGGAGAACTTCTTTACAACTTGCCAGGTATGCTTGTTAGATCAGATATTCAGAAGGTGTAAATTGGCAGGTTCTTCTGTTCCATTGTGTTTTTAAGGTTTATAAATGATAGATAATGGCACTCCATTGGATCTGTGCATTGTGGAATTATTCCTAATAGTAGTATATTTTATAGGTGCCCCTGGAAATCTCCATCTCCCCATACAAAAGGGTAATGATATTAGAAAAATCTGAACTCTCCCCAACACACAGTGCAACTCTATATTGGAGTAACACAGATGTCTATACTAGCAAATTGAAATGAACCAACTCTAGAAAGCTCAAAGGAGCCATTGCATAGATGATATATTTGAAGAAAAGAATTACTTAACTTCCCCTAGAACAAGGAAAATATCTACTCAAAGACATGTTCCCTTTCAACAGACCTTATAATCGATGATCTAACTTACTTAAACCCAAACATACAAAGCAGCTTGCCACCGAAGAAGACATGATAGCCAACTCTGGAACCAATCTTAATTCTGCATGCAATTGTTATGATTTCTTCATTACTTACCTATATACAAATGTGCACCTCTCCAGAAAAATATGGAATGAAACTCTTGATATTAGCTTATCATATGAAAACTGGAGTAGAATAAAGCAAAATAAACTAACCTCTTCATCACCCACTGTCAGGCCTGCTGACAGGGCGTAGGGAAACAAAGTGGGCAGTTGCCCTGGGGCCTGGTGATTTAGAGGGCCCAGAGCTCCAGGCACTGCCATTGAGTGGCACTCTGGGAAGCTCTAAGGGCTGGCTGCCCCCAACCCTGCCCCTCTTGCCCAAGGCACTGCCCCTTCTGGGAGTGCAAAACTAGCACCCTCACCTTTCCCAGGGGCCCTATGGAGGCTGTTGGCACCCCTATCCACTTATTCGAAAACAAAATCTTAAAGAGAAACAATTAGACTTCAACAAGTTTTGCTACTCAGCAAATATAACAGGCTGACTGCACATTTCAGATCCTCTTTCATATGCATTTTGTGCCTGTGACAAAAAATTCCCTCTCATACGACCTGGTCAGTAATTTTACTTGTACCTTCATATTGACAGTTATTGCCTTGGACTGTGAGCAGTCCTATAAATCACACACATTCAGAGTAAAGAATGGGACCTCAAATCCATTTTCAAAACCACCTAATGTATGGCATGAAATCTTAAGGGATTTGGGTATATTTGGAGACTACTTTTTGGCTTGTCAGTGATGTAGTTGTATTGCTGACAGGCAGAACGGAACCTGGGACTTCTGGAGCTTAGTGCATGAGCCTCTACACAGATTGCGCTAAAAGCCAGCTGGCTGTCCACTAAGGCTCCTCTAGAGCACACTCATTCTTTCTCTCTCGATAAGTGATCTAAGTGCCACTACATTGGACAGTGTGGGTTACGTAGACACTTTTGAAAATTTTTCAGTCAGTGTACATTGCCTTACATCTCTGTGCGCCTCTGTAACTTCTACAGAGAGCAAAGGAGGCTCCCTGTTCCAGGACCTTCAAGGGTGAATTTAGGTGCTTAAGATGCAGATTGATATCAAGTGGGGTTTTCAAATGCACTTAGTCACCTAACTCTCTCTAATGTGTTTCAAAAATAAGGGTTTTTTTTTTTAAATCCCACTAGACACTTACCTTCATCTTTAAAAATATGGCCTCCGGACCTTTAGATCTGATGTCATGGACATTTTTGCTGATAAATCATGGTTAGCTCTTAAAGATGCCAAGTACAGTGCCGTAGTATTACAATTCCACCTGCCCTGAATCACCCTGGAGCTTCCATCCTAGCCAGAACATTCACCCCTCATATAACCCAACACCCTGCGCCAGCCTGGAATTCCCTCCCATGCCCTCAATTCCAGCCCCACTGCGGAGTACACATCCCCAGCTCAGAGACAATACCTCCTCTCACACCCCACCCCTCCACCCCAGTCCAGTAAAAATGAGTTAGTGAGTAAAGGTGGGGGAGAGTGAGTGACAGAGGAAGGGGGGATGGAGTGAGTGGAGGCTGTGGTCTCAGAGAAGGGGCAGGGAAAGGATGGGGTTTTGGGGAATGGCTGGGGTGGGAAGCAGGGCAAGGGTGTTCATTTTTATGTGATTAGAAAGTTAGCAACCAGAGGAACCCAGTTTCTAAGTGTTTTCTCAAAGTCCTGGCTCCATTCCTGAGTTGCCGCATGACCTTGGAAAATATTCTCGCCACAGATGAAAAAGGCTGTCATTCTAATCAGTTACAGAAACAACTTCAAATAGAAAGAGTATCAGAGGGCTGTTGCTCCCAACTCTCCCTAAAATAAGAAAGGATCCTTAATGCTGAATGACACACTAGACTAAGGGTATCTACACTAATTGACATCCAGCCTTTGCAGCAATTATGTCTGTCATGTGTGTCCACACCATGCTCATTGTGTTGGAGGTGTGTATCCTCACCAGCAGCACTTGCATCAATGCACAGAGCAGTGCACCATGGGTAGCTATCTGGTAGTGCAACTAGCTGCGGGCGATTTGGGGACGTCTTGCAATGCCTGATGGGACCAAAACATTGTTGCAGGGGGGAACGGTAACATGGCCTCCCTCCCTCCCTTGCTATCAATGGCAAACAATCTATGTGTTTTGGAGGGTTTTAGCAGGGAAGGGACTGTTCTTTGTACCTGGCTGTTGTGCAGTGAAGTAGAAAATGATCTCCAGAGTGGTCACAGCAGAGCATTGTGGGACACGTCCTTGATCAAGCCATTTCAGTCAAATTGCACAACACCGCTTCTCTGTTGACCCAACATTGAATTAAGCAGGCTGACTCTTACAGAGGTGGAATAATTAAGTTGGTGTTACAGGCAAGTTAGGTTGATGGAAGAGACCTGGTTAGTATAGATGCATACATTATTAGGTCAACTCCATCACCCTACATTTGTAGTGTAGACCAGGCCTAACTAATCCTCTGAAACGTGCTGTTTTTGGATGGCCCATAATATGCTGTCCCAAAAAGACAAAAGTCTTAATATCACACATTGATTTAATTTCCATAATTTTGAGAAATTGTAGCTCATTTTGAGAATTATTTTGGCTGATATTTTATAGGTTATGTGTTGCATCCATGACCATTCAAACAGAACTGGGATGAACCTTTTTTTTAAAGATTAAACACAGTATTTACTCATTGAAACAGCTGCCACTCATAAACATGATACAATTAAAGCTTCTTGGGCTATCTATTATTAGTGATTTTGGAAAATTGGGAAAATGTGATTTGTTACCAGTTGCTGAAGAAGTGCTAATTTTTGAGTATACCCGGAAATTCAAATTAATTCAGGCTATTGTGATTGTATACATTTTTCTTTCTATCCTGACAAACTGTTTCATAGCATTGTTCCATGCTGTTAAACAGGTTTTTTTAATTCATCCCAGACATGCCTGTATGTTGTTGGTGCAGGATTTTATAAAAGGACATAAGGATTATTCGGGGTAAAAGCAAGGTGAATAAATGTGTGATATACTTCTATTCAAAAGGCCTGTCTGTCTCTTCTTCTCCTTCACATAACAGGATGCTTTTAAGCATTTCAATGTGCTCTTTTTTGTTTTCTTTATCTACTGCACTTCTTTTGCCTTCTCCTTTGTTGACAAGTGTCTGCCTTATGCTCTTGGCTCTTTTCCTAGCTTGCTCTTCTGACCTTTCAGATATTGAGCAGCTGACAGCAGGAATTAGTTGCCCAGGCTGAGCTACCAGAGTGGCTTTGACACCACCAGTGCTCCCTCCTACTTCACTGGGTGCAGCTCTCATGTTATTAGAGCATTCAGTGGTGACATAGCTGTCATTAAGGGTCATGGCTAGGTCCTGCTGAGCCATGTGAGTTTCCAATCCTTCCTATGTCCTCACTTCCCTGTAAATCTCTTTCTTTGCTCCATCCAAACTATAATCCTATTGGAAGGGTAGGAAGGGGGTTAATGAAACAGCTCTGGTAAAAGGAATGGGGAGAGCACAATCAGAAAGTTGAAGGGAAAAAATAATGCATGGGCACATTTCTCAGTAGCTGCTTCAGAACCTGGGGAGAAAATGGGTCTCATTACAGGCACTCCGGTCTTTCTAGATGCCAAGATAAAAGCTCTGTGGGAGTAACATTAGAGAACATGTTGGCAGGAACAATTCTGCACTAAAAATAAAATGAAGCAGATTTCCTAATTAGGTTATATCTTCTATTCTATGAGAATGACCTATGTGATGAAGAAAACCCTAAGAACCTGATCTAACACTCTCTTAGGTATGTCTAGGCTGCATATTACCTTATAATCAAATTTAAGAACAGTTTCTAACTGTAAGTTATCTCAGAATGTGTTTCAATTGGGCCAAGTCCTAAAATCTTTACTAACATTTTACTTGGAGTTTACCTACTGAAGCCCACTGAGCAAGTTTACTTTGACTTCAGTGGGGCCAGGACTTAGTGTAAGAACTGTGAGAAAAATTAGTAAAACCCTCTAGATTTGGCTCATATGTATTAGATGACTTTAATGTAGCTCTTTACTGCTTTAGGATCCCTTCCAATGTGCATTACTTAACTTGAGAAGGGATCCCCAAGAAGTCCACAGAAGTTTTGCACAAATGGTGCAAAAGTCTTAATATGACCCCTAAGAGCGATAACATAGATGGAAAAAAACAACAAATGGTCTGGTAGCACTTTATAGACTAACAAAACATGTAGATGGTATCATGAGCTTTTGTGGGCACAGCCCACTTCTTAAGAAGCTCATCTACATGTTTTGTTAGTCTATAAAGTGTTACCAGACCATTTGTTTGTTTTTTTCTGTAACAGACTAACTTGGCTATCCCCTGAAGATCATAGATGGATGATAGGCTTAGTCTTTTCTCACTGAGACCATTGAGAAGGGAGAGTGAAGCCTACTCCACAACTTAGCTAGCAAGCAATTCCAGGTTCAGTCTCACCCACTGATGACTCTGGTCCGTTGGCATTATATAATACAGTCATAATTAACTCAAAATAGTACACTAAAGCTATTCTAACAGCATATTTTATATAACTAATACTAGAATGCTTTGCTACACTTAGCTGTGATATCCTAATGCATGTTCATACACCATAGATCCCTAACATTCCTAAGACTCTATTGGTTATTCTGGTTACAATATTCAGACTTTAATTTTAAAATGTAATTTAGTATTCATGAAAGCTGCTGGACTGACAGCACTGAAAGACCTAGAGGACAGTTCCAGTATGGGTAGGATCTGTAAATTTCTAACCACTTCTGGGATTTAATTTTTCAGTTGTCAGTCCTTGATCTCCCTTCTAAGACTGACAACAAGATTGTGGAAATCTGTACTCTAGTAACTGAGCTGACACCACTAACTCATTTAACTAAAGAGCAATCCAGTAATAACCCAATTGCACTTGCTGACACAGACTTTCAATTTATGGCCTACATGTAAACATTTACATCTCATTACTCCAATGCATTCTTCTTGCATTTATTTATTTTCTTAATTTTATCTCGTGTCATAATGGTGATTAACTATGATCTCAAGGAGTTTTATTTTTGCATCAAAGACAATTACAACTAACGGTTACATTTAATGTATTGATTTTTTTAAGAATAAATTTGTGCCTTCCATTACCATTTCACATGTCTTTATTTGACACAATACCAAGTGCCCTGGTTCAGTTCACCAACAACACATCCAGCAGGAGCCCATCTGCTATGATTGGCACAGCTTTGGGACTGTAATTTAGACTTTTTTTTAATATATGTGATGTAACAATGCCATGACCATGATTTTTATAAGGGGATAATATGGATTATATTTGGAAGTGGAAGTCAGAAGATACAGTCAAGTGATGTGAGCATGGCAGTGGAGGCCAGGAAACATCTCAATTCTACATTTGGCTCTGAGAGTGACAATAGTCCCCTGCCCCATGGCTTCAGGTAAGTCTCTTAAGCCAAATCTTCAAATCTGCAAGCACCAAAACATGTAGGTCAGCACCTCCAATTCCCATCACATAGTCAGTTTAAGTACTTAACTTGAACTGCCTGACAGTGAGCCTGACCATAGATAAGATACAAAGTTCCCTGCATGAGGATCTCAAAGCCTGAGACAAAACACCCCTATCTTATTCTGCCCCAAAACTTGAGCTCCTGCTACATCTATCAGCCCACCCTTGGGGTACTCTCTCTCCATCCTTTTGTTTTTATAGTATTGTTATACTTTTCTATATCAACTTCTGTGTGTATTATATATGCATATTAGAAATGAGCTCTCTTTGTAAATTATCATGAGTTACAACTACGTGGAGTGCCTATAACAAGACAGAAAGTCCTGCACTCTCAGTTTCAGTTTAAAATGTTTATGCTTGTGCTGACAAAACCTTCACTCATAGCTCAGTGCATAAGTACCATGTACATTCTCAGCATAAACATGTACCGAGCCTTTGTGAGCAGTAGTTCTGGGCAAATGGAACTATTTTCCTAGGAGATTTATATAAACAAATTTGAAGTAGCCCTGTTCATATCCTGGTATTATATCTGCACACTATTTAAGACCCCATTTGAATCTGTGGTAAAATACATGGTTTTCACAGTGGAAGTGGAGGTACCCTACCCAGCAAACACTTTGCAGTGATTAGTTCTTTCGGTGATACAAGGAATGTATATTCATATATGATACACAGGCTAGCTCCACCTTCAGATGACATGTTTATTTGTTTCATCACATGAACTAAACTAGAACACTGTTTCTTAAAGGGGGCACAACCATCCTCCCTGAGGAGGCTCTGATCTTACTTAGGGAAATCTAGAAAAAATGAAGAGAAGACTGTTTTACTGCCCTGCTTATTTATTTTTTAAAAGGCCATAGACACTGCTGTATCTAGAATATTCAATAACTGTGTTGGTATTTTTGCTGGTTTCTACATGGATACAAGTTAGCAGACAAGAAACAAGAATACCGTTGATCCTGACTTCATATTTAAATTATGCACCTTTTTTGTGGTCTGGAGCTCTGGAGCAGATACAGAAGAATCCTGAACTAAAATCATAGAATGATAAAATACTAGAATTGGAAGGGACCTCGAGAGATCATCAAGTCCAGTCCCCTTCTCTCACGGCAGGACCAAGCAACATCTAGATCATCCCTAATAGATGTCTATCAAACCTGCTCTTAAATATCTCCAGTGATTGAGATTCCTCAACCTCCAAGGTGGTCTCCTGCCATACTTTCTAACTTTCCTACTCAGTGAAATAGTTTGCTTTTGGGCCCTTAGTAATGTCCCTTTAAAAAACTTCCAACTTTCTTCAGTTGTTTTTCCTCTTAGTCTTACTTCCCATGGGACTTTACCTACCAGCTCTCTGAATTTACTAAAATCTGCCTTCCTGAAATCCATTGTCTCTATTTTGCTGTTCTCCCTTCTACCATTCCTTAGAATCATGAACTCTATGATTTCATGATCACTTTCACCCAAGCTGCCTTCCACTTTCAAATTTTCAACCAGTTCCTTCCTATTTGTTAAAATCAAATTAAGAACAGCTTCCCCCTATTAGCTTTCTCAACCTTCTGAAATAAAAAAATGTCTCCAATTGTCTTAGAGGTCAGACAGGCCTGGATAACCAAGCTATAGCTATTTTGTATACCACACATTCAGAAATGTAATCCCAAGCTTACAGAAAAACTCAAACTTTAATTAACTCTATGTAGGCAAACACCAGAGCCTTACTGGGTTCTATATGCATGCAGGTGCCTGTCTGTGCAGAGTCTGCTGTACGGTTGGGTCCTAGATTAGCTATTTGTCATCTGAAGTTGCAACAAATAAGGCAGAAAGAAAGAAATTGCTTACTCAGTTTTCAAATAATTGTGCCATGACACTAAATATTAACTTGTACAATATTATGTCATGTACACACAATTTTACATCTAATTTGAATTAATGTACCATACCATAATGCTTTGAAGAGCAACAGTTATCACTAAAAAAGCCTAGTTCACGTTATGTTGTTGGTTTTCAAGTTGCTAATCCAAATGTATCATGTGAGTAGCAAGTTAGCTGAACTGTTATCAAAATGATAACTCAAGTTTCCCTTTATTTGCATTTAGTTAAAATCATACCCAAGGTATCTGAGCAAATTGGCATCTTCTTTATGCTCCTGATTTTCTATTAAGATTAGAATTGACTGATTATGTGATTGACTCTCATTTGTAATCTCGCATCAAAGTTAGAAGAAATATTTTGTAATTGGACTTACAACATCTCAAGATTTGACTAAAAATCAAGATGACCAGTTTGTTGTATCAGTTAAGGGAAGTCAAAGAAATATGCTGAAATTTTCACAGAGATCCAATGGGGTATGTCTAGACTCCTTGCAGGAGGCATAAGGGATCTGTCAAAAAAGGCTTTGTTTCTCGACAGATCCCCCTCTAGTCTGCCACTTTTTGCCGACAAAGTGCTGAATCGGCAAAACGCAGTGGCCATTTTTATGCAAATTAGGCACGGGATATTTAAATCCCTGCCTCATTTGCAATGTTGATCTGCCTAATCTGCATCCCTCTGCTGACAGAGGGATGCAGTCTAGACATACCCATGGAGTTGTGTGCCCAACTCACATTGTCTTTACTTAGGAGAAGGTTGCCTAAGTGATTTAGGTCCCATTGAAAATCACAATCTATTTATTATTCTTAACCATTCCTCACTACCAATAATTTTATTATTAAGGCTGTCAATCATAGTTAATGTATGCAATTAATACAAAACAAATTAACTAGATTAAAAAATACTCACAATTAAACACCGGTTTAATCACTCTGTTAAATAATAATAAAATACCAATTTAAATATATTATAAATTCTGGATGTTTTTCGATATTTTTAAATATGTTGTTTTAAATTATAACACAAAATATAAAGTGTACAGTGCTCACTTTATAGTCTTATTTTTATTACAAATATTTGCACTAAACAAAGATAAACAAATTTTAAATTCACGTCACACATCCACTCAATCTTACTTGTTGTTCAACCAATCATGAAGATAAACAAGTTTGTTTACATTTATGTGTGATAATACTACCTGCTTCTTAACTAGAATGTCATCTGAAAAGAAGAACAGGCATTCACATGGGACTCTTGCATCCAGTGTTGCAAGGTATTTATGTACAAGATATGGTAAAACATTGGTGTACCCCCGTGTGCTTTTTCTTTGTAGGCTCTAAAGAATTATGATAAATTCTTTATTTTGAGTTCAATTAAGTAAAAAAAAAATCTAAATTTGTAAGTTATACGTTCATGTTGAAGAGATTTCCCGACAGAGTTTTTACGAGATGAACTGAAAAATACAATGTCTTTTGTTTATCTTTTTTACCATGCAAATATTTGTAATCCAAAATAATAAATATAAAGAGAGCACTGTACACGTGTTATTCTGTGTTGTATTTGAAATGAATATACTTTATAATGCATAAAAACATCTAAAATATTTATAATAAATGTAAATTGGTGTTCTGTTATTAACAGTGCAATTAAAACTGATTAATCACAACAAATTTTTAAAACTCATGTTTAACGGCAAGTATTTTTAGTGGTTTGATGGTCTTTTTTTTTTTTTTTGCTTGTTAGGTCTGTTTGGAAAAAAATATTTTAAAAAGGCAAGTTTGCAGGGGAGAAAAAATTTGATTTGAGACTATTTTGAAGCCGCAAAATTTGCACTTTTTTGAAAAACCAAACAAAACTTTGTTTTCATGTCGAAGCATGAAATTTCAACTGTGTGTGTGTTCTGGTAGAAAACCTGATGTTGTTTGAAATCAAATGTCAAGTTTCAAGAAGATAAATGTTGAGATCCAAATATAAAGAATGAAATCCTAAAACCTTAGGCTGGATTTTCAAAGCTAAGGACACATCCTCACTGGGCTGGGAGGTGTGTTCTTACCTTGTGGTAACCAACATGATATAATATCCTACTTAAGATACAGTTTCTAGCTTTCACATGTTGAGGTAAAGTCTATGGGAGAGCATAGACTTTACTATGATCTGCTTACATAAGTGAAAGCTACAAACTTCCTTGTCTTCACTATGATTTTACCTCTATTTAGTTAACTCAAGTTAGCTAACACAAGGTGAATATGCATCTTTTCTCCAAGGGAAAAGTCACCTATGGGATTTGGGTACCCTCTTTCCATTGAAATGAGTGTGAAATGGGAGTTCAAATCACCTAAATAGCTTTATAACTTTAAACTTTTCAAATATCACTCTGACTATTTCCCTCTCTCACAGGGTGCGTCTACACAGCACCCGTACCTCAAAATAAGCTACGCAATTTGCATTAGGCAAATTGAGTAGCTTATTTTGACCTTATATTGAAATAGCTTATTTCGGAATTTGGTGCTGTCTACACAGTGCCAAATTTCAAAATAAAGCGCTGTTCTGAAACGTTCCTTATCCCTCATGCAACGACGTTTACAGGGGTGTCGGAATAGCGAGCCTGTTATATTTCGATATAGTGGGCTTGCTCTTAAGATGTGGAATAGCTATTTCAGGATACCAGAGGTATCCCAAAATTGCTCCGCAGTGTAGATGTAGCCTCAGTGTTCTGAATGGCATTACTTATGTGGAAGAGACTATAGCTGCATTGGGAAATGGATGCTTACAAAGAATCCGTTAGGAATAAAAAGAAAATGAAAATTTCCAATCAAGAGACATCACAAATATTAAAAAACTATGTTAAGTTAACAGCAGAGAATCATGACTAATAAGACAACATTTCAGATTTGGTAAACATAGCAATGATAATGCCTTGAAAAGTTAACTAAACTTTGCTTTTATTAAATAGGGGCTGCTGACTTGAGAAAGAAAATGATTTATGATTTTTCACTGCAACACTTCAGAACTTTAATCTATAACCCATGAAAGGGTGCAAGAGCAGTCTGAATATTATGCTGAGCTTAATTATACTTAATGTGAATTATTCAGAAATGCAGCAGAGAGACTAAAAATTTATTTCGTACAAAGAAGCTTGACATTTTAATTGGTCCTTCAGAAAAGAGACAAAACAATTTCCTCTCAAGAAAATTTACATCTTCCCCATCAAAGCAGCAGCCTTAGCCAAGCAGAACTTCATTAACAAGATTAATTATCATGCCAGTGCCTGCCTCATCAGGTGTTCAGCCCAGGTGAAAAACAGAATGCAAAGTGACGAGTAACATCGTTCCCAACATTCAGCATTGATTCTAAGAGAAAACGTGACAGATTGAGGCCACTGTACCTTGGTCATTAGCCATTTTGTCAGGGTGCTCGACTGCAAGAAAAAGACAATATCATTAGACTGTGACAGCTCCTACTAGGCAAGCTGACATATCAAATCAACAATTTTGTTAGCAAGTTTTCATATCAAGTTGCTGCTTTCCTGCACTTTTGATTGGAACTAAGAGAGATATTTTATCACTCCCCTGTTCAAAGAGATTCTGAAGAACAGAGAAGGCTAGTATAAGTTACACCGTGCTTCACATAAAATGTAGTCACAAACTCTTAAAAATAAAGCAATGAAAATATGTATTTTCTCATCTTGTTGATCTCTGAAATTAAAAGTGCCATCTGAGAAGTTTAATTAAACGTGGAAGCGAAAGAGGAAGAGTGAAGAGAAAGACTGTTCCTTGAATAACTGCATTCAAATCACCTATGTTTTGGAAACTAGATCTGAATTATAAAGTCATTGTTTCAGCTTTGTACAAAAGAGGTTTTAAATTATTTACATGCTTTTGTATAATAATTACACAAATGATGGTGTGATTTTAAGTGCACCAGACAAGACTTCAGAATTCAATAGACACAGTGGAAGCTCTTCTGAACAGTTAGCAGCTCCATGGCAATTTATGAAATGATAGAAAGTATTAAATTTCCCTTCAGATTCAGAAATAGGTACCATTATGGAAAATTACCCAATTTTCTGGTTAATAAAATGTAAAAGAAATTTAAGCTACTGAAGACTTTTAAAAAAAGATTTTGATACACCTGACTGAATTTAAGTAGCTGAGTAAGCAGTCTACAAATAGAATTTGATCTGAGGAAGTGGGTCTGGCCCACAAAAGCTCATCACCTAATAAACCATCTTGTTAGTCTTTAAAGTGCTGCATAGTCCTTTCTTTTGTTTCTACAAATAGAGTGGTTTTTAAAGGCTGATCTATTCTCCCTTTGAAGAACACTACATAAATTGATTACCCACCTTCATGTTATGACCACAGTGTTATACCCTGATTTATTTACAAGACGTTGCCATTAACAATAAAGATGGTGGCAACTTACATATAGCACAATGACATTACTGTGTCTGTTTCTGATAACAATGCAATCAGCACCTATTATCATTCTAGTTATGGAAGTTCCATGCATCCGGGAAAGGGAAAATAGATACCTGAATGATTGCACTCATCTACTTTAACTCTTATTCCTTTTCATGTGAATGCAAGGAATGCTAAGAGAGAAAATGTTATCAAGTTTTACATATTCCCTCAAAGTTTCTAAAAATCTTTTGGGGATAATAAATGTCCCAGCTGAGTTAGATCTTGCCCAAGTGTTTATGATATTTAAAAACTGACATAATTTTTCTGTCTTCTCCAAATTATTAAGGGAATATAACCTGTGGCATCTACAATGACATGAAATACTGCTCTAGTGGGTCAGTGAGCAACATTTCTCTCTGGCAGGTCATAAAGGTTCACATTTTGTACAGCTTAGGAACACGGATTTCTTTTTAAACTACCACTCCAATACAGCATTAGAGGGCACTGTAATGCTAGAAATGCTGCCCCACATTAGGTTAGTCAAAGAGAGCAATGGGACATCAGCATTATGTATTCCTGATCTCCTGCAGCAAGGCCCCAAATAAAGGCTTTCCCTGCTTATCTTGGTATAATGGTATTGGTAATATCTGACAAAACTGAAAACCAAGATAATTTTTTCTCTCCTTTATATAAACAACTGACCGTGTATTTCATTCATCCTTGAAATAAAATACATACACAGATTTGTAGAAAATGCAGTATGTGCAGTTTTATATTTTTATCTGTGCATGTTGGTTTATTTTTGTGTGTGATATTATTAAACAATTCAAATACTATTATTTTATTTGTGTCACTTAATGTTCACTACACAGTTATGATTTGTTCCTAATTTGAAGATGTAATTTAGAATCAAATTATGTTTCAGTTGAAAAGGGAGTAAGAACAGTTCTGGCATTTACCACCTTCTGCCACAGATGAAAAAAAAAGTTATTATTAACAAGTTAATTTGAAAGAATGAGGGACTCTCCTTCTGGTCTGGCCCAACTATATTCAGACTTTCTTAGCTAGCCTTTTCATAAGAAGTAAATTTCAGATTGGGGTTGTTTCCTAAATTGCTAAATGGATTCCAGTTGCTTTGCTTCATAAATGTACTATTTAATGTTATTAATTTACATAGAGTAAATCTAGGAGAATATTGAGATTGAAGTTCTGCTTTCCCACTTGTTATTGCATTCATCCTTAACTTCTAGAGGAATCCAGGTCAACGTGCAGTTTAATATTTAACATATACAATATAATTTACTTCTCATTTTCTTTTTCTTTTTTCAGGACACCTAATGATATCAACTGGAATTTGTCTGAGTCAGACAAATGAGACCTCATTCAGGTGATTCAGGTTTTGTTCCATAATATAGAACAATAAAAAATGAGGTATTCCCTAGTAATTAATTATGGGGTACATAATCACATCTGATGCCTACATCTCCTCCAGGCACATAAGAACTACCTGGAAATGCCTGTTCCAGAACAATTATGTCTTTGATGATGAATACGACCATACCCGGCTAAAGAACATGTGGGCAGATCCTCGGCTGGAGTTATGACAGTTTACAGGAGCTGAACATCTCTCCATTGGATTACATTATTACCAATGCATCTGAGGGGAAAAAACCATAAGCACTTTGCTTATCTGACAGTGATATTTACAACAAAACATATCTTTTATTGTACAGATCACTGCATTTTTCAATACTAAGGGTATGGAACTGAGAATGAAAAAAAAAATCAGTTGCAGTTTTATACCCGAATAGGGGTTTGGTTTCCTTGAAAGAGCTTCATGTGCTATAATATCTTGAATCAGATAAGGGGTAATGTTATACATCTTTGATGTTTACTTAGTTCCCAGTGGCTTAAAATATCTTGCAATCAAAACATATATTTGCCAACAGAGCATTCATTACCATAAGTCATATGCATCTCTCTGGTTAATAAATATTAAGGGCAGAAAACCAACATCTGTGCATAATTCATATTGCACTCAAGCTTTCAGAAGCTCTTTTCACCTTATATGTAGAGACAGATTTGTCAAAAATCAGCTGAATATCATTGAACATGACATATTTAGGGTGGATAATATTAAATATTCATGTCAGGGTATTAAACATAGTCCTTGTAGACTATTACAAGATGTAACAAATGTGTAAATTTATCTTTTTGGTATCTCTTGATGCTCTCTGATCTAGAATTCATTTCCCAAATGAGTTTCATGGTACTTTGTATAAACACTACAAAGTAGGTGATATCTACTCCATTAATCTTTTTGTTTAGTTAGATATTTGGATCTCTGTATCTTTTGATGTCTTATTACTCTATGGTTATTATATTTTGATGTTTTGACTCACTTTAAACTCACACTAAGAGAGTTCTTTTACTTGGCACAAATTGAGAGCATGAAATTAAGTTGGCACCCATCTAGTTGATAGAGACTAAACACTTGCAAAGTGCTATCTTTTCACATTTCATGGTAGTTGAGAATGAATAATCAGGATCCTACAAATAATTCATTCAGAGTGAAACTCTACTTGAACAAGTAAGTCTTGAAAATCTGGACAGACTGTGATAAGTGCTGAACAAATTCATACAATTTTTCATTTTTCTGACTCGTGTTAATTCACAAAAACTGTTGTATGATGGTTTTCATATTTAGCCTGAACATTTGGTAGCTTGCTCTTTATAGATAATGGCTAGCTTGAATGGACACGCCTCTGCAAATGCTGCTGGGTGCAATGACACATTCATTATGATTCTTCCTTAATGGTAAATGCTAGGGACTGACTGAAAAAGGAGCCAAAAAGTGTTGAATATTAATTGTCATTTTGTTTTTGCTCGGTCATACTGTCTGACTGGGTTACATAGATAGATAGATAGATAATTAAACATAGGCCTGAAACAGAGTATTGAATCCAACTCTTCCTCTTGTTCCCCACAAATGACACTGGATTTGAAACATCCTCTGAAAAGAGCTTTTCAGCTCTGGCCCATCTTCATTTTAAACAGCCTTCTGTCAAGACATTATTTTTTATACTCAAAGCTTTGGAATTTTTCTTTCGGAAAAGCTACACCTACATGTGACCCCAGTTTCTAAAAATAGTCACATACCTTATGATGCTCTATGGCTTAGTCTACACTGCAGGGTTTTTGTGCAAGAAGCCTTTTGCACAAGTTTTTGTGCAAAAACTTCTTGTGCAAAAGCACGTACAGACCTCAAAGCGCATCACAAAAGTGATGTGCTTTTGCGCAAGAGAGTATCCACACTGCATGGACACTCTTGCACAAGAAAGCTCTGATGGCCATTCACAGAATGGCCATAAGTGCACTTGTGCTTTTTCCGATAGGGGTTTCTTCCGCAAAAACTCCTCCGGAGCATCCACACCTACCTTTTTGCGCAAGAGCTGTAGCGCAAAAAGGAGCTATTCCTCATGGGGAGAGGAATAACTCTTCCAGCAAAAGCCCCCTGTTCTGTCGATTTTCTTGTGCAAAAATGCTCTTGAGGTGTGGACGTTCCTCCATTTTTTTGCACAAAAACCTTGTAGTGTAGACATAGCCTCCATGTTTAATTCACTAATTGCCTTTTTAAAAAAGAATATTTTATACTGTCATATAAGTACACGAGTGACAGTTTCAAACATAAGGCACACAGTTGCTCCCAGTGGTTTCTAACACATGCAGTAATAGAGTCCACTTTTTCATGGCTAATAACACGGGGCAAATTGTGATAGATCTCTGTGTGTGTGGATTATCTCTCCACTTCCACTAGCTATGGTTGTAGTCCAGAGCTCCATTAAGCACAGGCATTACTTCCTACTAACACATGTTGAGGCAGTAGCCATTAAAAAGGTCCCCCTCATTTTGCCTTTCCTTCACACTGGCCAGCAAGGGTGGGAGAGATCTAGCACAGACTCATTTAGGCCTATAACTGGTATGTTCCAAGTAAGAGAGAAAATTCTATGTGTACCCAATTAGACTGTGTCTCAGACTATCTCGATTCGTTCTTTAATTATTTTTCATCTGTTTGATCAATTAGAAAGGAAAGACTAATTTTGCATTCCTGTTTTCTATGTATGTGAATGTGTCACTACTAGTACTTTACAGCCACCAAGAGAGATAACATAAAAACCAAAGTGAAACAGTGTCTGGCTAGTGAAATTGCAATCATGTACGTTTAGCTTTCTTGCTCCTGTGAGGAAGTGGAATGATGTTATACTTTTTTATCCTGTAAGAATGTGTGTGAATACAGCTGCTTCATTATTATGGCATTCATCGTTGTCTACTGCAGCACTAGAAATATTCTCTGAGTAGCAGTTTTCAGGTGTCTTCTAAAACTCTCTCGTTAGTGTTAGTAAAACTGACTTCTAGTGTCACAGAAGTAAGCTGCAAATATTGAAGAATGAACATACTTTAGATCTCATTAATATGCAATTAAGAGAAAAATTCAAACCTTTCAAAGTCCGGAAGAGAATAGGATCAGAAAGCGGTCCCACTCCTTTGGCATTGCGAGCTTGGATTCTAAAATAATACACTGTATCTAGGTTGAGGTCCATAATTTGATGAGTAAGTCGGTCACCACTGATTGACTCCATGACCCAGTCATCAATTGGAGTATTCTTATCCAAGGTGTAGAACAAAATATAAGCTGCATAAACATTTTCTTGGTCAGTATATAAAACAAATTTTACAAAGTATATTCAAAATTCAAATTTCAGACATGATAAATGCTTCTAATTCACCTTTATTTCACGGGTCTTTCATTAAATTTTATTCTAATGAATATCTGAAGAATTAATGCATAATTGTCCTATTTCAAGGTCAGAGTATCAATTACAGTATTCATTGCATATAAAACATAAGATTAACAATTAGCAAAATATCTAGCAAGTTTTAAGTCTTATGTTACTTACACATTGTGCCTGTCAAATTCAGACTGTGACTGAGCATGATATCAATCATAAACCATATGATAAATGTCTCTAGTGTTGCAGAGCTGGAATAAAACTAAATAACATTGATGATGCACATCATTTACTGGGTGCTCAAGAGGAAACCATGCAATATTTCCTGGTAACTATACAGTAACTCCATTTGAAAAAAAAAACCAACCACAGTAACTCATTGTAATGCTATCACTGAATCTAACAAACCCTGAGGGTATGTCTACACTTGCTCCCTATCTCGAGATAGGGATACAAATGTAGTGTACCAAAATTGCTAATGAAGCGCGGGATTTAAATATCCCATGCCTAATTAGCATAATTGCGTCCGGCCACCATTTTGAAATCGCATTATTGCGAAATAAAACTCCCCATGTAGCAGCGTAATTTCGAGAGAAAACCCTTTTCTAGAAATAATTGTTATTCCTCATACAATGAGGTTTAACAGTTATTTCAAAAGAAGGGTTTTCTCTCGAAATAATGCTGCTACACGGGGCGTTATTTCGCAATAATGCGATTTCAAAATGGCGGCCAGACGCAATTATGCTAATTAAGTGTGGGATATTTAAATCCCATGCTTCATTAGCAATTTCGGTACACTACATTTGCATCCCTATCTCGAGATAGTGAGCAAGTGTAGACATACTTTGAGTAAATAAATAGAACCACTACAGTAGGTAATTTGATTTATTCCAGGTGGTAAACAGAAGCCTATCCAAAAGGTGAATACAGATGAACTGCTAAGTAATAAACAACCAAGATATAATTACATGTAACATACTTGTAAGGGAGAAAATTTAAAAAAATCGATGACAGTAGCATTCAACTTCAAAAAGGGGAACTACACAAAAATGGGGAAACTAGTTAAATGGAAATTAAAGAAATAGTTATAAAAGAGAAATGCCTGCAAGCTGCCTGGAAACTTTATTAAAAATGTAATACAGACTCAAACTAAATGTATATTCAAAAATTTAAAAAAAGCATAATGTCACCATGGCTAACCTACAAAGTAAAATGTTTAGAGGTAACATTAAAACATTGGAACTGAAATCATAATGAAGGAAATAGAAAGGAGTGTAAACTCTGGTAAGTCAAGTGTAAAAGTATGATTAATCAGGCAAAACATAATAACTGAAGAATAACCAGCAAAGGATGCAAACATTAACAGAATGTTTTAAGTACATCAGATGCAAGAAACCTGCAAAACAGAGGTCACTGAACGAACAAGATGCTAAAGGAGCACTCAAGGAAGACAACGTTTTGGAAAAGATACATGAATTTTTGCATCGGTTTTCACTGCTGAGGATATGAGCGATATTCTCAGACCTGTACCATTCTTTTTAGAATGAGGAACTGTCACAGACTAAAGTGTCAGGAGAGGTGATTTTGAAACAAATTGATAAATTACATTGTAATTGTTCACCAGAATTAGATGGCATTCACCGAAGGGTTCATAAGGAAAATGCAGAAATTGTAAATATGATATTGTAGAGCTACTAACAGTGGTACGTAAGCGGTCACTTAATTTAGCCTCTGTACCAGATGACAGGAGGATAGCTAATGTAAATCTGATTTTTTTTAAAAAAGAGGATTCAGAGGTGATCCCAGCAATTGCAGGGTAGTAAGCCTACATTCATTACCTGACAAACTAAATATAACTACAGTAAAGAACAAAATTATCAGACACCTAGAATGCAACATGTTGGGGTAAGAGTCAACACTGCTTTTTCAAATGACATTCAGCAGTTGAATTTTTCAAGACATGTGGACAAGGGAAATACAGTGGATATATTGTACATGGACTTTCAGAAACTCTTTGACAAGGTCCCTCAAAAAATGCTCTTAAGCAAACTGAGAAGCCAGCAGATAAAAGGGAATGTCTTCTCATGGATCAGTAACTGGGTAAAAGATAGGAGACAAAAGACAGGAAATGTTTGAAGAAGATACAAAATTATTCAGGATAGTGAAGTCCACTGCTGACAGAGAAGAGTTACAAAGGAATCTTAGAAAACTATGTGATTGAGCAAAAAAATGGCAGATGAAATTCAATATTGATAAATACAAAAAAGGCACATTAGATTACATAATTCCCACTATATATACAAAAGGACAGAGTCTAAATTAGTGGTGATGGCTCAAGGAGGAGATAATGGAGTCATTGAGGATATTTATCTAAAACCATCTGCTTAATGCACTCAAAAAACCTAATAAAATGTTAGAAACCATTAGAAAAGGGAGAGAATAGATAATAAGACAGAAAATGTCATAGTGCCAAGACATACATTCATGCTACACCCACATCTTGAATACTGCGTGCATGTCTCATTGTCCAGTCTCAAAACAAAACCATGTTAGATCTGGAAAAGGCTCAAAGAAGAGCAAACAATATCATTATGAGCCGTGGTGTTGGAACAATTTTTACAGTGTTGAAAGCCACTGAACAAAACTGTAAATCCCATATATGATGGAAACCAATTCCCACCAGAGGGTGTTGCTGTAACCCTAGCACATCTACTTACAGAACCCCTGAGTAGAGGTATGGAACAGGTACCATAGGTAGAGAGATTAAAAAGACTGAGACTGCCCATCTGAGAAAAGAGACAAATGAGGTAGGAATTGATACAGGGCTAAAAATTACGGATGATGTGGAGAAAAATGAATAAAGAAACATTATTTACCCTTTCACATAACACAAGAATCAGGGATCACTCAGTAAAATTAATAGGCGGAAGGTGTAAATAAACATACGGAAGTACTTCTTCATACAATACACAGTTAGCCTGTGGCACTCATTGCTACGGTATCTGAGAAGGCCATAGAGGATAAGTCCATCAATGGCTGTTAGTCAAGATACTCAGGGATGAAACCCCATGCTCTGGGTGTGCCTAAAGTGGACAACATAAGCTGGGAATATACCACAGAGGCATGGATCACTGATAATTGCTCTGTTCTGTTAATTCCTTCTGAAGCATCTGGTACTGGCCATTGTCAGAAAACAGGATGCTATTGTAGACAGGCCATGGGTTTGCCATTTTTATGTAACTTATAAAATTTCACCATTTAAAGCCACAGTAACAGTAAAGAAAATGAGCACCCCCAACCAAATAATTATTTACATATAAAACCAAAGTGACCAAAACCCACAAAAATTGCACTATGAGCAATTAAATCACTGATCCTACAAACAGATCTTTGACCGGACCTTTGTGCTTTTTGCTACCCCTATCCAACTCACATGAGACTCCACATGGGTAAATATGTGTGAGGTTTGGATTGCAGGCTCAGGCATTATTTTAAAACATAAGGTGAAAGCCCACAGAAATAGAAATTATATTCATCCTTAGAGTGACAGAACTACTATGAAATAATAACTGTCTATGGAAATAATTTCCTTGGCTACACTAATTCATTTATGGAAAAATACTATTTCTAATATGAAACCTCTTGTGTTCAAATCCTCAGCTGGTGAAAATCAGCATAAGTATTACCATCAAGAATCTATTCCTTTAAAATAAAATAAACTTTGCAACCTCCTGTTTCCAAATGAATTGGTGTATTAAGGGATGAAAAATGATGTCAGAATGAAAGCCCATGATAGTACTTTTAAGATTTCGGGCATTGCATGATAGGGTTATTTTTAAGGGATGTATGCAGTTGTTTAGTAGAAGGTTTAGCTATGAGTTTTATTTCTGAAGTTCTTTGTAGTCATGTATCAGTCAACCGGGTTAATCTTTGTGGTGACATGTCATGTATCATGTATTACTTTAATTATGTAACATATTACAAATCATCAGTGGGACTATTCACATTAATAAAGTTACACACTTGCTTAAGTATTTGCAATATGGGGGCTTTGATTACACTGCTCTACAGCCAAAATGCTTTTGAAATAAATGTAGTCAAACTTTACTAATTCTGGGTCACTGAGAATGAAAATGATGCTTAAAATTGTTGATTGGCTCTAGTTTTCAAGATATGCTATTGGGTCAGTATATACGACCCTTGACTTGGGAATGGTTGAGGATAAGTGAGTTATAAAGGGAAGGGATCTCAATTTAAACCAGAAATGACTAAAATACATCTTTGACTGGATCTATGAATAAATCTATGACTGGGTTTGGACAGTACTTGCTTTTAGGCAAAACAATGAATAATGCAATCTGAAGCTGGTATTGTGTCATACATGATATGAATTGCATCATGTTATTCCTAGAAGTCATGTTCCGTGACCATCAAAAGGATCTTGTCCCATTCTTCTTCATGGAAGGTGATCTTGTAGCCTGCAACAACATCGATGATGTGATGGCAGCCCTCAACATCGCTCACGATCCAGATGAGTGGAGACTGTTCATTGATTCATCAAGATGAGTCTTAAAGCTGTTTTGCTGCATAATGGCAATGTTTTGCCATCAATTCCAGTTGGTCATGCAGTCCATATGAAGGAAACCTATGACAACATGAAACAACTTTTGAGGTGCATAAACTATGACCAACATCAGTGGCAGCTTTGTGGCGATTTGAAGGTTGTTGCTCTCTTGCTTGGTCTGCAGACTGGATACACAAAGTACTGCTGTTTTCTCTGCAAATGGGATAGTCGCAAGAGATTCCTACTACATCAAGATAGATTGGCCGCCCGACAGTCATTGGAGCCTGGGAGGAAAAGTGTTCAGCATCCACCACTTGTTGAATCAAGGAAGATTTTGTTACCACCCTTACACATCAAGCTGGGTCTGATGAAGAACTTTGTCAAGGCCATGGACAAAACACAAGCAGCTTTCAAGTACCTCCGTGGAAAATTTCCAAGGTTAAGTGAAGCTAAGATAAAGGAAGGTGTCTTTGTTGGTCCTCAGATTCGTGAACTTCTTCGAGATGATGCATTTGACCGCACTGCGTGGCAAGGAAAAGACGGCATGGAAAGCCTTCCAGTTAGTGGCAATAAATTTTCTAGAAACAACAAGGCAGACAACTACAGGTTGTTGGTGGAAAACCTCCTCAAAGCATACAAAGCCTTGGTTGCAACATGTCACTAAAGATACATTTTTGCACTCTTATCTAGATTTTTTCCACCGAACTCATGGAGCAGTGAGCGACGAGCACGGCGTAGCGATTTCACCAGGACATTGCAACAATGGAGAAACGCTATCAGGGCAAATGGAGCCCATCAATGCTTGCAGACTATTGCTGACAGTGACAAGAGATGCTCCATTTAATGAATACAAGAGACAAGCCAAGAAGCGCCGAGTAGACACTGAATAGGACTAAACTATGTACATAATAGTTTTTTGCCTTTTGTTTCATAATAAATTTTATTTATATAACCCTTTTGCTGATTTTTAAAGTGCTAAATAAACAGGACAGGTGAAATATTATCATGTAAAGCAACCATAAACACATGAAAAGACCTAGGTTTACAATTTATGATTAAAACTCTACTATCTACACAATATACAGACCTAAAATGTAAAAACTTAAATATCTTGGAAACAGTAGCCAATCAGTTGTTTTAATTGTCATATTTGAATTCAGCACATCAAAATACATAATAAATAGCACATTTTATCTCTGAAGCAGATGACTTCTAAAAAATTGTAGACCAGTGTTATCTTTCTCTTTCACAAGGAATTTTTGCCTCTGACATTTCTAAGTAACATCTCGCCAATCCTTGCTGTATTAAATATTTTCTGTAAGTGCCATTTTTTTTGTAATTTCACAATGAAGTATGATTGTCCATGGATATTTTCAAGTAAAGTCGGCTCTCACAACACTGTATATAAGAAACTCCATTAAAGATACTGCCTTTTAGTCTTCAGGAGTAGCTCTATTTAAGCCAATGGAGTTACACAGTAGAACAGAAGGAAGAATCAGGACCACTGACTGCTAATTAAAATGGCCATTTTTCCCTCTGAAAATGGACTAATGTTAGAAGAACCATCTTCTATGAAAATATATATCTTTAATATGCCTTCCTTTTGGATGTTATCAGTTAGTGTAAATACTTAATATGATGCACAGTAAAATAATATACAGAACAGTTCCAACCTGAGGTGTATTATGGGTCAGGATCAGGAATTATTAGTAGCATCGGTAACATACACAGACATGAAAAAAATACACCGTATAACTTCCAAGTGTCTAACCAAATAGTGTTAATTAAATCATTATATGCACATTTTTAAGTTGAATGATATTTGTCATAATAATTATATGCCTCTTATATGTCCATTAAAATCCTAAAGTGATCATTTGGATGCAAAATCTCTGATAAAACTATTATATTTTTCATACTAAATTAACATTATGGACTTGTAATGGATGTCTTAATTATGCATTGATGTTATCTGCAATATTTTGAACAATAAAATTTGTCATTGTGAAGCATCCATTAAGTCCAATCCTTGTCAGTCAATATTCAAGTTTTCTTGATCATCATTGCTTTAAATTGTTATTATAAAGTTAAACATCTATAATAAATCCTACCATTTATGTGATGTACAAAGTAACCTATCATTATATAGCTAATGTATTACATTATTGCCAAACAAACTACTTATTATTAGTCATTTCTAATTGCCACAGAAGACCTTTGCTCAGAATTACTACATTTAGAAAGTATATTAATGCCTTCAGCAATTAAAGCTAAAGGATTTATATTCTCTAATTCCCCATTTCATTGTAACTCTGGCACTGAATTAACTGCAAATACAACTCAGCACGTCTATGTGGAAAAAAAGAAGTTCAGATGAATTATAGTGGAAACAAACAAAGACGTAGGAAAAATAAATGACGAGTGAAACCAATAAGTGAACAGAGCTGTAAAATAAAAGAATAGACATGCAATAATATAAGCACTTACCAGTAATTTTTCCATTGGCTTCTAATGGAGGCTGCCAGCTGACAATGACAGCTCGAGGCTTCCCTTCCCGAGTAATGACAGTCAAATCCTTGGGAGCAGAGGTTGGTGCTTAAGAGAATGAAAATTACAGAAAACAAACAATCAGATTCTCAGTTATATTCTTGTTTTCTTTAACATCCTATAGCAGTCATAAACTCTTTTCTTAGATTCTCTGATGCATTACAAATACATTCCCAGGTGGTATATGTTGAGAACTAAAAACTAGATTTTTAAGAGAAACTATTTTATAGTCCCATTGGTTGTGGTTACTTCTGGAAATAGGCCTCCTTTTATTCAATTCCATTCCACTTTGGTGTTTATCTCTCATACATCACCTACTGCATATGCAATGGTCTCAAACATTCCCCATATTTAATATTAATATTACTCCTCTTATGGTATTAAAAATATATTTAAGGGACCCATCTCCATTTAGGAAATGAAATGAAAATACACATATCAGGAGATATTCTGAATAGTGTCACAAACCCCTGGGAGTATTGCATAACAATAGTACAAAAAGAGTCCTAATATGGAGCAATATACAGTAAAACTCCATTAGTCCGGCATCCAATGCTCCGGCACTCCTGATGGTCCAGCATCATCAGGAACCCTGAAGTTCTGGGGCAGCCGGACAGGCTTCCCCCATTCAGCCGCTGCTGAAACTGACCAGCAGCTGAATCCCCGGGAGCAGAGCAGCTGGGGTGCTGCTGGGTTGGTCCCGCAGCGCCGAGGGACGGCGCTACGGGACCAACCCAGCAGGACCCCAGCTGCTCTGCCCCAGGCGTCCCCGATTCAGCCGCTGCTGAAACAGACCAGCGGCTGACTTGGGGACACCTGGGGAAGAGCAGCTGGGGTGCTGCCGGGTTGGTCCCGCAGCCGAGGAGCGCGCTGGGGGACCAACCCGGCAGCACCCCAGCTGCTCTGCCCCAGGCTTCCTGATTCAGCCGCTGCTGAAACTGATCAGAGGCGTCAGTTTCACCAGCGGCTGAATCGGGTCGCTTGGGACAGAGCAGCTGGGGTCCTGCCGGGTTGGTCCCGTAGCGCCATCCCTCGGCGCTGTGGGACCAACCCGGCAGCACTCCAGATGCTCTGCCCCAGGTGTCCCCAAGAGCAGCTGGGGTGCCCGCTTGGTGCTACAGCCCCGAGGGGCAGTGCTACAGGACCAACCGGGCAGTACCCCAGCTGCTCTGTCCCAGGCGTCCCCAAGAGCAGCTGGGGTGCTGCCAGATTGGTCCCGTAGCGCCGCCCCTCAGCGCTGCGGGACCAACCCGGCAGCAGCCCAGCTCCTCTGCTGCAGGCATCCCTGATTCAGCTACTGCTGAAACTGACCAGCAGCAGCTGAATCAGGACGCCTGGGGCAGAGCCGGACTATCGGAAGGGGGGGCTATGAGAGGTCTGGGGTGGCATCCCCTCCCACCCCACTCCAGACCTCTCATAGCCCCCCCTTCCGATAGTCCGGCATCTCTGATAATCCGGCACCCCTTGGGTCCTAAAGGTGCCGGATTATCAGAAGTTTACTGTATCCCATTAAATATGGCAGGCCAGGTCTATGAATGTATTACATCTTTTTTTTATGCCACATGTCCATTGCACATTTGTCACAAAATCTGCAGAGTGGCTTAGGGACAATCTTCAGTGGGATCTTCTGGTGGAGAAAGGTTATAAAAGAACATGATCAGAACAGACTACACTGAGCTGTACTGTTTTTTTCCTAGCCGCATACAGTTCAGAGCATAATATAGCAGGTGTATGTCTACACTGCAATCTAAGGTATGATTTCAGCTCAGGTACATATAACCATGCAAGCATAACTAAAAATAACAATGTAACTACAGCAACATGGGCTTTAATGTGGGTTAGCAATGCAAGTACGTATCCAGAATCCCTGGTGTGCTTGTCATAGGTTCATGGATTCTAAGGCTAGAAGGGACCACTGAGATCATGTAGTCTAACCTCCCATTTAACACAAGCAACAGAACTTCCCCAAAATAGCCCCTAAAGCATATCACAGAAAAACAAATCATTTTGATTTAAAAATTGCCAGTGATAGAGAACCTACCACAATCCTTTGTTCCAATACTTAATTATTCTGATGGTTAAAAAAAATTATGCCTTATTTCCATTCTAAATTTGTCAAGCTTCAACTTCCAGCTACTGTCCTGTGTAATGTTTTTCTCTGCTAGTTTGAAGAGCCCATTATAAAGTAAAAAACGACGAGGAGTCCTGTGGCACCTTATAGTCTAACAGATTTATTGGAGCATAAGCTTTCGTGGGCAAAGACCCACTTCGTCAGTTGCATCTGACAAAGTGGGTCTTTGCCCATGAAAGCTTATGCTCCAATAAATCTGTTTAATCTATAAGGTGCCACAGGACTCCTCGTCGCTTTTTGCAGATTCAGACTAACACGGCTACCCCTCTGATACTTGACATTATAAAGTAGTAATTCCCATTGTAGACACTCACTGGGTATAATGATGTTACCTCTTGACTGCCTCTTTGTTGAGTTAAACAGATTGGGCTCATTGAAACTATCACTATAAAGCAATTTTCTAATTCTTTAATCATTCTGGTGGCTCTTCATTGAATCCTCTTCAATTTATCAACATCCTTCTTGCATTGTCAGCACAGTATTCCAGAAGCAGAAACTCCAGTGCCAAATATAGAGGTAAAAACACCAGTCTACTCTTTCACAAGAATCCCCTATGTATGCATACAAGGATCACAGTAGGAGCTCATGTACAGCTGATTATTCAACACAACTCCAAAATGTACATTCCATTTGGACTATTAAAATGCACATTATTTACATACACCAAGTGATCCAGCTCATTCAGACACATTCTCTTCCTTGTTTACCACTTGCCTGATTTCTGTGTCATCTGCAAACTTTCTCAGTGAAGATTTTATGTTTCCTGTGTTAAATAGCATTAAGTCCAAGAACTGATCCTGACTCACCCCACTTGGAAACAGACCAACTTCATGATGATTCCTCATTTACAGTTCAATTTTCAGACTTGCACCACTATTTGTAGCTGTGTTAGTGCAGCTAAATCTAGTGTGGGTATGCCTACACATGCTGCAATCATACCATAGCTTGCAGTATAGACATATACTTAGAGCAGCTACACAGCTCACAGTGAAAGGCATGTGCAGAATAGAAAAAGAACAGGGAATGCAATGTGAGATCTATTTACCATCTCCTACCTGCATTGCACTATGTGACATTTTTTGAATATTTGAAGATTATTTGGATATTTGCCTCAAAGTAGGGATTTGAGCAACTAGTCGACTATATGATAAGCAAAAGCTTACTGGATATTCGACTAGTCCCAAGACTAGTCGCTTCCTCCCCACTCTTGCTGCCTCTATCAGGGTACGTCTACACTAGCCCCCTAGTTCGAACTAGGGAGGCTAATGAAGGCGACCAAAATTGCTAATGAAGTGCGGGATTTAAATATCCCGCGTTTGATTAGCATATTCCCAGCTGGTCGCCATTTTGGAAACTGACTAGCCCGAAGTAACTGCCCGCATCTACACGCGGCACAGAAGCGGGATTCCGAGATAAACCCCTTAGTTCGAATTAACTGTTAAACCTCATTCCACAAGGAGTAATAGTTAATTCGAACTAAGGGGTTTATCTCGGAATCCCGCTTCTGTGCCGCATGTAGACGTGGGCAGTTACTTCGGGCTAGTCAGTTTCCAAAATGGCGACCGGCCGGGAATATGCTAATTAAGTGTGGGATATTTAAATCCCGTGCTTCATTAGCAATTTCGGTCACCCTCATTAGCCTCCCTAGTTCGAACTAGGGGGCTAGTGCAGACGTACCCACAGAGGCAACAAGGAAGGGAGCAGAAGCCCATGCTGGGGGCAGCAGGCTTAAAAGCCTGTTCCCTACAGCACCGTCTCCATGGGGGGCAGTGGAGGCAGGAGGTAGCGGGGATTGGGGGCTGGACTCCAAAAAGATCTCACCAAACTGAGTGACTGGGCAACAAAATGGCAAATGAAATTTAATGTGGATAAGTGTAAAGTAATGCACATCGGGAAAAATAACCCCAACTATACGTACAGTATGATGGGGGCTAATTTGGCTACGACAAATCAGGAAAGAGTTCTTGGAGTTATCATGGATAGTTCTCTGAAAACTTCCACACAGTGTGCAGCGGTGGTCAAAAAGGCAAATAGGATGCTAGGAATTATTAAGAAAGGGATAGAAAATAAGACACAGAATATCTTACTGCCCCTGTATAAAACTATGGTACGCCCACATCTTGAATACTGTGTACAGATGTGGTCTCCTCAGCTCTAAAAAGATATTTTGGCCTTGGAAAGGGTTCAGAAAAGAGCAACTAAAATGATTAGGGGTTTGGAACGGGTCCCATATGAAGAGAGGTTAAAACTACTGTGACTTTTCAGTTTAGAAAAGAGGAGACTGAGGGGGGATATGAAAGAGGTACATAAAATCATGAGTTGTGTGGAGAGGGCGAATAAAGAAAAGTTATTTATTAGTTCCCATAATAGAAGAACTAGGGGTATGTCTACACTACAACACTAATTCGAACTAACTTAGTTAATTCGAACTAAGCTAATTCGAATTAGTGCATCTAGACTTAAAAACTAATTCGAATTAGCGTTTTGCTAATTCGAACTAGCATATCCACATTGAGTGGACCTTGAACCGAAGTTAAGGCTGGCTGGAACCAGGACTTAGAGTGTGGAGCTGCTGCCTCAGGCTAGCCGAGGGCTGTGCTTAAAGGGACCCAACCCCCACCCCGGACAGACATTTCTCAGGGTTTCCCGCTAGCTTGTCTAACTCCCTGAGGGACAGCAAAGCAGTCCTGTCTTGGAGTGCCCTGAGTGCCCTCACTCGGCACATCACAGCACTCGGCCATCAGCCTGGCTGCACTTGCTGCAGGCTGCCATCCGGAGGGGTCTATTGGGGGGCTGTCAGGATCCAGGAGGCCCTGCAGGAGAGCTTCCACCCCAAGGAGCCCGCAGAGCCACCCCAGTCCTCCCCATCGGAGGCTTGTACCCCATTCCTCCCTCACCTCCTTCCACTTACCCCTCCCTAGTCCCCCTTCCTGATGTAAAAAATAAAGGACACGTGTGTTCAAAAATAGAAACTCTCTTTATTTAACAAAACTGGGGAGGATTAACCTCTGGGGAGACTGGGAAAAGGAGGTGAGAGAGGAAGAGAGAGGGTGGGAGAGGGGAGGAAAACCTGGGAGGAGGGAGCTGGAAGGGGGAAGCCAGGGGAAAAAGAAGGAGGGGAAGTATCAAACTATGGTACGCCACATCTTCAGTACTGTGTACGGATGTGGTCTCCTCAGCTCAAAAAAGATGTTTTGGCCTTGGAAAGGGTTCAGAAAAGGGCAACTTAAATGATTAGGGGTTTGGAACGGGTCCCATATGAAGAGGCTAAAGAGACTGGGACTTTTCAGCTTAGAAAAGAGGAGACTGAGGGGGGATATGATAGAAGTATATAAAATCATGAGTGGTGTGGAGAGGGTGCATAAAGAAAAGTTCTTCATTAGTTCCCATAATATAAGGACTAGAGGACACCAAATGAAATGAATGGGTAGCAGGCTTCAAACTAATAAAAGAAAGTTCTTCTTCACAAAGCAAATAGTCAACCTGTGGAACTCCTTGCCACAGGAGGCTGTGAAGGCTAGAACTATAACAGAGTTTAAAGAGAGTTAGATAAAGTCATGGAGGTTGGGTCCATGGAGTGCTATTAGCCAGGGGTTAGGAATGGTGGCCCTGGCTCTGTTTGTGGAAGGCTGGAGATGGATGGCACGATAAATGGCTTGGTCATTGTCTTCGGTCCATCCCCTCCGGGGTAGCTGGTGTTGGCCGCTGTCGGCAGACAGGCTACTGGGCTAGATGGACCTTTGGTCTGACCCAGTACAGCCATTCTTATGTTCTAAGCTCAGGGCTTAGGGTCGGGGGTCTCACTGGACCAACTTGATTTTCATGCAAACCTGCTCCTGGGTTTGCATGTGGCCTCTGGTGGCCAGGCTGGCAGCTATCCTGCCCTAGACGGCCGCTTTCCTGTGCCTAGCGCGGAGATTGTGGACGTTGGAGGCCTCCCCCCAAACCTGGATGAGGTCCACGATCGCCGCACTAGACCAGGCGGGCACCCGCCTCTTGCGGCCCCAGGCAGGCTCCTGGGAGCCGCCAGCCTGGTCCTGGGAAGAGGCGGAGGGCTGGGTGGCAGCGGGTGCTGGCTCATGCCGTGCCAGGTGCAGGATCTGCTGGCTGGGTGCTGGCAGGCTTGCACGGGCATCAGAGCCAGACCGTGGCCCTTTAAGGGCTCCGGGGCCCAGAGGGGGCAGGAGAGTTTCCTGGCTTGGCCCAGAGTGGCCACCAGGCAAGCTGGGAAGGGCTAGCCTCCAACTAGTTCGATTTAAGTGGCTACACAGCCCTTAATGAACCATTTAATTCGAACTAGGCGCTAGTCCTCGTGAGAATGACGCTTACCTAGTTCGACTAGCGCCCGCTAGTTCGAATTAAGTTCGAACTAGCGGTTTGCATGTGTAGCGCCTATTAAAGTTAATTCGAACTAACGCCTGTTAGTTCGAATTAACTTTGTAGTGTAGACATACCCTAGAGGACACCAAATGAAGTTAATGGGTAGCAGGTTTAAAACTAATAAAAGAAAGTTCTTCTTCACACAGCATGTAGTCAACCTGTGGAACTCCTTGCCAGAGGAGGCTGTGAAGGCTAGGACTATAACAGAGTTTAAAGAGAAGCTAGATAATTTCATGGAGGTTAGGTCCATAAGAGGCCATTAGCCAGGGGATAGAAATGGTGTCCCTGGCCTCTGTTTCTCAGAGGCTGGAGAAGGATGGCAGGAGACAAATCGCTTGATCGTTGTCTTCAGTCCACCCTCTCTGGGGCACCTGGTGCTGGCCACTGTCGGCAGACAGGCTACTGGGCTAGATGGACCTTTGGTCTGACCCAGTACGGCCGTTCTTATGTTCTTATGTTATGTTCAAGCTGGAAATCAGGACTAAAATTTGGATATTGATTATTGCTCTTCTTTCCACCCCTTTTTTCTGATCTCTCCTGAATTTAATATAAATATTCATAAGAACATTCTCCATTAAAGGAACTACCACATGTAAAATGGGTTACAGAATAGGCAATAAAGATTGGAAATAGAGGATGCTTTTACTTATTGCAGCTGCATCTCCAGCTTAAATCATTGTATGAGAAAATCTAAAGATACATGTATTTCTACCATTATTTTCCCTATTATTAACTAGCATGTTCAGCAGTTGTCATTAAAAAAATCAATAGTTACCAACAGACATGAATGCATTTTGCATCTGTTTGTAAATGATTGATATTGGCACCTCTTTGGTAATTGGCTGATTTTTAATTGTGAGCATTGTACTTTTGCTGCTTCTTGTCATGAATAGAAAATATTACACTTATTACACAGCCATCCAATTTTATATATCAGAATCATCAGTCAGTGAAAAAGGAAAATTCCATGCTCAGAGCTATAGACACACTTTTTGTTGAGCATGAGAAATACAATAAATAAGTGAACAGTTTGGGTCCTATCCAGTACAATATAACTTCAGTCTACTGTGCCAATGAGCCACTCAGACTGTGGTAGATCAAGCAGCTCTGCAGAAGGCTTACCTATTCAAAAGAAAGACTGGCCTGCTCTGGAGGGCCAAACACAGAATGAAACAAAAGCAGTGAAGCAGGGAGTTAAGTTTAATAAGGGCATTTTAAAAAACTCCTGACTTTCTCTTCTCCCTATTTATAGATTGCAGTTCCCCTTATGCTGAGGCCAGGCAGCTCACTGGATTAATTCAAAAACTATCCTTCCAAAGAGCCTCAAGGATGGAAGATGAATAATTTATTCTAAATACATATAGAATTTAATAAAAAATACTAATCATGCTGTAGGGCAGTGATACTCAGACCTCAGTGGGTCAGGAGCCAAATTAGTGATCAACATTACCCAAAAGAGCCACAGTTGTGTGAATTCATTTTTTTAAATGTATATATTTTATACATATTATTCTCACAGCAAATAAGTGAATAACTTAATGCAATTTGGTAAAGTAACTGGTTAATAACATAGTAAAAGCATCCTCACTAGTTAATAACTTAGATTGGCTAATAATTAAATCATACCGTGTTTTAATATCATGTGCTTTAAGAGCCTAAGGGTGTATTAGTGCAGTAGATTATTTTCTCTAGCTAGTCTTTACAATTCTATACTTTGGGATACTCTTTAGCATTAATATCTAGGGGTATGTCTATAGTACAGCGTTATTTTGAAATATCTTATTTTGAAATAGTTAATTCGAAATAAGTTATTTCGAAATAACGCGTCTACACACAAAATGCATTTTGAAATAGCGTTTTGCTATCTCGAAATAGCGCATCCACACCAAGTGGACGCTGAATCACATTTAAGGCCGGCCGGAACCAGGTCCATCAGGGCATCAGGTCAGGAGTTACTTTGTGTGGCTGCTGCCTGAGGCTATCTGAGGCCTGTGCTTAAAGGGACACCCCCTGGACAGCTGGTTCTCAGCTTTCCCTGCTTGCTTGCCTACTTCGATGAGGGACAGCAAAGCATTTTGTCTGTGTGCTCTGGTTACCCTCACTTGGGACACCACAGCACTCTGCAACATGGAGCCAGAGCTGCCCTGGGCACTCTGGTGCTTCTCATGGATGCGTTGATGCAAGCCTGGCTGCACTTTCTGCAGTCTGCATCCGGGAGGTCCATCGGGGGGCTGTCAGTATCCAGGAGGCCCTGCGGGAGAGCTTCCACCCTGAGGAGCACTAAGAGCCTCGCTTGTCTGTGCCACTGGAGGCTTGTGCCTCTATTCTCCCCTCACATCCTTCCACTTACCCCTCCCTAACCCCCCTTCCTGATGTCAAATAAAATACATGTATTTTCATGAACACAAATTCTCTTTATTTAACAAAACTGGGGGGGGGGAGGGGAGAATGAAACTGGTGAGACTGGGGAAAGGAGGCGGGACAGGGGAGAAGAGAGGGTGGGAGAGGGGAGGGGGAAACCTGGGAGGAGGGAGCTGGAAGAGGAAAGCAAGGCAAAGAAGGGGGAGGGGAAGCTCAGGGCTCAGGGGTGGGGGTCTCCCTGGACCAACTTGACTTTCATGCAAACCTGATCCTGGGTTCTCATGTGGCCTTTGGTGGCCAGTCTGGCAGCTATCCTGCCATAGACGGCCGCGTTCCTCCATCTAGTGCGGCGATCATGGACGTTGGGGGCAACCCCCCCCCCCAAACCTGAATAAGGTCCATTATCTCCACCCTGGACCAGGAAGGCGCCCGCATTCTCCAGGCCTTGGCAGGCTCCTGGGAGCTGGCAGACTGCTCCTGGGGAGTGGTGGAGGGCTGGCTGCCAGTGGCTTGCTGGTTCATGTTTTGGGGCCACTGGGTCAGGGGCAGTGACTGCTGGCTCTGGGCTGTCAGGCTTGGAGCTGGCACAGGCACTGTGGCCAGAGCAACTCCTTTAAGGGCTCCGGGGAGAGGGGAGGGAGAGGAGTGTTCTTGGTTGAGGCTGGAGTGGCCACCATGGCACCCTGGGAAGGCTGGAGGCCCCCTATTTCGATATAAGTGTCTACACAGCACTTATTTCGAAATAGCTATTTCGAATTTGGCGTTATTCCTCGTGGAATGAGGTTTACCAAATTCGAAATAAGCGCTCCGCTTAATTTCAAAATAGCAGTTTGGCTGTGTAGACGCTAGTAAAGTTATTTTGAAATAACGGCTGTTATTTAAAAATAACTTTGCTGTGTAGACATACCCTATATGACAGTTGAAAAACAAATCCCAGAGAACAGCTATTATTCTCTCATTCTCTCTTTTTTTTGGAAAAAAAAGGAGAAGAGAATAGAAGGAAGACAGAAAGGTTGGGACCTGACAAGCTCCTTAGCTTTTTTTTTTCCTGGCAGACAGAAATAAAAGTCTCAGTCAGAGGCCTCCTAACTCTGTAGTCCTTTTAATATATGTTCATGCAGTGGACTAGGGGTATTATCTTACAATAAATATTACATGACTGTTACCCAAGCAATAATTTTCCTCAGAGTCTGAAGCAGCCATCATAATTGTATAACTGAGAGTCCCTGATGAGCACCTGCGGCCAGCAGCTACATAAAATCCTTAATGCCTAATGTCTATTCAATTATATAATAATCATTCTAACAATAGGAGAAGAATAAGGATGACTAGTAGGATTCTGAATATAGAAAGAGGTGTGAAGAGAATTGGAGTGTCATCCAAGGCTTACATTCTCATTCCCACTCGGGTCTTGGGACTTTAGTACCAAAGAGGGGGTTTGAGGTTTGAGGTTTTAGTTCTTCCCTAAGCCCGGGGGTTTCCATGGGTTTGAAAATATTTAATGGAGCTTCATTCTGGTGTGCTCTGGTGTCATTCAAAGAGCCTCATTCAGTAAGTTCTACAGGTAGAAAGTTTGTATCTCTAAATAACACGCAATTTGAAGAGCTTGCTCAATATTGCTATGCATTTTTTTTTTTGGCTTAATTTTATAGAAGCTATTCCAGATGCTGTATCTCCAACTCAGGACCTTTAAGCCATCTATATAACATCCGCATACAAATACCTCCAGAGCCTGCGGAACTGCACGTACACAATCTAGTGAATAGAAGCATGGAGTTTTGATTTCAAAAGCACCTTCACCTCTTCAGCAAAAATAATCTCTATTAGCTGGTAGCATTACTTGATCCTTTGCCAGAGCCACTCGGGGCATGTCTACAATGCAGCATTATTTCAAAATAACTGACATTATTTCGAAATAACATAGTAAGTGTCTACACAGCAAGCCGTTCTTTCAAAATAATGTCAGGATGGATGACTTCTTACTCAGACTCCCCTAACCCTCATTTCACAAGAAGTAGGGGAAGTTGAAGGAAGAGTGTTCTTCCTTCATCTTCCTGCTGTGTAGGCAGCGCCAAAAGCTGAATTAAGCTATTTCGACTTCAGCTATCCAATTGATGTAGCTGAAGTTACATATCTTAATTCGACTTTTGTTGTGCAGTGTAGACATGCCCTAGAGGGCTAGAACAGGATCACATATACTTGAATCAGTACAAGTAGCCTTTTTATAAATTAAAAAAATAAGAGAGATTAACAAAACTTCCATCCTGGTCATAGTAGGCTATTTCCATCATTGTTCTCATCTGATTTTATTTTTCTTAGAAAACTAAATACCAGCTAGGTCATATCTTTAGTGAAGAAGATATATGAAGATGACTGTTTTTATGATCCATATTATTGCAAACATGCTGGTTTATAAAGCTATCAAAATATGTAGACATACCTGCTTCATATGTTGTGGCATGTGCAGTCATGCTCCACGTGCTTGACCTTCGACCTTTAGTTACCATGACAGAGAATTCATACATAGTGTTTGGCTTAAGGCCTATTACACTATGGCTCAAAGCTGTTGTATCTGCTGACTACAAAAGGGGGAAAAAAGAGGAAAACAAATATATGTTTAAGCAAGTAAGAGTAGAAAAATGCAATAATAGAAAACTAACTTACAAACACAATTTTTCCATATAATAGAGAAAATGGAAGAGCATATTATAGTAACGCTAAATTCCTTTTGTAAGCATACTTTTCTGAGGACGGAAATAGCTTTGACACTGTAGTATGTATTTTAGTGGAACTATTCTTAGTGCCATAAATAAAACTCTAAACTGGCTGTTTATAATTTAGGCAGTTAACTAAGGTATGGAGATTCCCTCTTCTCCCTCTCCCCCCTCCTCCCCCTTTCTCCACACAAAGGAATTTGCGACAGTCTTTCAAATGAAAGAATGAAATGGAAGCTGACACTGTGGCCTCCATTTGTGCACTTATGGAAGAAAAGCAGAAATATTTGCATTAAGTTAAAGACATTTATTATTGGGCTGATTTGTTCTGTGCTCTCCACACTTACAAGAGTTTTTGACTTAAAATTTGTTTCCCTTTCATATTATATTTCTTCTCCTTCCCCCAAAAATACTTATTGGGCTAATAAAAGCTTACTAACACATATTTTCTCACATAATGGCTCTCACACACACTCTGGTCATTTTTGGATGAATAGGTAATTAATTTCTTATAACAGTTGTAGTTTTTAAGTCTTAGATTTTTGCTGTTTAAATATATGCTTTGTTTGTATAATAAATTTGCATTATTTATTTGGTTCACAGCAGTACATTAAGAACAGATATACAAACTATTAGTGATGTATATATTAACATTTTTATAATGTAGATTTATCTGACTTAGCTTTTTGTCTCAGCCTGTTATAAGGAATGATTCAAGAGAGTCAGCAGTTTTTTATCATATGAATAAAGCCTGAGAAAAATTGCAGGTGAGGAAAAGTGAATGAAATCCAATCTGTATTTTCAGACCATTATGGATCTCCATTATGCTGGGCCCAAGCTCCTGAAGAGTTATGCACCTCTAGTGAGGTGTTGAACATTTCCGTGCCCACTGACAGCAATGAGGGGTGAGGGTATGCCACATCCGATATAACATGGGATCAGTTTTCATTTAACTGAGCTGCAAATCTTTAACTTCTGTGATATATTTGATGGTCTTAAATCTACAAAAAGATGCCTGAACCACTGGAGCAGGTGACAGAAATGTATGCCCAGTTATGCAAAACATCTGACTTTCATCATAAGAATGGATCCTTTTTCACTGTTCAGTAGGATGAGTATGGAACAATGCAGCTCTCTGGTATTCACCAATAATGTCACCCTTATGTTGACATTAATCATCAACCCTAATGATGCACATTACATCTTTTAAAATATCACCATAAGCTTCCAAGGAAGTGCAGAATACTGTAGTAATTTTATGAGGAAAGACAGCAGACATCCATTTCAGAGACATATTAGTAAGTGCCAATATTAATGCATCATATAAGTCTACAGAAGCATGGTGTACGTTTTGTTACTACACATGCATTCACACTGGGACTTCTGTATTCAGAGACAAATTCTGTCATCTGTATACTCATTGGGAGAAAACAAGAGATAAAATAAACATAAAAGTTGACTTCATTGAGACGAAGATTTCACCAACTGAGTAGTCCCCTACTCTGCAAGTAAATCTAGTATAATCAAGGTGCTCACTTATGGAGTAAAGCACTACCCAATTATGAGCAAAATTTGATATTGGCATGGGGTTTTAACTATGGGACAGTGTTAAAACTGTTTGTGGAGTGAAGGTAGCTAAATCTTACAGATAGCTCTGCAGAAATTAAAGTTATATTAGTAGGATGGTCCTTTTAATGATTGTTGGTGGAAGATGACCAAGGGAGAAGCCAAAGACTCAGTATGTGGACTAGATAAAGGCTGACCTTAGGAAGACCAATTTGAATGAAAGCTAAGCCTACAATCATGAGTTCTGGAAAAAAAAGGCTATAAAAACTGTCGACCCCAAATAGAAAAGAAGAGCATTACACTTTCCTTTTTTCAAACTTGCTCAGATATGAGACACACCCAGGATGAAGTGTCTAATATCAGAGCTGTAGCACTTCTAGTGAATATGCACCATGAGAATGGGAGAGCTCTCTCCCCTTAGCATAATTATTCTGTCTTGATGAGACGCAGAAGCTATGTCAGTAGAACAGCATCTCATCTAGCACCGGTGAGAACCGTGCAAAACTTGTGTTACGTGGGAAAGCGGGGTCTTTTTCACAGCCCTGAGCAATGTAAGTTATATTGACTTAGGATGTAGTGTAGACCTGCCAAAAATATTTGGAAAATAGGCTTGGGTTGAACATATTCAGGATAAAACTGGATTAGAGTGAACATACTTTTCACTGAGACTTTTTTTATTACAAGTTGTGTGATTGCTGTTTCTGGCAGACCTGTTTCTGGCAGACGACTATACTGCAGCATCTTTGGGGGAAACCTCATATTAAGTCTAGGCATCACTATGGGCCCAGGAGCATATGTACAACTGTGTTCTTCTCCACAGGGAAGTGTTCCCAGAACTCCTTCAGGAACTAAAAGAGTGTGTCAGGGAACTGTTAAATTGACTCACTCACCCATCTCCTAGAGAGGTTCACATATACTGGTTCAATCTGGATCCTCTGGAGACTAAGGGTATGTCTACACAGCAATGTTATTTCGAAATAACAGCAGTTATTTTGAAATAACTTTCCTAACATCTACACAGCCATTCTGTTATTTTGAAATTAATTCGAAATAGTGAAGGGCTTATTTCAAAATTGGTAAACCTCATTCCACAAGGAATAGTGCCAATTTCGAAATTCTTATTTTGAAATAAGCGCTGTGTAGACGCTTATTTCGAAATAGGGGGCCTCCAGCCCTTCCCAGGGTGTCCTGCTGTCTGCCCTGGCCACAAGGCAACTTCTGACCTGATGCCCTGCTGGAACTGGTTCCAACCAGCCTTAAATGTGATTCACCGTCCACTCAGTGTGGACACGCTATTTTGAAATAGAAAAACGCTATTTCGAAATGCATTTTGTGTGTAGACGCGTTATTTCAGAATAAGCTATTTTGAATTAACTATTTCGAAATTAGATATTTCGAAATAACTCTGTAGTGTAGACATACCCTAAGATACAAATACATGGGTTTTGGCTTAATAAAACTGTATTTAAATCGACTCAGGGCCTTCCTTCTGATCCAATTAATGGCTAGCATCTTCTGTCTAAGGGCACCAACCCTTGGGGATTGGAAAGACTTTGGCCTACTAAGGACTCAAAAAGACTGATGGATGACTTCTAGTAAGTTTTTTGCATGCAGATAGGATTTTTTATGTTTTTTCTTAATGGTATAAGATGTTGTATACAAACTGACTATAGTATGTAAATAGATGGAATTTATGTTTTCAAGTTAGTGATTGTCACTTTCTGTTTAAGTGCCAACACAACTGCTACAAGGCAGATTTGAAGCTGGGGCCCTGAAAGCTTAGTGTAAGAGCCTCTACAGCTTGAGCTATAAAGCCAGCTGGCTCACAACACACTCTGTAGAGCTCCCTTGTTCTTATCACTCGCTGTAAGTCATATAAGTGCCACTCCATGGGATAGTGAACCACACTACGGCTGTGTCTACATTGGAACCCCTTTCCGGAAAAGGGATGCTAATGAGACACTTCGGAATTGCAAATCCGCGGGGGATTTAAATATCCCCGCGGCATTTGCATAACTGCCGCTTTTTCGGCTCGGGGTTTTGCCGAGAAAAGCGCCAGTCTAAACGCGATCTTGCGGAAAATAAGCCCTTTTCCGGAAGATCTCTTATTCCTTTCAAGTCGGAATAAGAGATCTTCCGAAAAGGGTTTATTTTCCGCAAGATCGCGTTTAGACTGGCGCTTTTCTCCGCAAAACCCCGAGCCGAAAAAGCGCAGTTATGTAATGAAATGCCGCGGGGATATTTAAATCCCGCGATTTGCACTAAGTGTCTCATTAGCATCCCTTTTCCGGAAAGGGGTGCCAATGTAGACACAGCCTACATGTGTGGGTTACACCAAGCATTATTATTAATTATTAATAATTTCTCTCCTATTACACATACATTTTAATATTGATTTGCTGGCATTTTGTGTCTGAAAACATCTTTCATTTATAGGTGGTAGACTATTCATGCTACTACAGGGTACTACCAAGTCAAGAAATTTCCTGTTCATCTGGTCGTTTCTGAGTTTTCCCCAAGTTAAGTACAGAAAAGGTAGATTCAGATTATTGTCAAATAAAATAGGAAGACAAGAAGCTGCAGAACTTTTATGTCCTGTTATAACTTCACCTTGTATTTAGCACTTGTCGAATAGCTGGTTCTCCAACGAACAGTGTAAAAGCGAACCTCGGTAGTCTTTTGATTCTTTGGGACAGAGTTGTCTGCCCAGCTGACTCTCACGGCATCATGGGTAAGTGCAACAGCCTGGACACCTACTGGTGGGAGCATGGGGGTGGAGATATCTGGGACTGAGGTAGGGAAATCATCAAGCAAAGGATAAAAATCAACTTCTAATGGATCAATGGGATCTGGGTCAAAAACCACCAAAAAAAAAAAACCATTAAAAAAATGAACAGTAGTTAAACAAAACAAAACAATCACCAGTGAATACACATCACAATGGGTTAAATGATGAGAGGGGAACAGGAGAAGAACAGAAAGAGAGGAATTAATTGAAAAAGGATAATATATACACAACATTTCACTTACATTACTATAATAAAGCTAACTAGCAATGAATGTTATTTTGCATGGCTTCTTTAAATACTTCCAGGTGTGCTTGCTTTTGTTGGCTCCAAAATGAAGTTGAAATACATTGTTTCTCCTTAAAATGATTTACTTTGCAGTAAAAAAAAGAAATACATAAATGATACATTATTGAAACCACGTACAAAACAGTGTCATTCTAAAAGACACTGATATGTGTAGGAGTTGCCTATGCTTTTCTCTCTCTCGCTCACTCTCTCTGTGCAGCTTCTTTTGTTCTTTTAATGCTATTCAAAGAGCACTTCTACATCTGCTTAAATATTTGTCAGGCAAAAGAGAACATAATTTTAATGCTAAAATAGAGTCCCACGTTGTTGATTTAATAGCGCCTGCATGAAAAATGTGTTCATCCTGCTATGGACATGTGGATAGTTGTTTTCATCTCTAAGCACACTTTTTCCTTGAGGCATAAGCACGCTTCTTTTACATATTTGGTGATCATGCACCCTTCACACAGATCAACAGTCTATAATAATGGGTATGCAGTGTTAGGTGAAGATAGCACAACACAGAGGCAATCTGCGGTAGGTTTTCTTACACAGAAAGGGTTGCTTCCATATCCAAAGTGAAGTTCCATGTTGGAAAGCCGTGTTTGCAATTAGCCAGAGCTATCAAGAACATCATGGGCCTGAGTATCCTGCCACTTCACTGTAATGAATTGACTTTAACAGAATTAACCCTGATTTACACAATTATGACAGGAGAATTGGATTGCCTGTCTTTTTTAGCCTTTGAGTTTTAAGTAATAACTATTGCATCTTAATGGAGAAAATGTTGGTCAGAACAGAGTCATTATGTTAAAATGTTGGCTTTTAAAATATATATATTTGCAATATAAAAACAAGATTATGATTTTACCAACTAAAACTTTCAGGCTGCCGTAATTATGACACAGTACACACAAACCCACAACCATGTTTTTCTTAAATTAACAGGCTACATAATTAATCAACGTGCAAATTAATCTGACATTTCCCAATTGATAATTATTTTAGTTTGGCAGCTCTATATGCATTTAAAACTTCTGACACTCTTTGATCGCTTTCTTTTTTTGTAATTTTGTAATTAATTATTTAGCACTTCAGTAGGCCACAGCCCTTGAAATAAAAATACAGGAGTAAAGCATATTTAAAATTTATGATGAGCCACTAGATGAACGTTTTATTACTGTTGTTGTTGCTGCTTCATTCACCATCAGCTTCTTTAGAAGCTTGAATATAGATGCTTGGGGAAATAGAGCAATCTGGTGGTTCATCTACAGTTCCAAAATTCATTCAGACTTTCTGCATAGCAGGATGGGTTGAAACTTCTTCTGCCTATTCACAAAGAACATTGCTACTCTGAAGGTTTCAATTTCAATGTGCATTACCCAGATTCGATCTTTTGTCAAATAAAACACTGCATCTTTCTTTTTTTCCCATAGCAACATACTGAACTCTGAAGGTCTATTGTACAGAGGATTATGAAGAAAGACTAGGTCTAGCAAAAAAAATGATTAGATTCAATCAGTCAAGATAATTCAGTTCTTGAAACATGTCATCACTGAGCTGAGAAACAGTGGAACTTCTATAATCCTTTGATGTCTGAAAATAGGTCCCTAAATACTTCCTCCACTTTTCAAAACAGAATTATTTGCTCTGTTCAAGTTCGGACATCTGTCATTTATAAATTGCATATCCTTGATAAAACAATTTCTTCTTCCTTTAACTCTTACTTTGCTTGTAACATCATTTGAGTTTATATGTTATCTATACCAACAAGTTTCAATATCTATCTATCACATACAATTCTTATGCACTGAAATAAACACAGTAGTTAAATTTTCTTTTTCATTCAGGGCGAGTCAGTTCAAAAACCACTCGGGGAGTTCAACTACAATACTTCTCGCTTTCCTGAATGTAGTTTTTGAAATGCTCTTCCATGAATGACCCAATGATACTGACTTACTTCAGAAGCCGCACCTAGAGGGGTAAGAGATTAGATAGGAAGCGCCTTGTTAGAGCTGCTCTTAGCAATAAAAGAGAAGCTGTAAAGTGCCATACTTGTATAGAATCCTTGGGTCAGTTCACCAAATACCTTTTTCTCACCTGGATAATATTTCATTCATGAGAGGTCTCATACATTCATACACTAAAAAATTTCCCCACAGGCTACATGTAGGTAATTCTTGATCTAGCATCAACACACACACAAAATGTCTTCTAAAAACCCACAAGGATTTTGAACCAAGTTAATCAAATAAAAATTTCAAAAGACACGTACATAATTTGACACATCTATCAGGAAGAAACGACCCTTTTAGTTACCAGACAAGAAGTAATATGAACAATGCTGAAGCCACACACTCACTGATACTTATCTGGATATGGATTCCCACAGTTGATTTCTTTTTTTACTTTGATTTTTTGTTGTTGTTAACTTTTGGGACATTCCAAGATTTCTTAGGGGAATACTTCACAAAAAAAGTATGGGGAAAGAATGGTTTTCCATTTGGAGCCACAGAGCTTCCATTTGATTTTATTATTCCTAATGGTTCACCCTTAGTCTGTATGTGAATAGTCTTTTTGCTCTCAGTGACATAAGCTTCCTTTTTCTGAGGAAGTTTTTAACATGGTGGGTGAAACGTAAGGAACAACTGCCAAATGACTGTGTCACTCCAGAGGAAAATCATTTTCCTTTTTGTATTTCATCTTTTTGTTAACAGCTGTCTTCAGTGTCACTCATTCATCCTAAGAAAACATATGCACACAAGAATCAGATTGGATCAAATGAACCTTAAACTTAATGGCACTTTGTTTCTCTTACCAAGAATACATCTATGAAGAAAAATGTTGCATGGTAAGTGAGTAGCCCAATTAATATTGGGTATTCTGTTTTTTGTGAGTTTATATTGTCATTAATTATTTGAAATACTTTCCTTCATCTTATCTAAGACCTGGCTACCTGACCCTAGATATGTCTGTGACTGTTCTTGGCTTTAAGTAATTAATTTCAACTTAGCAAAAATTATAAGAGATACAGAAAATAATTAAATTCTGTGCTTGATTTGTGACAGCAGCCACAATTTTAACCTGATCTTCAGATATTTAAATTGCTCTGGGATTCATGCTGCTCCCAAGCCAACTCAATCAAACTACTAATGGATGTGCAAGCATTACATTATTTTATATGAGCTAATGAAAATTTACTGCTGTAAAATATATTTCAGGAAAGTGTAATTAATTCATTATCTTATAGCCATGTAGTTCAACCAGTTAAAATGGGGTGGAAAAATGATCTGATTTATTCTAGAAGAAACTTGTATGTAGAAGAACTCTTTTTATTGGCTTTCCAAAATGGTTGCCCAATATGCACACATGTAAGGCTAATGATAATGGTATGGAACAAGGTAAGAATCAACATTTCCAACTCACCTGTCAGTGATCTAGTGGTGGCACTTTCATAGAGAGGAACTCCTTCACCCACATTGTTAAAGGCTTTTAAGGAAATTACATAATGGGAACTTGGCTCTGCCGACAAAAACAAACAAGGCAAAACACACATTGTTAAAATCAAATTTCAAAGACAGACTGGATTAGCATTTTCATGAAAAAAATATGTTAAGTGAAGGCCTGTTCAAACTAAGCCAATGGTTAGTAGAGCAGCTTAGAAAGCTATTCGCAGACAAACTAAGGGTGAAAGATGTTGCTTTCATTCAATTCAGGCTCCTAATTTAGGGCTAATTTTATAGTCCTTTCTCAGTCTTTAATCAAAGTTCCCATTTATGTCAATGAAAGTTTTGCCTAAATAAAGACTGCAAGATCAGCTCTGTGTTCTATAAGAAGTAACTGATGTCCAAAATAAAACACAAGAACAGCCAAAGTGGGTCAGACCAAAGGTCAATCTATTCCCGTGTTCTGTATTCCAGCAGTGGACAATGCCAGGTGTCCTAGAGAGAATGGACAGAACAAGCAATTCATTCTCTGTTGCCCATTCCCAGATTCTGGCAAACAGAGACTAAAGACACCATCCCTGCCCCTCGGCTAATAAGTAATGATGGACCCATCACGCTATGAACTGATCTAGTTCTTTTCTGAACCTTTTAGAAGGTTCATCCAGAAGTTCACACTCCCTTTGCATGTTGTATGCTTCATGTCACCGTGCAGCATAGATTCAGTGGCACATCAGAATTGAATCCACTGGCTTCTATATGGAAGGAAAGTTGTCAATACATATACTATGGCTGCCATTCCATTCCATTAAGTGGATACATTCCTTTTTCCCAGCTCCTGATGAGGTCCCTAGCTCATCACCCAGGTACTCAGGCTGTGTAACCGTGGAAGGATTTGAGACGAAGATTTTAAGGTCTCAAACTATAAATCTGATATTTTTTCAAATGCATGACAGTGCATTTAAAATTTATTCCCCCCACCAAAACACACATATTTTGCTGCAAATTTTGTTCTGAACCATTATAATGGCTATTTTGTTGCTGAGTAGTATATCTCACTCCCTAACTTCATTGTGACTGAAATTACATTTGTAATAGCTATTGTACCACTGTTGATCTTTCTAATACTGAGAATTTATCAAGCCTTCAGTTATCTGAATAATGCTAGCATTCTGGCATGAAGCTCAGCCGTTGTATATCACTCTGGTGTGTAGTTAGAGATTGATAATTTACTAACTGTTGTGCTAATGAAGACCACTAATCATCCAGGGATACACATCCAAAGCTATGAAACTATTCTCGCTATGCTGTCAATGTATGGATGTGGAGGACAGAAATACTGACATACAACAACTAACTTTTGGCAACATCAATATTCTTTGAAACCTTCACGTATCATAGATTACAATAAGAATATTCTAAATATGTCCCCCAAAGAGAAGAAAATAAGATGAGAAGAAAATACAACGATCTATTCTCCTGAATATTCCATTGTGATATGTTGAGGGGCACATTTTCCTCAGTAGAGAAGTTGGTTATTAATTATATTGATGTGAACTTTAACCAAGAATGCTGCATGTTCACATATGGGCCAAACACAGCAAATAACTTTCTTAAGATTCCTTCAGAAATAAATTGTTTTATGTAAGAAGACATGAATTAAAGTTACATTACAAAGGAGTTGCTTTGAAATTACATATTTTATTCACATTAATATTAAATGAGTTCAGCATAAATATTGTTACTCCGAGTACAGAATGAAATAAAAATTAACAATGTAGTGTATAGCATTGCTATTACCCCAGAATTTTGTAAGTAATTTTATATTAAGCAGGAACTGTGACGTATTTGCTCAATATTCAATATACAATAGTTATTACAAATGCCCTGTTCATTTCCAAAAAGAGATTAATTATTTAAAACTGGTTAATGAATGACTAGAGCATTGTCCATTTTAATGCTGTAACCAAAGTTTGCCACGATTCTTCATCAATAAGTATTCACTGTAATATCATTAGTCATGATGCAATTATTTAGTATTCATGGAGTTGTAATATAGATAATCATGTGATTTCCCCCCATGCATTAGCTTTCTAAGATTTCTAATTCTGGGGGTATCTGACTTTGTTAATTTTTAGATTCTATGTGAAGATATTGTAGTTATTATTATAATATTAAACATTTACCCTAGTATTCTCAAACTTTTACAGTACAATTTTACAAGTTACTCTCGGAAAAGAATCATAACATCTGATCTGCATGTCTAATGATAATACATCTTGAACTTCCAGTACGGAATACTTGAAATTAATTACTGACCAAAAATTATTCTTAGGAATTATTTGGTAAACAGCCTCAATATTAATTGCAGAAACTCAGGAAGTTACACTATTGTAACTCGAGGACATATGTTTGAGTCACAGCCTACTTGAATATCTTGTTTTTTGAAACAACCCTCAGTGTGTATCTGAAAAATGCTCACTGTAAAATAAGGAGGAATTTCCTTTGAGTGGGAGCCACTCAGATCTGGCCCTGGAGAAAAGAACCAACGTAGATCAAGCTACTGATACAGTAAACATCTGCTTTTTGAGATTGCCATGATGAAAGCCATACAGAGCTGTTCAGACATGCCAAGGGAATTCACTCCACTACTTGTGGGAATATAAGAGTACATGTGATGCTTTTGAGGACTGGAAAGCCCAGGGAGGAATTCTGCCTTCTTGAAGCATGATCCCTCCTGGAGTTCCCTCCAAGGCAGCATGGGTGGAGCACCACCAACAAAAATATGTTGAACTTGACAAATTGGAAAATTGATCTGATATCAATAAGATGAAATTCAATAAAGTCATATGAAAATCCTTTGACTAGGAGGGAAATAGCAAATAAAAATGGGGAATAACTAGCTAGATAGCAGGACAATGGAAAAGTATCAGGGGATTATAGTGGATCACAAATTCAATAGGAGTCAACAGTATGATATTGTTGTGAAAAAAGCAGTGTCCAATGTAAGAGAAGGGAAGTAATTGTCCCACTCTATTGTGAACTTCAAGGTATGTCTAGACTACATGCTTCTTTCGAAAGAAGCTTTTTCGAAAGAATCTTTCAAAAAGCTTCTCTAGACAGTCACACATTTTGAAAAAGCTTTTTTCGAGAGCACCCAGGCAATCTGCATGCTCTCTTTTGAAAAAAGAGCTCTTTCGGAAAAAGGCATTCTTCCTCATAAAATGAGGTTTACTGCTGTTGAAAAAACTGCTGCATTTTTTTCTATTTAATTTCAAAAGAACGCGGTGGCAGTCCAGACGCAGGTGAAGTTTTTTCGAAAAAAGACCACTTTTTTTGCAAAAAAACCCCTGTAGTCTAGACATAGCCCAAGTGGGGTACTCTGTCCAGGTCTAGGCCTCATAATTTAGGTAAGATGTGGACAAATTGGAGAGAGACCAGAGGAAATCCACAAAATCATAAACATTTAGAAAACTTAACCTATGAGAAAAGCTTCAAGGGGTAGCCAAGTTAGTCTATAACAGGAAAAACTTAAAAAACAATGAATAGTCTAGTAGCACCTTAAAGAGCCTAGACTATTCGTTGTTTTTTAAGTTTTTCCTATGAGAAAAGGTTTAAAAACTGGGCGTTTTAGCTTGGAAAAAGGAGAGGGGGACCAAATAACAGTTCTCCAATATGTGAAGGCTGAAAAGAGGGCTGTGATTAATTATTCTCCATTTCTACTAAAAGTAAGACAAGAAGTAATCAGCAGCAGTAGAGATGTAGGTAAGATACTAAACAACATTTTGTAACAATAAAGAAAGTTGGGCACTTTAATGAGCTTCCAAGGAAAGTTTTGGAATCTCTGTCATTGGAGGTTGTTAAGAACAGGATGGACATATCTATCAGAGATTGTCCAGGCATACTTGCTCCTATCTCAGCACAGTGGCTGGTACTAGGTGACTCCTCAGGGTTTCTTGCAGCCTTATATATCTATGTGCTTTAAAGGCACAATGAAGCTCCGATTCAGAATATTTGTACTGCCATTAGGTGAAATGCGATTACAAAGAAACAGCAAGATTGAGATGTTCTCCATGTTGGACAATCTTTTCCTTTTCCCTATGAACAAGACTAAAATGTAGACCTGAACTCAGTATGAGAAAATTATATCCTACTATATACCGTATTTAAATCCTATTAGCAGTCTTTAATCATATTTTCTGTCCTCTTTATAAAATACTGTATTAGCATAGCATTAGGAGCATGTCATGGTGATGTTCAAAGAAGTTAATTTCTTCCTACCTAAACTTCCCCTGTAGTTACAGCTAGATGAAATAATTTTTACTTGCCAACTTTAACTTTTGCTAATCATTCTATAAAAGGCCACCTTCCACCTCAGAAATGGCTGCGTTTCAGTGATGGATAAGATCAACACTAAAATATCAGTGGATAAAAACGTTGGGAGATTTGGAATTTTTGCTTGGTTAGCAAAGGAACACTTTAAGTGATAATTGTTGTTATTAAAAATGACATGCCTCTTGAACACATTTTTAGTAAAATAAAAGAACTACCAGTATATTGTCTATTCTGTAATATACTACAACTTGCATTTGTTTTTCATCTTCTGCTAAATTACATATTGCATTATAACAGAGAGAAAATTACAGTATTTAAAAATGTTTAGTACCATGCAATTTAAACTAGCCTTATAGGTTGCACTTCTGTTACATGCCTTTAAAATATGAGTGTAAATGAAAAACCAAGTACAGTATTTGTGTATATAGCTGTAAGCAATGGGAGCATCTATTAATAGTAAAAGCTTGTTTGTCTGCAGATATGAAAATTCAGTCAATACTATTTTCCTAGGCCAAAAGGTTTAAATTTGCTGCCAAAATTCAACCACCTACATGCATATTTAGGCACCTAAGTAAATGGCCTGCTTTCTGAGATACTGGAGATAGGAGTGTGTGACCCTCTTAAGAAAACTGGGTGACTTTTTGTTTACATTCCTAAACATAAACTTAGGCTCCTTAATTAGGCACCCAAGTTTGAATGTTTTGGCCTGTAAAAATATGACAGGTTGAACTTTCAAACCCACTACAGAAAATAAAAAATGGGTTAATGATTAAAATACTGGATTGGGATTCAGGACACCTGGTCTCATACTCTGGTTCTGCCATAGACTTCCAGAGAGACTTCATCTTTCCATGTCTGTTACTGATTTCCCTGTTTGCTATCTTTTGTTTTCTTATCTATTAGCGTCTTTGTTGCTATTTTCTTTGTGTAGGGGCTACATCTCACTATAGGGCCTAGTTGTCTTACACTCTGATCTCAGTTGGGTCATCCAGACACTACTGTAATACAAATAATATAAAATGATAATATATAAACACTTGATTATATTTTAAAATAGTGTTTGAGTTTAATCTCTGTTGGTGTGCAGGGACTGCAGTGTTGCCATATTGTTATTGCACAGAAATGCAGGGGGGTGGAGAGACGTCCTTGCTCTCCTGTTGGGCAGAAAGTCAAAATCTTTCCTTACATTTTTCATCCAATGCCAGTAATTAACCTAGTCCATGAAAAATATAATGGGGAGGGGTTTTATATGGAAAATGTGTGCAGTCTTTAGTCAGCAAGCTGCCGACTGACTTTCCTGAAAATTCAGCTGGAGTCGGTACCCTATGATTTGGCCTGTTCTGTGACCTGTATAGTAATGTTTCACTTGGATGACTCCTTCACCATGCTTCTCTGATTCCCAAAGGTCCTGCTCTGCAATACAGCCAATGAATCAGTACAAGAATTAGCTGTATGCATAGCCATAGGGCCAGTGTGTCTTTTAAGGGTACAGTCCTAAGGCAATGAGGTAGTAACGCTACTTTCAACTGGCGAGTTTCGTGATATTAAAATATTTCACTGTGATTGGCTGTTAATTTTTACCGCAATATATTGGAGACTTTTTTTTTTCTAATAGACAGATAGATACATGTGCTGTCTTTGGAAAGATTTTGTTTCTAAAAAATAGGGAGCTTGATTCTCATTATAAATTACCTCTTCTCTGTTAAACACTCATCTGCATTATTTTAATGCAGTTCAAGAGATCCCATCAACAGTAAATTCCATCTTTACAGTTACTTTTAAGATGTCATCTCATCATGTATTATACCTGTTCACTGATTTCTCTCATGAGTCACATCCTATGTACATCACAACAAAGTGAACAAGCTTTCAAAGAATGACTGTGACTTGAACATGCATAGAAATAGATCTCTTCCCCTGTGGAGACATGAACCTTTACAACTCCCATGGTGCGTTACAAGTTCAGTGCATACTTTGTAAGTTATAAAGCTAAACGAAGCTAAAAAAAATGGCATATATGTTTGGAATTTAAGTTACAAGCGCAGCTGAAATCAGTAAAGGTTAAGTAATGCAGCAGAAACTAAAGCAAAAAACTTATGGACAAACAAATTAAAAATGAATAACCATAATCTAAAAGGCATTCTGACTTCATAGTAAAATGAGCTCTCTATGTGAGTAGTGTAAACTGATTTTTGTGCAAGATTTCTCTGGATACATGTACAGAAATTAATAATGAGACTTGGGGAGCAGGAAAGGCTGTTTGACTTCAATGCAATGGTACCTCAATCCAGGGAAATGAGAACATATGAATTTAGGATATGTTCACCATGTTGCTCTGCTTTGCACCAGTCTGACAAGGCAAGGTGAGACAACTATAGCCTGTCTAGGGCAGTGCACAAGCTGAATCTGTGCCTTTGTAGAGATAACAAATCTTTGAGAAAATTTACTTATCACCAGATTATTATGATTTGGTAATAACCCTGCCATTTTGCCAATGTTTCTGAACAAATATACGTGAAGTTTTCCTGTATCACTTACTATACAAGAAACTGGGGTGAAGGAGTTTATTCCTGAATGTTCTGAGCTGCAAAAAGGAAAATTAATACTAAATATTAATCTTTATGATTATTTAGAAGATTAAATATTAATTATATATCTTTTATCTAGTTCCTTTGACCATTAGACATCAAAGTGCTATACAAAGAAGGTAATCATCATTATTTCCATTTTACAGATGGGGAAATAGAGGCACAGAGAGACTCACCCAAGGTCACTAAGCAAGCTAATATTGCAAAAACAGGAATAGCACACAGGTCTCCTGATTGTCTAAGTGCACTAGCCATTAGGCTACACTACTGCATTATCCTAGTCTTTTTGTTCTCCTGCACAACTTATGTTGTCCTTCACTCTCACTAGAACCCAGATCTTGCCCTCTATGGCTGGGGAGGCAAACACAGAAACGTCTGCAATATTGCTGTGCTCAGAGGAGAAGGGCAAATGGGTGCTCGTTTGAGGGAAAACCTGTGTGAACTGCAGAGTCCACTTTTGGTCTAATGTCTGTCTGTGCACCTATTCAGAAAAAGGAGTAATAGTACTTGCTTTCTCCCACCTTTTTTGTCTTCTCCATTTAGACTGTAAGATCTTCAGAGAGGAGTATGCCCATTACAAGGTATCTGAACAGTGTCCAGCACAATGGCCCTGATTTCTGTGGGGCCACTATTTCTATAAAGGTTTCATTATAACCATAATAGCAATGACAAGAGTGGTGCTGTCTGTGAACTGGTGTTTGGACTGGCAGGCTGCAAGGAAGGACTAGTAGATCTTCAACTGTGAGGATTCATCGTCTCTTGCCTACCCCACATAAGCAAGAGTGCAAGGTTTCCAAAGCCCACTCCTGCCCTCAGAGTGTGGCAATAGGTGGCAATAGAGAGACTCTGCTGCTGTCCTGTGAACTGAGGTGGTAAGATTTCTCTTCTCCCCTGAGGAGATATTTTAACACCATGGCTAATTACACCAGCTGGCTGAAATCATCCTGGCTGAGGGCCAGGACAAGGCCTATACACCATTCCAAACCAGGGTTAAAGTGGCACTAACGTAGGGCAGAGACCTTGTGTTAATCCTCTTTCGCAGGGTGAGGCCTGATCTATACCTAAGACAGGTTGACCTAGCTACATCACCTAGGAGTGTAAAAAAGTCCATGAGAGATGCAATTAAGCCAACCCAAGCCCTAGTATACATGCTGCTAGCTCTCTGAATTAAAACCAGGATCTGTAGCCACAATACAAGGACAAGGAGAAGGAGGAGGAGAAAGGAAGGAAGGAAAATCATTTTATGTAATGTTTGGCGCAAAGAATCATTTTGTAGTCACTTTTCAAAGGAAGGAAATGAAATGAATAGTCCCTGGAGTTTCTAATTCATTTTATTAGTTAGTCCTGTGTTTTAATTTGATCTTTGAAGGAGGCAGTGGAGCTGCATAACACATAACATGTTTTTGTTTGATTTATACTAGTCCATTTTGTTTTTAAAATGTAAAGGGATGAGAAAACCCCGAGTCTATAATAAAAAGCATTTTTGTTTCCTTTCATATCTTTGTTGGAATCCATTACTGTCATCTGCAGGGATTAAACAAAATGAACAAGTTCTCTCTCACACGCGCTCTCCCTCTGTGCAGCAAAACAAAATAATTATTTGCTTGATTTGTGTATGAAGGTCAAATTCAATCTAATCTTTAGTTAAAAGGAAGGTGAATTTGATGAAGTCCTTGATGTTCCTTGTGCTATCTTCATTAAAATAAAACTTCAGATCTCAAGAACTTCATCTGTATTTCCCATTGCTTGTATTTACTGATATTCGCTTTGTTCTAATTCTGTGAGCATTCCACGATGCTTAATGTTTAATGGACTCAGAACTATAGCACACTACCATAAGGGTGCATGATAGCTACAGGAGGCAGTGGTAGGGTCCTCAGAAAGTGTCTCTGGACTGACTCCACATAGGCTGACACTGAGGCATGTGTTGGGGAGAATGCCACAGACTCCATGTTTACTTTGAACCAGTAGCTTCAATACCCACTGTGAGCAGGTTAGTATGGGTAGTACAACTGCTACTGCTACCGCTACCATGAGCCTTAGGCTGGTTGGGAAGTGGATTTCACCTCACCAACATATCCTGCCCGGAACCTACTCAAGTTCTACTGGTGAGAGGTAGATTTCAGCCAAAATTAATACAGTATAAAATATAATGTAATGTAGCAACACAGTGAAGAGGAACTAAATCAAATTTAATGCACCCAAGATTTTCTTGTGCTCTTCTACTCACATATGATACATGATTAATGAGAAGGAATTTGAAATAATTCTAATTCACTTTTCACTATTTATTCTTTCTATTCTTTTATTGTTATTTGCACTTCATTCTGTATAGGAAACAAAAACTATCTAGAAAATTTCACTTTGGTTGTTTTCATCAATTTCATTTTCCTGCTCCTTACCTATGACAAGGCAGCAACATTTGGTTTGCAAGCACTGTAGGGGAACTGATTCCATTTAAAAAGTAAAGCCTTACTTACATGTAATCACTAGTTGGTATTTTTAACAGAGTATATTATTCTTGCAGAAATTCTGCCCCACTGCACATGCACAGGATTCATGTCTCCCCAGAAATTTTTTTTCTTCTGTAGAAAATACATGAGGTCAGGAGGAAGAAGGATGCAGGGACACATAGGCTATGTCTACACAACACCAAATTTTGAAATAAAGTGCTATTTCAAGACATCCCTTAGCCCTCATTGAATGAGGGTTACCAGGATGCCAAAATAGCATGCCCATTATTTAGAAAAATATTTTTAATTAACAGGTGGCACGTGAAGATGCAGGATAGCAATTTTGGGATACCTGTGGTATCCCAAAATAATTTTGATGTGTAGACAATACCCATAGGGGCGGACATGCCTGAATGGGAGAGGCTAGGGTCCATCCAGGGTCTGTATGGAGGAGGCCTCCCCAACTCTCTAACAATCTTCCCCCACCCCCAAAAAACCCAAATTGTTCCATATTTCACCTACCCACACCCCAAAAGCCTCTAGGTTCATTCCCAGGCTCCTACCTAGCAATTACTTCCTTCTCCCACAGCTCCTCCATTACCCCCAGCTGCCCTAAGAATTTGCACTGTTTCTGAAAGGTGTGGGAAATGTGTTTATGTATTGTGGTTTAAATTAATTATTATTCAAAACTCTGTATTAATATGCCTAGTAAGGAATCTGTTTGTCAAAAATAATTTCCTGAATCTTTTCCAATGTGCATATTGTTACAGACATAGTTGTGGACAGGTATTTTGAAATAAATTATCAAAATAATTGAAACTGGCATGATTATCTTGTGTTATTTATAGGTATAATTGTGCAGAATTTTAAAATATTGTGTACTGATTTTTATTTTTTTGGTGTAAAATCCCTCAGGAGTAGCACATGAAAAGTATAGAACTACAATGTGTAATTTAAAATGTTTCTATGTGCGAGTTTTATGAATAGCATTGGTGCTTATTATTTATAGTTTAACCCTTACTTTCCAAACTATTGGTTAAAAAGGTTGGTTACATCCCATAGGCTTAAACTGTGGATGTCATTATTTCCATATATGGACAGCTTCTATGCCACAGAGCCATTTAGCTGCACGGGGATTAAACAAATTAAAAACATCCACAAAACTGTTCTACATTAGAGTAGTGGAGTTCCTTTTCTATCTAGCCGCCTAAAAGCAACACAGGAGCTAAATTTGAACCTGCAAAGTTTAGGCGCTCCACATAACTGAAACACCCAATTTAATGAAGTATTCAAATATCCCTACGAAATTTAAAAGCAGGATTTACCTCTAGATAGTGCCAAAAATGTACAAGGTGTTTATAGGGAATAATGAAGTAAGAACTCATTATTGGTGTCGCCAGGAGGGCTTTGGCTTCCTCGACCACGGGATGCTATTCCAGGAAGGACTGCTGGGCAGAGATGGCATTCACCTTTCGAGGAGGGGGAAGATCCTATTTGGACACAGACTGGCTAACCTAGTGAGGAGGGCTTTAAACGAGGTTCGACGGGGACAGGTAAGCAAAGCCCACAGGTAAGTGGAGAACATGGAGACCTGGGAGATGGGTCGGAAATAGGAGGGAGCATGGGCTACAATGGCAGAGAGAAAGGAGGGTCAGGGCAAAACTGGGAGGCAAAGTCAAATCAGTATCTTAGATGCCTATATACAAATGCGAGAAGTATGGGTAATAAGCAGGAAGAACTGGAAGTGCTAATAAATAAGTACAATTATGACATTGTTGGCATCACAGAAACTTGGTGGGGTAATACACATGATTGGAATGTTTGTATGGAAGGGTACAGCTTGCTCAGGAAGGATAGACAGGGAAAAAAGGGAGGAGGAGTTGCCTTATATATTAAAAATGAACACACTTGGAGTGAGGTGGAGATGGACATAGGAGACGGAAGTGTTGAGAGTCTCTGGGTTAGGCTAAAAGGGGTTAAAAACAAGGGTGATATCATACTACGAGTCTACTACAGGCCACCTACCCAGGTGGAAGAAGTGGATGAGGCTTTTTTTAAACAACTAACTATATCATCCAAAGCCCAAGATCTGGTGGTGATGGGGGACTTCAACTATCCAGATATATGTTGGGAAAATAACACAGCGGGGCACAGACCATCCAATAAGTTCTTGGACTGCATTGGAGACAACTTTTTATTTCAGAAGGTTGAAAAAGTTACCAGGGGGAAGCTGTTCTAGATTTGATCCTAACAAGTAAGGAGGAACTGGTTGAGAATTTGAAAGTGGAAGGCAGCTTGGGTGAAAGTGATCATGAAATCATAGAGTTCACAATTCTAAGGAAGGGTAGAAGGGAGAACAGCAAAATAGAGACAATGGATTTCAGGAAGGCGGATTTTGGTAAGCTCAGAGAGATAATAGGTAAGGTCCCATGGGAATCGAGACTGAGGGGGAAAAACAACTGCGGAGAGTTGGCAGTTTTTCAAAGGGACATTGTTAAGGGCCCAAAAGCAAGCTATTCCGCTGCGTCAGAAAGATAGAAAATATGGCAAAAGACCGCCTTGGCTTAACCACGAGATCTTGCATGATCTAAAAATAAAAAAGGAGTCATGTAAAAAATGGAAAGTAGGACAAATTACAAATGATGAATATAGGCAAACAACACAGGAATGCAGGGGCAAGATTAGAAAGGCAAAGGCACAAAATGAGCTCAAACTAGCTATGGGAATGAAGGGAAACAAGAAGACTTTTTATAAATGCATTAGAAGCAAGAGGAAGACCAAGGAGAGGGTAGGCCCACTGGTCAGTGAGGAGGGAGAAACAGTAACAGTAAACTTGGAAATGGCAGAGATGCTTAATGACTTCTTTGTTTCGGTCTTCACCGAGAAGTCTGAAGGAATGACTAACATAGTGAACGCTAGTAGGAAGGGGGTAGGTTTAGAAGATAAAATAAAAAAAGACCAAGTTAAAATCACCTAGAAAAGTTAGATGCCTGCAAGTCACCAGGGCCTGATGAAATGCATCCTAGACTACTCAAGGAGCTGATAGAGGAGGTATCTGAGCCTCTAGCTATCATCTTTGGAAAATCAAGGGAGACAGGAGAGATTCCAGAAGACTGGAAAAGGGCAAATATAGTGCCCATTTATAAAAAGGGAAATAAGAACAACCCAGGAAACTACAGACCAGTTAGTTTAACTTTTGTGCCAGGGAAGATAATGGAGCAAGTAATTAAGGAAATCATCTGTAAACCCTTGGAAGGTGGCAAGCTGATAGGGAACAGCCAGCGTGGATTTGTAAAGAATAAATCATGTCAAACCAATCTGATAGCTTTCTTTGATAGGATAACGAGTCTTGTGGATAAGGGAGAAGCGGTGGATGTGGTATACCTAGACTTTAGTAAGGCGTTTGATATGGTCTTGCATGATATTCTTATCAATAAACTAGGCAAATACAACTTAGATGGGGCTACAATAAGGTGGGTGCATAACTGGCTGGATAACTGTATCAGAGAGTAGTTATTAATGGTTCACAATCCTGCTGGAAAGATATAACAAATGGGGTTCTGCAGGGGTCTGTTTTGGGACCAGCTCTCTTCAATATCTTCATCAACAATTTAGATATTGGCATGGAAAGTACGCTTATTAAGTTTGCAGATGACACCAAGTTGGGAGGGGTTGCGACTGCTCTGGAGGATAGGGTCATAATTCAAAATGATCTGGACAAATTGGAGAAATGGTCTGAGGTAAACAGGATGAAGTTTAATAAAGACAAATGTAAAGGAAGGAACAATCAGTTTCACACATACAGAATGGGAAGCGACTGTCTAGGAAGGACTATGGCAGAAAGGGATCTAGGGGTTATAGTGGACCACAAGCTGAATATGAGTCAGCAGTGTGATGCTGTTGCAAAAAAAGCAAACATGATTCTGGGATGCATTAACAGGTGTGTTGTGAGCAAGACACGAGAAGTCATTCTTCCACTCTACTCTGCGCTGGTTAGGCCTCAGTTGGAGTATTGTGTCCAGTTTTGGGCACCGCATTTCAAGAAGGATGTGGAGAAATTGGAGAGGGTCCAGAGAAGAGCAACAAGAATGATTAATGGTCTAGAGAACATGACCTATGAAGGAAGGCTGAAAGAATTGGGTTTGTTTAGTTTAGAAAAGAGAAGACTGAGGGGGGACATGATAGCCGTTTTCAGGTATCTAAAAGGGTGTCGTAAGGAGGAGGGAGAAAATTTGTTCATCTTGGCCTCTGAGGATAGAACAAGAAGCAATGGGCTTAAACTGCAGCAAGGGAGGTTTAGGTTGGACATTAGGAAAAAGTTCCTAACTGTCAGGGTAGTCAAACACTGGAATAAATTGCCCAGGGAGGTTGTGGAATCCCCATCTGTGGAGATATTTAAGAGTAGGTTAGATAAATGTCTATCAGGGATGGTCTAGACAGTATTTGGTCCTGCCATGGGCGCAGGGGACTGGACTCGATGACCTCTCGAGGTCCCTTCCAGTCCTAGGATTCTATGATTCTAACTCCTTATTTGAGGAATTTAAATCAGAAAAACAAATACTTATCTAGATTATGCACAGTGGCTGTATTTTAGGAGATTCAGTTTGAGGAATTGTGAAAAGGACAACAGGTCAACATTCAAAAGAGACACGAGAATAGTATTTCAAAATGTGTACTACTGTTTCCCAAAGAAACTCTTTTATTTGCTCATAGATAAACTACATTATCTTCACACTCAAGGTCAATTTGATTTCTTTCCTAGGTCAGATTAACATGCTTAAACATAAAGGTCCATGTTTTAAAAAGTAGTCAGGCACTGCTGCATTCAGAGATGAAGTCTCATTTTTAAAAATGATTTTGATACTCATAAGCCTTTGGGATTTGGGCTCCTAAGTGCCTAAATCACTTTTGAAAATGAGACTTGAGCTAAATAAGTTATGTTTTGCAATGCTGAGTACAGCAACACTATATACTTTTAAATAAGATTTCTGGCCCAGATTTTCCAATTAAGGTTTTTCTTCTGTTCACGGACAGGTAAAGGAAAAGAGGTACTTTAAACAATGAAATGCACATTGTTTTAATTTACTGAAATTCAATACTGTGTTCATCTGATATTTGACCAATAACAGGTAGTTTTATATTGCACTCTTCACACACAGATCTCAGGCTATTTTATAATGCAAAGGAAACATTATCATCAGGGAAAGCGAGGTAAAGAGAGTTGAAGTATCTTGCTTAAAGTCCCACAGCAGGTCCATTGCAGAACTGAGGGTATGGCTAGATCACAAGTTTTTGTCAGAAAAAGGTACGAAAAATGTGCTCTGCATTTTGCGTACCTTTTTCCAATTCTTTTGTACAAAGAGGCTTTTCTGACATTTGGCCAATCTAGACTGGGCCAAATTTAGGAAAAAAACCCTCTTTCAGAAGCCCCCTTCTTCCTTGTAGAACGAGGAATACAGGGGCTTCCAAAAGAGCGTGTCTGCTCTTTCACAAAAAAAAGCGGAAGAGTAAACTCATTCCCTGGAGACGGCAGAGATGGTATCCTGAAAAACCCCCGCAGACTAGCCATACCCTGAGACTAAAACATATATCTTCCAATCTCATACACTACCCTTTGTAGTACACTGTCTGTTCTTCCATATGTTTACCAAAGTATTGTTTAACATTGTTTATTTGATCTCTCACATATGCTATTGATAAAAAATAAGGCGTTTAAAATAATAAAATGTTTCATTAAGGTTATTATAGTGAATGAGCTGTCTCAGTTCCAGACTTATTCATTTTTCACTTACTGAAACTTTTTGTCAATAGCTGCAGTTAATAAATGCATGCATCTTTCCCATCCTTTTTCAGTTTTGATTTTATGAGTAAGTTTTAATACAAAGCTCTGTGGATGTGAGCCCACTCATCTCATTACAAGGTTTAATGCCTTTTGAGTTGGATCAGTACAGAAATCATTATAACTTATGCGTAAAAGATTAAAATGGGTATGTGTGAAAGTTCCAGTATTGCGCATTTGTTAAAATGTTCCTCAATCAGGCAATAACCTTACTATTTATATCCATAAGGTAAAAAAGACAGCACCTGGCAAATGGTCCTTCTTAGAATTATTCATTTGGGAATCAGTCAACCACTTATTCCTTTGACATGGAATGGGTTGAATCAGAGCAGTAGATGATTGCTCCTGAAATTTATGAGACTGATACAATATCTTTCAAACACTGCAAAAGCAAATACAACAAATCCTTCACTGACAAAGCTGAACTCATTCCAGATTTTTATATTCTGACAGGCCCAGGCAGTATGGTCACTTTCTTCTGAGAATTATCACTCTTCTTAATTTATTCTGACTTTCTTTCAAGTGTTACCGCCATCTAATCATATTCAGGACGATCACTATACAAAAGAGCGTCCCAAACAGTTGTGAAGACAAAATGAGTGTTGTCCTTTATGCTTTTGAAGTGATTTATTTAATATTCAAGCTGTATTGCTTGGGAAACTTCTGTAGCAGCAGCAGTGGAAGTCAGATTAGGTAATTAAGAAGGGTTCTGAGGTGCAAAGAGCTCATAAAAACCTGAGATGAGGTACAAGTAGACAGATTAACATGAGAGAAAAAGAATAATTTAAAGCATGATGTTTTGTTTGGGAGATCATATGTTATGAAGGATCCACATATTCTGGTATGATATTGACAGTCATTGAGAGAAATAACATACAGGAAGTCCCCAACTTATGAACAGGTTGTATTCCAAAAGTTCATTTGTAAATTGGTTTTTTGGAACTTGGGACATATTTTCCCATAGCAACAATGTTATAAATGGTAGTTAGGTTCCAAGGGGAGCACACAAAAGCCTGTTTACCCCATATTGTAGCTAAATACTGTATATTTGCAGTGAAAATAGTAGAAATAGTTCTTTATTTAACTTTGAATGCTGGTGTTTGTGGAAAGGCAAGTTTAATTAGAGGAGGATGAGGAGGTAGGTGGAGATTCTAAAGGGGACTTCTGAACATCCCCCAGCTGCTCTCTTTTTCCCCCTGCAGGTTGCACCCAGTCCCTGCTCACCAGGAAGCAATGAATGGCGTGGGCTGGAGGACTCCAGAGAAGCAGGGGGCGGCTGTGCACCCAGCCACTGGACAGAAATGGTGGTTTCCCCTTCAAAGTGCCACTTCTCTCCATCCACGGACTCACAACTGCCCTCTTCTCTTCCAGCCTGCATTTGTGCTGCTCACCACTACCTGTGCCTCTTGCCTTCTCCCCTGCTGAGGCTGCAGGTGAGCTTTTGTTTGTATGTGCACATGTTTGTAACTCGGGGAGAGCCTGTACTCATTGGACCTGCTAAAATGACCTATTCCTGGAGAGTGTGGTCCCTGGCTCCATTTAATGGATAGTCCATTAAGAGAGTTATGAGTCTGCTACTTCTTCCAGCTGGTGGTCTTGGAGCCAGATTTGTAAAAAGTATTCAGCTATCTAAAGCTGCTGATAGGAACACAGGAGGATTTTGAAAAGCATGTAGGCACCTGCCTCGCATTGAAGTCAATGGCACCTCATTGCATCTTTAAATACCTTTTAAAAATAGGGCCTAAATGACTGGTAGCAGCTTTAGCTCAAGTAAAAGCACCTTATTGGTGCAAAACCTCTTGTGAACCCATGGTACTGAGAGCCCCAGGAGAAAGCATTACATTAACTTGGAACACAGCATGAGAAAGTTAAAAGGGGATGTTGGATAAAACTTTTCAGGAAGAGTATAGTGGAGTAGGAAGGGAAAACACCTTTCAAAGATCCCTCCACTCCTTCAATTCCCTTCTCAAAACTAATGCCATTAATATCAACAGGTGGGAAAACTGATGAGGCCAGTGATGACTGGGACATGAATGATAGGAGGAAAACACATCCTGAGATGTCAGCGTATCCACATCCTTAAACATTTCTAGCCTCTCTTTGGCTAGCTTGGAGAAGAAGGAAGCTGATTGGTTTTTCACCCTCCCCTTTTAAACTCTAGTTTTGGCCATAAGACCTTCCTTTTGCTCTGTTCTAGCAGCCCCACCCTCTCGGTTTTATACTCCTATCTCAAAGATTTGTGTTTTGCAGATGATGTGCATATGACCTATCACCAGTTTCAGTATCAGGAAGGAATTTGATTCCCCTAAGCACCAGATTGGAAGTAGCCTAGAGTGTTCCCCATCACAGCATCCTGGAGACACAGTTAAGTTAAACAGAAACAAGATTTAATTATTGATAGTACTCTGTAAGGATTTTAGTTCATTGCAACTTGTTGCAGAAATGAAGAAAAACCCTGTGATTTTACTGAGGAGCCTTATGTTCCAAGGACAGGGACATTCTTATGGCATTTGGGCACCAAGTTCCCTCCCTGTTAGTACCCTCTATCCTGTCTTATAGTGAGTAGGTGGTAGAACGCAGAAGAATAAGATGACTCCTACGGGTAGGCTGAGCAGAATCTATCCCAAGTTAAGGGTTTGATGTTAGAAGCCGCACAATCCCAATACCTAATGTCTGTTAGGGTGGGTAATCCCCTTTCCTTGAGTTTACATTTAATAAAGTTATGGACTGCCAATTAAAATCCATTCCTCTGTTTGCCAGCATATGCTACCATGTCTACATCAATTTATTTTGCTTACATTTATAATACCACTCCCCTACCTAACTGTCACTAGATTTGGTGTTACAGTACAAGATATTGGACTTTAAGCCTTTAGCTCAATGGGGAGGGAGGAATAAAAAATAGCAGCTGCAGCTATGTTTACCCGAGCCTCTGCAGGTATTGGATGGTCACAGGTCTAGCTGGCTGTGGATCGCCATTTGTAGCCAACAAAAGCTACAATTGTCTGATATTTGCAGAGGTACAGATAAATATAGACATGAGGTCCCACCAGGGATTAATCCTATGGTCCGGATCTGCTCGCAGGCTGGAATTTGCCCACCCCTGCTTTAGCTAGTGCACCATTGACTACATTGCCCATTCTGCATGTTGGATCAGCCTGATTTGTGGAAAACTTTAGTAGAGGGGAAAAAATGCTCAGGAACAACTTCTGACTGACTGGTTCCTTTGTTTTCATTAAATGGCAGGTGACTGGAGATTTTAGCATGTCAGAATTAGTAAGAGACTACAGGTTCTCAAAGGAACTCAAAGGTTCTCTTTGGGGCAAGAACTTTTTTATTGAGAGTTGAACTGTGCTGAACACATAGGTATGTTCTTGGAAAGAGATTTATGAAGGTACACATATACTTGAATTTATGCACGTATATATGGTGTTTACAGAAGTGTTAGTAAAATTGTGAAATCATGTGATAAACTACATTTATATAGCATCTTTGACAGCCTGATTTGTACAAGAGTATTAATAGGCTCTACCTCCATTTATGCCAGTGTGTGATGGGCCTACTTTCTCTTATACCTTGTTATTCAATCCTAACTCTTACACTCTACTCTTCTTAGGTTCTTATGTTATCCTCATTACTATAGTATCCAAGCACCGTCCAACAGTACATTAATTTGTTGGCTACTTTTCCTGCTACAGCCCCACTCAGCTATCTCCTCAATTTATATTCATGTCCATTCTCATCGCATCAATTTACACATGCTTCACTTACGTCACTATGTTGCCTCTATACCATTCCTATTGGCCTGATTTTCAGGGCTAAGCACCTACATTTTCCATTGGATTTTAACTAGAATTGCTGATCCTCATTCCCATTTTCAAGCTCTTCACCATTCTCCCCTAAGATGTCCCTGCTGCCTCGGTTCATGAAGGCAATGTATTTTCCTCATTTAAGAAGCTCATAAAAGCCAATTCCCTGAGGCTATTAATTACAATTATCTCCAAACATGGATTTAGGCACCCAAGTATCAAAACATTTGCCACAGAAATGAATCAGCATGGATTTGTGTAAGGTAAATCATGTCAGGCAAATCTGATTGCTCATTAATGAACAAATCTATTGCTCTAGAATCCAAATTATGCTTAATTAAATATTTAGCATATTTCAAAACAACACCCAAAGCATAAACAAACCAAAACAAACACTACAGTGCATTTCAGTCATTGGGAGGTCAGATTAAGAATTAATTTGGGCCCTGAAACAAAGGCAAGATTCTCAGTTTCACTTATCTACTGGGTACAGCTGAAATGTGTGGCCTGAAAGGAGATGGTTGATGCTCCTTGATTCTGAGGCTGGATTTACCTTGGTCTCATGAAGGGAAAGGGAGGTAGTCTCTGAAGAGCAGGGGTGTTGAATGGGATAGTAGAAATTTGTCATTTGGAGCATGAAGGGAGGTCTGAAATTTCACAATTTATTTTAGATATAAATTTTTTATCATATTACATGTTGCATATGTATTCTGTTATCGTCCCTTAATATGTATGAGTTGTAGGACATTTTGCAACAGTTCTGATGATTTCATATAATGTCTATCTTTTTTCCCTTCTGTCAGACAGAGACTGTCAGTATTTTGATTTCTATCTTCTTGAAAACAACATCTAATTGTTTTGTAGTAATTTCCTTGTAGTGATCTTGAGTAGAGTTAGGTGAATAACATCAGAAATGCTGGAACCCATTTGTTCTAATTTTTAAAAGAATTCTCTGGTCTTTTCATTAAATCCCTTTAGGATTCATTTTTTTGTGAACATTTGCACAATTGAATTTAATTAGCACAATTGTTCACAGAAAATTATTTTCAAAGTTGTATAAGTGAATATTCACAGAAATTAAGTTGAAAAAGTACACATACCAAAATTTGCACTGTTATGTGTTTGTATCCCTCGGCCAAGTAGGTAACAAGTGCATATGATGTATCTGGAAAATCATAGCTAAATTACACTTTTTTGTTTTGAATATTTGTAATCAAACCAGACTTTAAACATCCAAAAAAATTGTCCAATATATTTGAATACTGATGAAATTCTGATCTGCTGGAGATGTTCAGTAAATTTTAAAAAAAGGCTACATTCAGTGAATCAGTTATTTGTAACTAAATATGTTATGAAACAATGTAAAGTAGGATGATTAAATTTGGAAGACTATAAATTCCTTTCGAAATCTAGAAAAAAGTGTTTAATTTCACCTGATTCATTAGTTGTTAGACCTATAGAATCATTATTAATAACTTTTATCCATATGTTCCACTAACCTTCTTCAGTAGCCCATATTTAGATCTCTTTCCATTTTGCATAATAACTTTAATCTCCATCAAAATACTTTCAAGTCAACCTTTATCTACATAACCCAGTGAGTCTTTTGACTTTGGTGGCAAAGTTTACATGTAGCTCCTTTCAAGTACGTTCACTGGCCCAATTTTGAAACAACTCAGAATATAAAATTTGAGGGAATATAATTAAACTGATTCAATGCTATTCGTACGAGTTACTGGTTGTCCAGAAAAAAAAAGCTCTTATCATAATGGTGCTGAGAACGGGGAAGCCACAGTAATATCTAGCACTGTATAGTTTGTTGTTAATTACTTAAAAATTAGCTATAGAAGAGAATTTTGATCATTTTGTGGTCATCATCAGCGATGGATTGCCAACATTCAAGGATTTAAAACATTCTGGAGAGATTTTTAATATATGTTTATATATGTAGTTTTTTTGCATTATAGGTGGGGTTTAAATTTTGCAAATGACTTTGCCAAACCAATTTACTTAAAAGTACAAATGTCCTAATATCCATAGAGAAGCTGCTTTGTGAAGTCTCAGTAAGCAATTTCTTCACAAAGTCTCCTCCCTACAAGATTATCCTATGTATAAAGAAAGGTTTTATTTGTATAGTAACACATGCCAGTCTGAGCCTTTTCTTGAGAACAAGATGACCATAGAGTTGAAGCATATCTAGTTTCTTGTGCTGTTGGATTCTATTATTTTAAAAGTGTATCTAGTAATCTGAGAAGACAGCTGGAAGACAAGAAGTTCTAGGTTCCATTCCTAGTTATCACAACAACTACCTATATAAATTCTAGAAACTCATTTAACCTATGTGCCTGGCCATAACATAGAGATACATTATGAGACTTAATATTTCTAAAGCATTTGAGCATGCCTAGGACATCACATATGCACATTAAATGACAAGAAAATATTACCTTGAAAGAAAAATGCTACAGAAGAAAAAAGAAAACTGATTATCTCTCATGACTCCATCCAAACTTTGAATCATTTCCCCAATACTAGAATACTAGTAGTTCATTACCAAAGTACCCAGTTCTCTGTATACCATGCCCAGCATCAATATGAACTATTAGAGAGAGTGTAATGAACAATGGAATAAAAGACTATTTCCTTACAACTTTTTAAATAGATACTCATTATAAGTTCTGTGATTGCCATTAAATTCCAACACTTGGACCAGCCTTGGGAGGGAGTAGCAACTGAAGCTGGTAATGTGCTTATTTAGATATAGACTTGCTATGAAGTGAAGGAGCCAAACTGATATGTCACCAAAGTTGCAGTCCAGAATTATAAATGGCTGATTATATTTTGAAGCCTATCTCCAATGCAATGAGCTTTCCATTGGATCATCAGTTAAAGGTCTACTGGACAACATGATCACTTGATTAAGGAAACTTGATCATATCTGATCTGGCTAACATAGTTTTCAGCATATTATCACAGAAAGGACACAGAAAAATGTCAATCAATCACTGACAAATAAATGCATGATCTCAGTTTAGTAGCTGAAGTATTTGTTCTAAACTCCATGATGACAAACTATTTCTATTCATTCTTTTTCCAGCAATATCATTGATGTATCTCATTGTCTTTTAAGGGACAAGCAAAAGATGAATTAGCAATATCTTCATGCACATTAAGAGAGAATATATGTGCAAATTAGACTAAGAAATTGTAATGATTTAAGATCTATTATTGAATATTGTTTCAAATGTTATGAATGTAATGTAACTAAGGCCCCATCCACATTGTAAATGCAACTTTATTCCAGTAACCTGATTATAAACACTTTCATTGACATTTATGCTGCAGAATTATAGTGTTACCATTTCATTACAGGAAGACTACCAAGTGCCAGTCTTGGTCAATGGCAGGAGTGAAACCTTGGTAGCTTCTGCTATTGATAGCTGAATATTAACCATTATTTGTGTTGGCACAAACCATATCATGGCAAACTCTGTCTCTAAGGGTACATCTACACTACAGAGGAAGATCAAAGCTGCTGCTGTCGATCTTCCAGGGTTCGTATTAGTGGGTCCATTTAAGACAGCTAAGAGGGACACTGCAGGTTGATGCTGGTAACCCTGCTTTCATGAGGAGCAAGGGAAGTCAAAGAAAGAGCATTCTCCCTTTGACTTCCTGAAGTATAGACAGCACCAAAAGCTGAGTTAAGCTACTTTGACTTCAGCTATGCAATTAACATAGTTGAAGTTGTGTATCTTAATTCTATCTTGTCCTGTAGTGTAGATGTACCTAAGTGGCTACAAATTTGATTTGTATTTACTGTCTTAGTGGTAGCCTAGGAAAAGTTCCCCAAATTAATAAAGGCCAGAAATAATTTCTTTTTTAAATCATGAAAGAAAAAAAAAAGATACCTACCTAAGTTTTCAATAGAGTAGTAGCGCTGTTTGCTGTCTACTCTCACTGTCTCGGCATATGGGCTACCCACTCCATAGCCAATGATGTATCCACGTACAACAATGTTTGGATTCAGTGGTGGAGTCCAACTCATGACGATACTGGTGGTCAATGGCCTGACATGCAGAGAGCTTGGCTGATCAGGAACCTGAGATTCTGGGATACAAAGAGAGGATTCATTAATATCCTGCACATTGAGTTTTACCATTCACAAATCAGAGTATAAATTAAGGAATACATTGTAAGAAAGTAACCAGGAATCCACAGTTACATGCATAGTCCACATGCAATTTCTGTTCTGAACATTCACCCTTGTTTTGAACTACATTCTTCTGCAACAAGTACGTTGAGAAGTTTCTTCAACATGTAAGATCCCTTCTCCTTTTCTTAATAATCAAATATCCTCTTGTCCATCCTATCTTTAGTTTATGAATACGAGGAAGATCTGATATTATTCAGGAAGATGGGAAATGGAAACGTTTGGAATTGATAAAAAAAATCCCCATAAAAATGTTGAAGTAGTTGAAATCAGGTAGATGACTTATGGGCCACTCATTTAACTACAGTATTTAAGGAAGTGGTTGACTTTGTAAGTGATATGATAGCATTTTCTGGAAATGACATATCTCATTCCTGTGAAAACTGTAACATTAATTATGAGCGAGCAAGCTCTAACTTTCTTGGACATGCCTATCTTGGCTTGGAGGCTGCTCTGAATAATACAACAGCACTCAGATAATAAAATGAAATAATACAATGATACCTTTTTTACAGGCTCTCTCAAGGCGTATGCTTTTTTATGTAGCACTTAATGACTTAATGCCTAACTAACACACTTTGACTTCAGTGAATCCACTTTTATTTTAAAGAATAGATGACTAAATGCCTTTTGTTGGAGTGTATAGTAGCTACCATATCACAAGTCTCTTTAGAAGAGCAGCACAGTAGCTTGTCTTTTTGAGAGCAGAAAGAGACAAACTACTATTTCCCCCCCCCATGAAGAGGCCTGTAATATAATAGGCAAATGACTGGGGGGAGCAGTATACAATGCTGGTGTAAACTCTGACAAAAGACATTTCGAGATTGTGAAGCATTCCCACAATAAATCTTGGAAAAGACCATAAAAAGATGGAATTAATACTTTTTGGTCCTATTGTCAGATATGGTACAATGGTGTCCTTGGTATTTTATGAGATTTGAAATGAATTCTGTTTAACACATTTCAAGTTTTTTGAAGAACTACTCTATCTGGTTAGTACATTACCATTCTGATACACAAGTTCTTTGCACTCAGTTTCCTTAACGTTGCTATACATGTTCTTAACTTTAAGAATGAAAGAAATGCATTGAAGAATAGTAATAACAAAAGAAAAACTGGATTTCACCAGAAGTGTCACTGCAAATCAAATACAATTGTCATTCATCACCCTCTGACCTCCACATTTTTCTTCAATGCAGAATATAGAGGTCCTTGAAGGTCTGTCATTGAATACTGATGATTTTTAAAATGACAGAAGTGGTTCTTACATGAATCAGACATATAGTAGCAGTTTTGCACCTTGTAATAGAAAGTCGTAGAATGAGGCAATACTGGATTCCTTGCACACAGTAGAAGCAGTGAATCTCAAGGTGTTCATGAAATCAGAACAGTCAAAAAGATATTGGAATCAAACAATAATCTTTAATCTCACTTATGTAATACAAGGAGATTTCAACACTAGCATAGATGTCCCTAGGTTGCTGTTGGGTTCAAACAACTTTATTCTGATATGCTGAAATGGTTGTATGAAGGAATTCAAATACGTTTCATATAATTTTAAACAGCAGTGCCACTGTAGAGCTAAGTTCTTAGCATTAACAATCCACTGTTGGGAGTGCTTGTTTCCTGTTGACAGACTCATGGAGACAAAATGAATTGGTTCACACTTGAAGGTTTTGTTCGCAATCAGAAAGAATAGAAATGCAACACCACTCAGATTCCGCGCGCGCGCGCGCACACGCACACACACACAGAGTACTATGACTCCATCCGGGTGACCTTAATTATGTGCAAGATTGCAGAATTTCCATGCATAGTTGCTTCCACACATCCTGGCTTGAAGTGGCTTCTATCATATACAGTTTGATTCAATAGCCCTCAGTATCTCTACTATAAAATTGTTCCAGCACCCCATTTCCATGGCTGGTAGTGGTCCTGATTATGATTAAAAATGCAGCAGAACATACTCCATGTGCATAGCTTTTTGTTCTTAGCCTTATTACCAGATATTTTTTTACCCTCAAATCTGCTTTGACAGATCTCCATTCTACTTCTTTGTTTGTAAATGCTTTTACTATGAATAAAGATTCCACTCTCCTTGAACTCTGCAATTGTGCATGGAGTATCTCTCACCATAAAGTGATGATTCCCGTCCTCATTCATAGAAGGAAAAATTCTGTGTGTGCACCAGCTAACAAAATTAATCAGAATTACACAGAAGTATGCAAAGGCAGAATCTGACTCTCAGAACCAATGAGAAAAACCTCTTACTATTTCTTATGCCTGAGGTTAGGAAACACTTCATGTGATTCTTTGTTATTAACTTCTCCACTATGAATATTTTGAGAGTCTTAGGGCTTCTTTTCTTGGTGCCACAGTTTGGTCTGTGGGAATCTGAGCTGCACAGCATTTCAAAAGTGTATGCTGTAGAGCCTGTTGATGATAACTAAAAGGTAGCTAGTTTGAGTTTGTAGTCCTATTTGAAACAGGACTACATCAAAGCAAATTAGGTACATCAAATCAAATAAGCAGAGTATACATGGATCAGTTAGAGTTTGCAATTTACAGCACTCTACTACAGTGCCATGTAGTCAAGCTTGAGTCTCTAAGAAATGAAACCCTATAATGTACCATAATTTCACTCTATAGTGGGCTATTCTTTTTATTTCATCCTGTACCAGTGACTCTGCTTTTACGGAATGGTCAAAGTACACGTGCCTTTCATTCATGCAATGTTGAATGTTTAAAGGTCCCTATTTCCTTGGGTTAAGTGACAGCACTAAGGAAGTTATTTATATTGGGGTCACTTTAGCAGTTGCTGTACAAGGTTTTCTGGAGTTCATAGTTGTACATTTCAGAGTTATAATTAAGGCTAGCTTATATTATTTTCATTTTCCTCCTGTATTCCACAAATCATTTTTAGAAGACACTGCACTGTAATACAGGTTTACTTTGCTATGCTCTTAAATGCTAATTTAGAGCTGAAGTGAAACCATATCACTAATATGTATAATAGCTTCCATCTGTTCAATGCACTAAGCAGAAACTGAAAATCCTAAACCTGTTTTCCTGGAGGATACCTTTACAAACTTGAATCTCTTGCATCCTTGCTCAAGCTATTTAAATCAGACCCTTTGGGGAAACTAAATTTCCATTTTTTTAAAAGCACAAAATTTGAGGCTCAAAAATAAATATTTAAAACTTCCCAGCTGTCAGTAAGGGCACACAAGCTTTCCAGGGAACCTTGAATAAGCAGTGATGTTTGGATTTCTAATCGCTTTAACAAAACACACTAATTAAAAGGAATATCCATAGGGAGTTAGTGTAGTTCTCCAAGATACTGTTCATCTTTTTGTTGCTTATGCCAGGCAAATCTACAGTGAAGGCAAGAGAAACTGCATAAACCACAGGAGCAGAAAGGGAATTGCAGTTAACAATCTGTGCAACAACATTTCTACTATTTAGCTGACAGTTGCAGGACTTTGCATAACTACAGTAATAAGTTGATTTCTCCTCTGAGTGTATCAAATTATCTCAGTAGTATATATATTATGCAACACAATGCATGCAAAGTGTCATATTGCTACAGCTTCAACTACACATTTTTCATTGGTACTGTAAATGCAAATGTGTAGATACAATATATGAAAAAAGTCTTCAGTTTAATTTGATTATCAGTGTATTTTCATTTTCCCTGCATGTCCTCTATGATTATGCTACTAGCAGTTTTACGTGCATATATATACATATTGTTGGAGGAAAACAAATATTATATTTGATGTGGATTAAATGCAAATAAAATCAAATGTTTTCCAAGAAATGCATTATTTCATTTTGCAACATAAATAAAGAAAATGAATGTATTTGTTTTTAAAAGCCATGATATAAAATATGGAGAGATGTTTAGAATATATTTATTTTTACTTACTAAGATCTAACTCCAAATAAGTGGCCAGCTGCTCTCATCTTGAGTTATGTGTCATTTCTGAAAGTGCTATCCACCCAAAATAGTAGTTAGTAGAATGATAGCATAAATCACCAGATACCATAGCATATTGTGACCATACTGACTGGTCACATCACTTTCAAAAGTGTCATCACCTCTTTAACATTTTCATTGAATACAATATGTTAGGAGCGAAGTAAGCCTAATAGATTCATTCCTAGCTCCTCTATATAAATGGAATTGGATGTGCTGTGGAAGCAAAAATGCTTACGACAGATGTGCTGGTTGTAAGATCATGAGGAAAGATACTCAGTCAAAAAAAAAAAAGCAACATAACAATCTCCTGTTGCCTTTTTATTAATCACCTGTCTATTCATCCATCCATTTTATCTTTGTCCCTCTTTAGATATTTTTGGCTTTACTTTGTTTTTGAGCCATTATTACTTTGTTCTTTCTCTTTTGGTTTCCCCATATTTTCAACTGACTACCTTTCTTATATATTTGCTTCCTTATAATTCTCCATAGCTTTTCCTCAATTTCTATTTGCATCTTTTTGTTCCATTTTACTTGCATTTCATTTACTTTTGAAAGTAGGCAGATGTTTCCCTTTCTTTTTTTTAAGTTCTTGAAATATTTCAGTCATTCTATATATCCCTTTGTATTCAGTCACTTTTTTCTATCAACATCTGTGTTTTTACGTTCCATATTTTTCAGGTTCAAAGATGAATCCTATCATCTTTCACTTATTATGTGGCTTCATTGCTAAAAATCAGAAAACAAATTCTTCAAAGACAATAATCTGAAAGCCATTCATAGGCTCAGTTTGTTGAGTTACATCCATCACTATTATTTTAAGTGTTTCTCTGACTGGGTATGTTTATCGTTCATGATGTTATTGATTCACTTCTTACTAATTTTCTTTCAAATAGTCACGACCTACAGAAATGGAATTCTAATAGCTGATAATTACAACAAAGACTTTTGGATCTTCATTGATGATCAGACTACAGACATAGCTTAAGAACTATTAGTTGATTATTATCCATGACTGTGATTGCATATTTGGCCAGGTTAGCAAAAACTGGAAAAAAACCCCACCAGACACACCAGTATAAATGGAGGAATAAAATTAAGTTGTCTTGTCTTGTCCCTTCCACTTCACTTGTTCAGAATGCAGCAGGCAATCTTAATAATAGGTAATCACTGAGTTTTCTGCTCAAAAACACCCAGACAACAGCTCTGGTGACTATAATCATTGGAATCTAACCCAAGACCTGTACAGCATCTGGTTAAAGCTCTAGGTAACAATTAGAATGACACATGTCAGATAAAAAACTAGGAGTGTGGTGATAATATCTGAAAAGAAATGTAATTACCATCAAGATCATTCTCTGGAGTTTCTGCTGTATACCAATCTGAGGAGGGTCCTGTCCCATTGACTGTCATGGCAGCTACCTGGAAACTGTACTGGCTTCCTTTATCAAGCCCTGTTAAAAATGCAATTTAAATCAAACAGAAAGAGAAAAATAGTTTTATCAAGATTCCAAAGTTTGTAACAGAACTAAAGCAAAGTTAATAGTCTTCAGTAATATTCCAACTTCCTTACCATGTTAAGTTGGGTATGTGAACAGTTCTGCACTAATATGCTCATTTACATGAACGGCAATAACAGGTATGTTGCTATAGGCACATTCATTTACAATGGAACCACTGGTCACAATAACTTCCTATTATTGTTGCTAATTAGTACCAATTCAGTTTAGCTCTTAGGCTCCATTCTGTACCACATGTGGATATGGTGAAGCAATCTGGCCATCAAACCTTCGATCAGTGTTTTATGATTGTCTTTAGCCTACCCTGACAATGAAGTACAAGAAAACCTGTACTTATGTTCAGCTGCAAACATTCTCTAATGAAGAACTATTAAAAAATTATTAAAAAATTAAAAGCAGCAATTTATCAGATTTACAATAAAACAGACAACAGCCTTTTAAAATCTTTGTTGTAACTCTAAGTTACTTTACTATTGCAGGTTTCTGCATTATCCTGCAAAAATACCTGCATTCCAAATATAAAAATATCTAAAACTGAATATTTAAGTCATTCATTTAAAACAACTCTATAGTTCAGCTTCTCTAACAATCACTTTATTATTTTTAAAAAATATGTTTATATTGGATCATATAGTAATGAGAGGCCGTGTAGGCTGTTTTTTAAGTCTAAATATATAAATATGTATTTCTATTACTTTCCCAAAACACAATATCTAATTTCTATTATTTTGAAATGCAGAAAATCTAATCCATTACCATCAGGAGCATTTCTAACACTCCAAGGCTCTGAGCAGCCACAACTTTTAATTTTGAAATCACCTATCATAGAAATTTGTCATCCTTTCCCAGTATGCATGAATGTTATATGTCCCCAAAGCTACTCTTCTTTGCAGCCGATAGTGATTAGCCTGCAACCTGACTCAAGTAATCCCATTATCTTTGACACTATTTACATGAGTAAAGCCAGGTCTACACTAGACCCAGAAGATCAGATTAAGGTACGCCACTTCAGCTACATAAAATACATATCTGTAGTCGACTTACCTTAAGCAGAGCTTGGTGCTGTCTTCACAATGGGAGGCTAATGACAGAAAATGCTCCCATCAGCTTCTCTTACTCCTTATGACTATGAGGAGTACTGGCACTGACCAGAGCCACCCTCGGTGTTCAGTTTAATGGGTCTTAACTAGACCCACTAAATTGAATTCCAGAGGATCAATCTATAGCATGGCAAGCAGAGATGTGGCCTAAGAACTATTCATACTTGCATCATTAGGTCTTAATTAAGTGAAAAGCATAATCTGCTTTTGATTTTCTGTGACTCTAAACAAAGTTGGTATATTTTCAAAATAAATGTATTTTTTGTCCCTTAGATATGCCCTTTCCTGACACAAGAAATATTTTAAAATCTCAAACAATACTATTCTATTTTAAAATAAATGGAGTAGGGATATTTCTGGGGCAGAACTTTGGTTTCACCTATGGAACCTAACTTCTTTCACCATAAACAAATATTCCTTGTGCAATATAAAAATATACCTGTGAATCCCTGGGCAAACATTACGGAATAAAGACTAAGTTTAGCAAAAACAAGTTAAACATTATTCATAGACTTTAAGACTAGAAGGCTCATTGAGAATAATACTTTGTGGGGGGATGCAATTTGTATTACAAATAAAATTGTGTGTGTGTGTTATTGTGGAATTGATGTATCTTCTCTAGTCGGGAAAGGGATGCTAATGTATAACCTCCATTATCAACCCTTTGAAGCTTCTTCCCAGGAGAGTTATGCATATATAGTAATTCAAACGGGATTCTTTGGGATTTTTGGATAAATAGCCTGGTTTTAAACTGGCTCAGAGCCTTCTTTTTGATCAAGCAAATAGACAGAATCCTGGTCCACAAAGGTCCCAAATCCTCAGGGGGAGGAGGGGTTGGAAGTACTGGGCCGCCTGAGGTCCATCAGAGTTTGTGCTTGTTGTGAACCGAAACTGTGAGGAACTTGTAACCACAAGGGGATGTGAAGAGCTGCTTCCACCAGAATTCATGTCAGGGTTGTGGTGAACCCTGGTAAATTATTAGTATGCTGCAGGTTCCTTATTGTTTTTAGTATGTTGCCTCTGTAGCACTTTTAGCTTAAGAATAAAGTAGTCTTGTATAGAAAAAAACCCCCAAACCCTGCATGGTGACGTATAACTAGCTTTACACCTATTAACCATCTCTGAAGAGAAAATAAACAGGTGGTTGGGCAGCTTGCCTGTGCTGAGAATAACACGGTGAAGGCAGGGAACTGTACAGCCTGAAAATACCCCACTCAGAAGAGAATGAGATGCAGGGTTTCCGCCAAAGAATGGGAATGACTGGGGAGCTGGAAGCCTGGTAGTGGGTGTCTTGGCTAGGCCAATAAGGAGAAATACAGCTCAAGCTGTCCTGTGACAACATCCTCCACCAGAAAAGAATCAAAATTATTCTTTGTTTAATTTAATGTTACCTTTAAAGTACTGATTTGGCTTCTTACTCTTAGCATGACAATTATATTTAAAAAATAGTGTCTTTTTGGATCTTTCATGCTGGGAAGAGTGGTTTTCCTCCATAAAATACAAAAAGAGGGGTGAAGGAAAAAAAGATGTGTCATAGATAACATTGTACTGAGATAAAGAATGTGTTGTTGACTCAGTGGTCTGAGAAACTAAGCTAGGTTTAAGCTGAACAATAGTAATTTGCTTTCAAATACATTAAGGTGATGAGATCTAGGAGACAATTGTATGAAAAAAGCATTAAGGAGAAAACAAAATAAAAGAATAGAAAGGTTGTTTCTGTACAGCCCAATAAATGTCACCTGCCAACAAAGAAATCAATGTTTCCTAGAAGTGAAAATATATTTTATTCCCAAACCATTTAATTCATCAAAACCTTGTAAGGCTACATCATGAACACTGACCTGTGAACAAGTACCAGAGGTTGTTTGGTTCCAGTGTTTCTATCTCACCCCTGCGGGTAGTCTTTCTGTGTCGGATTTTATAGCCAGTAATAAATCCATTTTGTGTGCCTGTTGGTGGAGGTAGCCAACTAACTTTGATGCTCTGTAAAAATAGGAGATGTTAATGTAGAAATTTTTGCAAAAGAAGATGAAAAATTGAGCTATAATAAATGGAATCACAAGTAAACAAAAGGATGTTGGGGGGCAGGGAGAGAGAAGGGATATGGGTCAAGGGTTATTTTGTAAAAACAAAACAAAACTGATTAATTTTAATGAATATTGCTTACTTTAGCATGAAAAAATATAATTTAAACCAGGCATCAAACAGGTTTGAAAAGATTAAAAAATTGCATCAATAAAACTACCTAAAATTAACTACGTGGATGGTTGAAACTTAGGAAATAAATAGCACATCCTTTTTCTGGAAAAGTGTCTCAATTTGAGGAACATTTCATTTCAACAGGCCAAAGGGATATCTCAGCTCCTTCATGCACTTCTGTGATATTACAGCTGTCATTTATATATGTGAACATGTACTGCAGCTCATTTCTGTTTTCTAGTGAACCTCAAAGTTACACCACCACTTCATGTTAGCTGTAGAAATATTTAGAAACAGATTCTAATAAAGAACTCTCTACTTCCATTGACTTTGGTGGAGTCACTTCTGACTCCATCAAAAAATAATATCGTTTGGTTTTAACCTTGTTGCTACTTCTGAGACATTGAAGTATTTTAGCAGAACTGTTTGATGAAGTCAACAGCAATAAAGTGTAAATACATTGGCCTACCTTTAAAAAAGACTTTGGTTGTCTCATTTTTGGAGAACCTTAGGGGACCCTGATTTTCAGATGTATTTAGTGCTACACCCTCTGAAAACTAGGCAGTTCCTTTTAGGATCACTTTACACTATGCTGGCAACAGATACAATAAACCCCAAAGGCATGATTTTTAACTGAAAAGTGAAATATAGCTACAATTTATAGGGGAGTTTTTGTTGTTCATGAATATCTCTTCCCTTGAACAACTGTATGGGAATAAACCCTTTGTAAGATTGGTCCTGTGAGTGCTGTTATCTCCCATTAACATCAGCAGAAGATTGAGATGTTCAAGACCTCACAGGATCAGGGCCCTATACAAGTAACATACCCAGATAGAAGCTATGCAACCAGGTTTTGGACAAAAGAAAAAGTCTTCTACATGGAAGTGGGTAGTTCTGATCATATAAAATTTATTATCATTATTGAATTGCTTAGTCTAAGCACAACTATAAGTTATGGCATTTATAAAATTAATTACTACAATATAAAAATCAATTTTGCATATCTGCTTCTTAGTGATTCATTGGTCCAATCAACTACACATTTCAAAATCAATGTGTGGGGTTTCAGTGGTAAATAATGTATTGTAGCAATATGGTGGGACAAGCTGCATTTTTCAACTCAAGGAATATTTAAAAAAAATTAAATTTAGCAGCTGTGGCTGTAAAAATGGCATTTATGTAATATGTTTATGGGAAAATGCAGCTGCTCAGAAAGACACTAGAAACATGGACATAATAAAGAACATAAAAATGTTTCTGTATTTGGAAGGTTAATAGTAATTCTCTTAACATTTGCTTAATTGAGGGACTTTAATTCATAAATCTGAGCACTTTGTGGGCCCTAACAACTGCATGGTGCTGTGCATCTCCACATGGCTCTGTGCATCCCCTTATCTCCCTTTGATGCTGATAGTGATGGCAGACCCTTGAATGATTGGCCCCAGAGGAGCAATGGGTTTGATCTCACACTGAAGGTGTAATGCATAAAACTACTTTACAGCTAGACAAGCTCCAGTCCCTTACAGCTCTACCCAAAGCTGTCACCATTATGGTAACAAGTTCACTTTCACCTCAACTCAGTCTCCATGGACATTGCAGCAATGCTTTTTATCAATAGTACTTAACATGTGACCCTGGCTTCTCAGAAATCAATGGCTAAAGCTCTGAAGTGCCTCTTGTCCTTTACTTGGTTTGAGAGAAAATGGTAATTACTCATACTTTAATCCTTTATGTTTTATAGAAGGGACAATTTACTGAAGGAAAATATTTCACTTCTATCCTGCCAGGATTTCTAAAGAAATGATAAAAGGATTCAGCTTTCAAGCTTGTTTTATGAGACTTCTAGGCATGGCTACAAAGAAATTTTAATAATGCACTGGAAGGATTTTTCACCACTGGTGCATTATTGCAATAGTTCCACTGTCATCAGACCGTGTCCACTGGCTTTGGTCATCACTAGAAGCACCACATGGGTCTCAGTAGCCAAAGTGCTCATTGGCTTCATTCAGGGCTGGGAAAACCCTGCACTTCTGAAAGTCAGATCCTATAGTGGCACAGAAACGGAAATAGCTCCACCCCATTCACAGCACATGGCAAAGATTACAACCCTCCATTCTAATGTGCAGGTACATCTTCAATGTTTTCAAAGGGCCTATTCTTTTAATGATTACAATCTGCATTGCATGATACCCATTAGTTCAACTGAAGACTAGTTGTGGGTAAATCCGTTCAGAAAAAAAAAGTACTTCCATCCAACATTAATTGTCTTGTTTTACAAATGATTCACAGCTGTTGGGCATGTGCTACAGCTTTTCTTCTTCTTCTTTTTTTTTTTTTTTTTTTTGCGCAATACTAATGGATAATGAGGATGCAATTTTCAAAGAAAAGGTCAAACGAACATGTAAAAGTGTATTTACAGTTACACCAATTAGATACACAAATCTGGTAACTGCACTCAGGAAAGTAAGTTTTGCACCTAATTTGGCCATTTTTGAGTTCACATATGTATCTGATTTACACATGCCCCTTGTTAGAAAACCTAGCCAAACTAGTCCACTGTGGGGAAGGGAAATAGATATCCTTCCATGATATCCTGTGCCAATGATTTACCTGGGCTAACTCCACATTGTGTGATAAAGTGTTTCTTAGAATTTTAAATTTGCCAATATTCAATTTAATAGAATGTACCTTTTTGTATTATCAGATAGGGTGGATGGACAGTCCCAATCTACCTTCTTAATTTCAATTATGACAAAATCCACTGAATAACCCTATAGTTGTTGAGCCAATCAGAGAAAAAAATATAGGCCATTTCCTGAATCAAAAACATGTGGGTCTTGAGAAGAAACATAAAGATTTTATTTGAGGAACAAGTATAGTCTTACAGTGCATTTTAAGGCAAGTTATTGCCTCAGCTCTCTCAAGTAAATGTTTCCTTTCTGCCTTAGAACATGAAAATCAATGTATTATTTGAGCAATAAGATGCGCTAACGTTGGCATAACTGTAAAATAATTGATTTCACCAGAAAGTTAACTATCCTGAGGTGAAGTGAAGGGAGTTTAATGTACTGACACTTTTCTTGCTACATATAAATTCTCTCGCTTACAGGATAAGATCAATTTCCAAGAACTGCCCAGGGTTTTATGTAAGTCTAATTGGCTTCCATGCAGGAAAGCTGACAGCCACCAGAGGCTCTAGGGCAAGGTGTGTGTGGAGGGCCAGCTCTGCGCCCCCAGGAGGGGTGGGGCCAAGGGTAGAAGGAGCAGGGCCAAGGGCAGTTACCCCTTAGGCCTCCCTAGACCGTGGCACATGCCTCCTCAACCTACAGGGCCATGCTGAGCAGTATACCGACGGCAGTTCCAAGTGACCCGAGGCTTGGCCACCACTGCTGCCACAGTAGCAGGAGCTAGGAACTCCAGGTTCTTTTAAATCTCTGGGCCCTGGTGGAATTGTCCTTTTGCCCCTCCCTGTCAGTGGTCCTGCTTCCATGGGACAAAGATTATGATCATATGCAAAGTCAAAACTCTCTATTTAGGAACCAAATTGTGAAAGTCTATGAAACTGCAGTTTGATGCTTTTTAAGAAATAAGTATTTCTCACTTTGAAAGAGGGCACATGTTCCTCGATTCTGAGAGAAAACAAAGCCCAAGCACTACAAATGATAAAAAAAAAAACCCTCAGATTAAATGTAGTACTTTAATTGCGCACCCTTGTTATTGTGACTTGTCCACCTAAGTTTCAATCCTTATCTCTATATATGCATATAACAAAGTAACCAAACTACAATACTCCCAGGTAGGGTCAAATCCTGAATATTGACCTGATCAATCAAGCAGGTCCTTAGGATCTTTGTGAAGGTCTGGGTTGGAGGAAGCTTTGCCAAAGACTGTGAAACAGCTAGAGAGTTCCCCATGGCCAGTAATGTAGTCTTCCAGTTTCAAAAGCTCTGATTTCTCATTCCTTGGTTATTCCCTACCCCTCATTGTGCACAGAAATCTGCCTGTAGAATTACCATCTGCACAGAATATTGGGAGTTATTTTCCTGCACTGATTCCTCAAATCGGTCTTACACACACACTCTCTCTCTCTCTCTCTGATAATTCTGCTGTATATGGAACCACTAAGCACATAAGAGATGTGCGAGAGTAGAATTCATTCCTTATCAAGTTGCATTCAATTAAAGCTGCTTAGAAAACTTCAGCCGCTGACAGAAAATGGGAAGACACTTTTGTGAACATCATGAATCATTTGTCAACCATTTCAAGCAATTCTGTGTGTATCTGGAAATCAATGAAATAAACATAAAGGGTAACTCAAACTTAGAGCTTAGTTTCACTAACACATCAGGAAAACAACATAATTGAATTCATGATGTTTGAGCTCCATAATAAAAATATTTAATCCATAATGTCTATCTTGTATTCTGCATCAAACAGCATTCACTTCCTCTATTTTAGAAGAGGTCTAGCAGTATAGGTTAAAAAAAAGAACCGGCCCAAACTTCACTCTAATGCAGGGTGGGCTATCAAATGGCAACAGATCCGCTGGCAGTGCAGACCAGGACACCCTCTTCCTGCAGCTCCCGTTGGCCAGGAATGGCGATCCATGGCTAACAGCAGCTGTAATTGTAATCGCCCATACATATGGAGGCACAGGTAAATATAACAGTGGCAGCCTGCCAAGGGTTAACCCTGGGAAACCAAATCTGGCCTGTGGGCCAGTGTTTGCCAACCCCGAGTCTAATCTAAACCCAAACAGAACATTTTTCTTTAAGTTCCTAAATCCAAATAACTTGTATTTCCCTCTCATCCTTGAGATCCTTGCACCTCTTGACTCTGGCTGAAACTGGAAGAGCTAAGCTATCTTGTAAATAGACTGTTCTCATTGTAAGCCTGGAATATAAAATACAACCATCCTCACAAGACAGCTGTTTGCTCAAGCTTACAAACCTAATATTTAAGACATTTTTTTTTGCAGGTCAGCTAAGCCTTCCTACTTAGAGGGCATATTGAAACTGAAGCTCTGACCATTCAGAGACTCAATTAGAAGTTGAATCATGAGCTGGATGACATTTGTCCTAGGAAAAACACTGAACTTACAGTGCAACACGCTACAAAGGGAGGCAGCATAGTTGAGGGTTACCTTACTCCATGATATATTAGTGTAAATGAAGTGCCCTCCATACCTTACCACATTCTCTTGTCCAGAGTGCGTGTGTGCGCTTACATGCATGCACAAAGGCAGCAGAGATCTAATGTTTAATGTTAACGTTGCATTTCCTCAACTATAATTGCTGCTGTCAGATCTATCTCAGTCCCCAATCCTCTTCAGAATCATCTCTACTCCACACCTGACTTCCTCTGCACAGTTAGGAAAACCTCCGTTGTACAACTAACATGAAGCTGCAAATTGATTTACAAAACAGGTCTGATGCCACTGGCAGCTGCCTTGAATTCCAGCAGTTTTGAAATCCCCAAACATGTTGTTTTCCTAAACCACTTTTGCTCAACTGTTAATCACAAGAAAAAAGATTCTAGAGGTTGTACAGCATAAAGACCCTCCAAGAATTGTTAGGGTGTTTCTCTTCTGCAAACATTTCCCCCAAATAGCTCTCAGATTGTAATTACACTGTCAAATATTAACACCATCTAAATACCACAACCTTAAAAAAATCAGGAAAAAGGAGATCCCTGAGGTACTGGAGGTTCTCCTGATTGGCATCGCCTGGAAAGCTGGTGAGATTTTTCCAAAGTGCAACATTGACTTAACTTTAGCTGTATCTTGATTATGCAGGTTCCAAGAAAGAGAGGGGGAACCTAACCATATACATATGAATAAAGAATATAAACAAGTAAAGAGAAAAATTGTGTAGGGTGGCACAAGACAGTATAGCTAGTAGTAATGGGATGAAATTAAGGGTGGGCAAAGCCATTTCTAGTTTTTCACCCCTTTTTCCTATGCTTGTGTGTTACAATTGCAATTACTGCAAATGCAGTGATATATAGGTCATTCACCTAACTCCTTAAATAAATAAAAAAAAACCCTCCAAGCAATATTGTTCTCATTCTTTCTAAACTAGCCTACTTTGCTATTACCTTTAAATATGATGAGGGTAAACAACATGTACAACTCATTTATTTCTTGCTGGCAAAATATAGCAATAGAAATACTATCTAGCTGGTTTGGAATTTTTTAGCAAATAATTTTTTCCAAATAAAATGTTACTTTGTTGATTTTAATGGGAGAGGTTCTATTTTGATATATTTCCTGATTTTTAAAAAAATTATGTTTAAAAGCTGTGAAAAATATAATGTTGACATTTTTTAAATGACAAGTTCCAGTCTTTTTTTTCCAAAACAACTTTTCTTTTTGAAATTTAAGTTAATTTAATCAAATCAAATCAAATCAAATCATAATCATAATCATGAAGAGGCCAAAACTGAAGTGAAATCTTTCAAAATTGTCACTCTTTCAAGTGACTCAAACTGATTTCCAATTTGCAAAAAAATTCAAGATTTTGACGTATTGTTCCAATTTGGGATGAGAATAATTTTTGAAATCTCAAAAATTTTCCAAATAGAGGAAAATCATCTCCTATCCAGTATTATGATATAAAGAAGGTAAAATATTACTGTTCCGTATGAACCCCTTCTCATATTACTCAGGCTTAGTTATTCCAGTGATGTTTGCTTTGCTTTGCTTTGCCTTGCCTTGCCTTGCCCTGCCCTGCCCTGCCCTGCCCTCTCCTCTCCTCCTCCCCACCCCCACCCGCCCCGCCCGTCAGTATTGTAATTCAAATGGCTATAAACACTTGAACTAATTAATCCCCATAAAGGCCAATCAGAAAATTGACATTGCTACTAACTACAGGTTCCTGGCAAAATAGGAGTTATATCATTGTTTACTGATTGTCATATTGCATATGTAATGGCCCTGGCATTTGCCAGTTCCAGACACACACAGGGACAGCAAAACCATCTACAGGAGGCTGCTTGTTATCATGCAAATAAACCTATTAAAATTCAAACATCCATTCAACAGCCAGTCAAGCCAGTTCTGATCTATAGTACCAATTTTATTCACATGAATTGACGTGGGTGGAACCGATGGTACTGATGTTCAGAGACAATTTTATTCTCCTAAGACTCTAATAGTTCACACTTATAAAATGCTCAAGTCAACTTTCAGAATGCCAAGAGGTATTTTTCTGTTCTAGGATGACATTTTTTTCTGTTCTAGGGTCCATAGGCAAGTATCAATACTTCAATTGAGTTTTCAATTACAGATGCAATAATTATGCATTTGATTGATTAACAATTAGCAGCACCTGTAGTTGACTATCTTTTAATTAGTGATTACACCAGTGCTGATTACTTAAATGATATCTGCAGGAGAGCCCTATGATTAAGAGTTTGTAAAGCAAAGGGCACAACAATTCCAAAATAATTAGGCTATTAAGATTCAGATTAAAACCAGATCTCTAAATATTTCAGAGAGTGTTCCATTTTATATAATAGTAATGTTCTTTTCCTTAATTATGCAGCACACATCTGTGGAGCATCTTAGCAATCACTGTATGGGAGCTAATCCCCTGCTTCTCCCTGGGATATGGAGGTCATAAGGAATATACAAGTTGTCTATCAGAAAAGGCAGAACAAAACAAAACAAAAAAAAACAATGGAGCCCTTACTAATTTTGTTTATTAAATATTCATGCTGATGCATTGGGAAGAGGGGTGTTTTGTTTGTTTGTTTTAAATGCATTCTTTGATGCTGGCTGACCAGATGCTAGCTCATGCCAAAAGCCAGAAGCCCTAGCGGAAACAGTCTGGTTCACCAGTTTGAGAGCATTGTTAAAAACAAGATGTTAGAATTATAAGAATGTGTTTAGGGGTTAGACTTCACAAAATGCTTTTAATTTGCTGCCTTCATTCATCTCACTTGTAACATTATAAGGTAACATCTGAGTGTCTGCATTTTGATCCTCTGACACCGTGTAACTCATGAGACAGGAGACATTAAACAGCATAAAATGCTGATCTCCAACAAAAGGAAGCCCCATCAATACCAGATGGACTACAGTGGAACATTACAAAGGACAAAAGATTTTGTTGTTCACGCCCATGAAGATGAGTCTTGCAAGTGAATTCTTCCCATCAGCTGAGTTTGCAGCTCAAAAGCAGAATGGGGGAGGGAATAAAACCCATATCAAGGAGGAACTGTTTCTTATTGTTGCTTGGACTCCTAAGGCAAGGTTTCTGGGCATAAGCAAGAGATCACCAGCAGCATAGCCTGGGTTAGCCCTAAAGCACTTTTTTATATGTAGGTCTGCCTGCTTTAACCTTGAAAATAAAACTCATGTCCTTTTCCCATTAATAAATCTGTGTATAGTTTATTTTAGGAGTGGCTACGAGCATTGTTTCAGGTGTGATCTAAAATGCAAATAACTTGGAGTAAATGCCTCATCCTTTGGAGACCTGTCTGAAATTGACAGTGTAAGGTAAGGGATTGTCCATCAGAAAGTTAGGCTTACCTCACTGGCAGATTGGAGTACACAAGGGAACCGTCTGTGACTTCATGTTCAATCTGATATAGTATCTGAGGAGCTTACAGTTGACAATTGTTTGGTAAAACCCCAACTTGAGGTTTATGCCTGAGTTTTTAAGAGCCTTCCATAAGGTTGGTACTACCGCTCAGGACAACATATTCATCAGTCATTCCTCTTCCAAAGAGCTCTTGATTTCTCTGTCACTTAAAATCTGTCTTTTCTAATAACTAAACTTATTTTTGTTTTCTCTAATACCACTTTGGGAAAGTCAAAATTAAGGGACAAAAACAGTGCATATCATCTTCCACATTGAGGGATGGGGGTGAATTTCCCACATCCTTCAATGAGTTTATGCTGTACGGTTCTCTGTGCAGTGCAAGCAAGACAAGACAATTTTGGATTCTCATTCTATCAGGTACGTGTACTTCAGTGCTGGACAACTCCTTAGCTGAAAACCTACCCATTCAGTTCTGATTTCAGTGTCTGTGATTTATCTGCAGCTGAGCATGCCCCTATCTGTTTGTGTGCTATAGGAGGCTTGTGGTCCAGGCTCAGCAGAACAGGGTGAAGAAGCCCAGGCTGGTGGTGCTCCAATATAGCAGGTGGCACCACAAAAGGGAGGGCAACCAGTCTCACTTGCCTTCACCCACAGTCATAAGAACATAAGAACATAAGAACGGCCGTACCGGGTCAGACCAAAGGTCCATCTAGCCCAGTATCCTGTCTGCCGACAGTGGCCAGCACCAGGTGCCCCAGAGGGGGTGGACCGAAGACAATGATCAAGCGATTTGTCTCCTGCCATCCCTCTCCAGCCTCTGACAAACAGAGGCCAAGGACACCATTTTATCCCCTGGCTAATAGCCTTTTATGGACCTAACCTCCATGAAATTATCTAGCTTCTCTTTAAACTCTGTTATAGTCCTAGCCTTCACAGCCTCCTCTGGCAAGGAGTTCCACAGGCTGACTACACGCTGTGTGAAGAAGAACTTTCTTTTATTAGTTTTAAACCTGCTACCCATTAATTTCATTTGGTGTCCTCTAGTTCTTCTATTTAGGAACTAATAAATAACTTTTCTTTATCGGCCCTCTCCACACCACTCATGATTTTATAGACCTCTATCATATCCCCTCAGTCTCCTCTTTTCTAAACTGAAAAGTCACAGTCGCTTAACCTCTCCTCATATGGGACCCGTTCCAAACCCCTAATCATTTTAGTTGCCCTTTTCTGAACCCTTTCCAAGGCCAAAATATCTTTTTTGAGGTGAGGAGACCACATCTGTACACAGTATTCAAGATGTGGGCGTACCATAGTCTTATACAGGGGCAGTAAGATATTCTGGGTCTTATTTTCTATTCCTTTCTTAATAATACCTAGCATCCTATTTGCCTTTTTGACCGCCGCTGCACACTGTGTGGAAGTTTTCAGAGAACTGTCCACGATAACTCCAAGATCTCTTTCCTGATTTGTCGTAGCCAAATTAGCCCCATCATACTGTACGTATAGTTGGGGTTATTTTTCCCGATGTACATTACTTTACACTTATCCACATTAAATTTCATTTGCCATTTTGTTGCCCAGTCACTCAGTTTGGTGAGATCTTCTTGGAGTCCCTTACAGTCTGCTTCTGTCTTGACTATCCTAAACAGTTTGGTATCATCCGCAAAACTTTACCACCTCACTGCTTACCCCTTTCTCCAGATCATTTATGAATAAGTTGAACAGGATTGGTCCCAGGACTGACCCTTGGGGGACACCACTAGTTACCCCTCTCCATTCTGAAAATTTACCATTTATTCCTACCCTTTGTTTCCTGTCTTTTAACCAGTCCCCCTGGATCCAGCTCTGAATCTTCGGCATCCTCTTTCCATAAGCAGCATGCAGCACATCCTGAAAAGGCAGTACGTTCCCTACCAGCTGGCAGCAGCATCAGCCCAAGTGCCTCTTCCGCTGCCATTCTCTCTGGCAGGAGAGGCCAAACTGTGTTTCACAGGCCCATGTGGCTCTTCCACCATTAAATCTCACTCCCCCACTCTCCACCTGCCAGACTAGGTAGCGGGAGCTCAGAGCACTTGCCTTGCAGTGTGGAATGGGGTAGTGTCTTCTACCCATCAGGGAGGAGGGCTTTGGGGCTTCTGTTTGACAAGGCACACCTTCCAGCTCTCAGGGATAATGTTACAGGGGAGACACCTGCCAGGTCTTGGGGTTTCAGTTTCTGCTCCAGCTCTCAAATGTCTCAAGATCATAATATAGAGCTCAGAAAGTCAGTAAGTTTGGCCACTCCTGTTCTATGGGCATGAGCAGGAGACCCATCAGTTCAGCACCACATTACCCTCTGAGGCTGCAGCAACAGCAGAATAACCAGTCAAAGATTACTGATTATGTTGGGTACAATGGGGGTGTCTTTTGCTCCCAACCTCCACCCTCCCTTGTGGTGCTCTTGGAGGTATAGGATTATCCCAATCATAAAATAAATCATACACCTGGAGCTGAGGTAGAGGATTCACAGCTCATGTAAACATACTACCATTGGTTCTCATTAAGCTAGAGCACTAATAATAGTGTAATTGAGACAGCAGGGCAGCAGCAAGGGGGCTAGCTGTGTATGCCACTGTGTTCTGGCTCCTTTGTACTCAGCCCAGCTATCCTGTGTTGCCTCACTTTTCACAAGTCACGTTACCCTGGCTATGCTGTTATTTTTAGTGTGTTGGCACAATTTGAGGTGCACCCATAGGTCTATACAAGCTAGGAACCACAACCGTAGCTTACTATGTATTCATAGCCTAAAAAGATCAGAGAGGCAGCATTCTGCATGCATAAGCAGGTTTGAGCTCATGAAGAAAAAAGAAGCCACGTAACTTGCTGACTGAAGACAATCTATGCTAGCAAGAGAGATGGATGGGGAAGTTACTCTGCAAGAGGCTGAATAAGCAGCTAATCAATGGAGAGGCAAAGTTACAGACGGTGTGTACAACTGCTCCTGAAAGAGCATGAACATGTGGCCTACAAGAAGGTGACCATATTCTCAAACCTGAAGCTACAAGAAAGCAGCTTAAGACTGAAACAGGAAGGAATAAGTACAGAATGTTGCACAGTTTAAGAGATATTATGAATGTTTGGGTTTGAGAATGAATGGGCAATTACAAATTTAGATCGCGAAAATTCATAATGAGGGTAGAAATGGATTTCCTATCCAAGAAGACACTTCCCTATTTCTATTTTCCTTGAGTCCAAAAATGTTGTACATGTTATCTTGCTCAGGAATTCATTATAGGAACGCTGAAAGAATGAGATGCATAAAGGGAATAAGAGAAAGAATGAGAGGATGACAGAATCTGACATTTCTGCCTCCACACCCCTCCCCTGCTCCTTCCCTTTCCTTCCAGTGACTCTTGCACAGCAGGGAAACAGGCAGGAGGAGCTGCGTGTGAGGAGCAGAAAATGACTGGAAGGGCCACTGGCAGGCGAGAGGCACTGGTGGGGGAGCTGGCTGCTGGTGGATGCTAAGCACTCACTAATTTTTTTTAGTCAACACCTATGCTTAGAGACAGTCTTGTGTCAGCATATGAATCAGTTTGTTTATTTCCATTCCAATCCCTTTTCATCACAAATGATAACTGAGTCCTGTCTACACTTACCATATTGTGCACATGACTGGCCTTATTGAAAGGAGTTGGCTGTAGGCCAAATGGAACATGGGTGCATGCACTGGGATCTGCATGTCATTTCTGGAACTTAGGGTACATCTAGACTAAGTTCTTTTTTCGAAAGGAGATATGCAAATTCGGCACTAATTTGCATCTCTTCTTCCGATTGCTTTTTTGAAAGTGAAAGCAGTTTAAATGTTTTTTTTTTTTAAAGAATTGAACCCCTCTTTTTGAAAGAACCCTTCTTCCTTAAAAAATGAGGTGTACAGGGTTCTTTTGAAAGGGGAGTTCTTTCGAAACCCCCCCGTCTAAACTGCTTTCACTTTAGAAAAAACTGCTTTCGAAAAAGTGATCAGAAGATATGCAAATTAGCACCAAATTTGCATATCTCATTTCGAAAGAAGAACGTAGTCTAGATGTACCCTTAAAAGTGTTTCAATGGACAATCCTCAAGAAAGCTGGGTGGTTTGTGTACACATTCAGGTCAATTTTGGCACTTATTAGCACTGCTTTACAAATTTTAACTAAACAAACACAACATACTCTCTTATAGAGGAAAAAAAACCTAAGGCAGGAAGATTTAGTAACTTGACAAAAACACAGGAGGAGTCAGTGACAGAGATAGGATTGGAAGGTACTTGCAAAAAACAATGGTTTTTCCATGATATTTCCGTGGAATCATGATTTTAAAGCCAGCAGGGATGATTATAAACCTCTAGTCTGACTTCCTGCATGACAGAGGTCATAGAATTTCACCAAGTGTTTACTACATTAAGGACATAACTTTTGAGCTAGAGCATATGTTTTAGAATGACAGCTTTTCCCAGCTGTGCATCGGTTAAATTCGCCCTGCACAGAATCCCAACACAAGGCATCTGCAACAATTTTAGATCTCGAAGTAGTGCTTAAGTTGGACATAAGTTGGTCATAGGACTTTTGTAGATGTCCTGCTTAGGGTGAATTTTCTCTCAAAGGGGCCTAATTTTGAAGTTTTTTAGCTTTCATGAAGATTTCATTCAAGACTTTAATGCCAAAGGAAATTTTATTTAGCTTGGTCTTTTCTCAAGGTCTTCTGAATTTAACCCAGTTACTTCAGTGGAGTTTTCTGGCATGAGCAGATGAAACAGAATTCACCACTGAGCTATGCATGACTTTTTGACAGATATAAACCCTTATGCATTTCAATACAGTGCTTTTACCACTTAAAACTCACAGTGACTATAGGAAGAATAAGTTGTCTCTTACTGCTATTCTTCCGTTTCTTGATATTTTGCTAAAATTTGATAGACAAACTAGAAATAAAAGATATCTCACACACTGGCAAAGCTATGTAGCAGATAAATAAGCAAATTGTGAAGGCCCAAACCTGTAATACCATCTAAAATTAAAATATAAAGTTTGGTATGTTGGTGAAAAATGAGGGTGCCATTTACCCTAAAATAAATCAGAATGCAAGCATCCATATCAAAGAGCAACTGACAATTGCTCCTTTAGTCTCCTTTCCCCAAAACAGTTTTATTATCTTAGAATTTTAAATCCTGACCACAGTTCACTTCTCCACATTTTGTACCCCAAGGCTGATCTTATTCATAAATTCAGTTTGAACTTTATCTGATCTTTTGCTTTAAGGTTTTTGAACTCTATAAAACATTGGCTCTTTAAACAAAATACTCCAGCTATCACATATCACCTTAAATATCTCTGGCTGCAGCCAGCTATGAAAATGAATGATCTTTAATAACTATTTCAGTGGGGATCTCTATATTTTCGTCTTGAAATTATAGGTGCTGGAGGGTCCTGTAATTTTCCTGGACTTCAGACACCAAATTCATCTAGAAAAGGTAAATGACTAGAAGTTACTAGACAATGCAGCACATTATATTGATTTTTAGGATTAATGACTAGGATCATTCGGCACAGTCTTTAAATTGTGCACCCACTGGCATCTGTTTAATTAATTTCACCCCTTGCTTCTTGTGCACATTCAATAACATTAAGCAAGGTTCTTAAAAAAAAATCAACTTTGCTATAAAAATAGATTTTCCACCCCCCCCCCACCCCCCAACTGAATACCTTTTATAGCTCCTGGGTGAAAAAAGACACATTTTCAGCTGAAAAAGTAAAAGGAATGTGCCCCAATTACAAACCAATTACACTTACAAAAACAACGCCAGACATTTAAAAATGCATTTCATAACCAGACATTTCTCATTTTTAATGCTAGTTAATAATGACCTAGTACCCTCCTGGTTGAAGACCAGCAATTTAAGAAATGAAAAAAAATTGTACAAGACTTCTATAGCTATCAGCTAAATGTTGATGGTATCTTGCAGACAGTTTTGAACCTATTAGGCAAACATAGTTTACATATCAGTAACTATGCTCAAAAAATTATTAGAACACAAATCTTTCTGTCCATCTGGGTCAGTTCCTTATATGACACTGATCAATGTAGTATGTAGGCAGGAGCATTTCTGCTTCCACTGAAGTCCATAGGAATTTTGCCATAGACTTTAAACAGGAGGTGGATTTTTAGGCTTTCCAGGTGCCTGGTATTTTACCTGAAAGTCTGGTCAAAAGCGAAACTTGGCAATGTCTGGTGAGACACCAAAAGTTCAGAGGAGGGGGGTGGGAAGATGAGGAGGCATCAGGTCATCAACCCAACCCAGCCCCTGTTCAGCCAGGAGCCACCTCCTACCTATATCTCATGGGTAGGCAACAGGGTCCATGTCAGGTTGCAGGTCCCGTGCCATAGCTGGACTAGGTGAGAGATGTGGAAAGGCTCTAGGGACAAGGAAGAGGAAAGGGGAGGAGTGAGCAGGGGCTGTGGATGAGGTAGAGTAGGGGTGGGGTCTGTTTTCGAGCAATTAAAAAGTTGGCAGCTTTAATCGGGCTTCTTTGGACCAGCACTAAAATAAGCAAAATTGGACAGATCTCTCTCTCTCTCTATATATATATATATTTAAAGTAGGAAGCAGAATTGGAAACTAGAGCCAGGATTCTTCAAAATATAAAGCTAGACTCCTAAACAAATAGCTTGGGCTTTCCAAGGTTGAAGACAACTTGAGAGAAAGTGACCATGAAATGACAGGGCTCATGGATCAAGAAGGAACAGTAGAATAGAGACAATGGACTTCAATAAACTCAGAGAATTAGTAGGTAACAGCATTTGGGAAGAAAATCTAAGAGAGAGCTGGCAGTTTCTCAAATCATATAGTGAAGGTCTGAAATATTAATGACATAAAAATAAAAAAAAAGAATCCTACAAAAGGTCATTTGTTCACTGCAAAGTCCCTTTAGACCAGATGTCCAGTTGGCATCTCCCACATTTCTGTACCACTTCCTAGCGGCTAATGGAGGAAACTGGACATCCCCCTCCCAGCACTACTCCAAATTCCAGCCTGGGGAATTTCCAATCAGCAGCCAAGATCAGAACAATCTCTATCTTCTGGTCTTGCTACTCTTTCCCTCAGATGATTCCTACTCCACCTCCCACGGGCTTTCTACAGCTTTTGGGGGGTAAAACCTTCCCTCAGGAACAGGATCCCAGGAGTTTCCTCCTTTTCCCTTTCTAAGCCCACATTGTCACTGATGGCTTCCACACTATAGATCCTTTCTGCAGCAAGCTTCTTGGCTTAGTACCATAGCTAGCTTCTCACACAGTGGGGGTGGGCTTTATCAGACATCAGTCAAGTCATACTCTTCACCAGATGCAATTGATAAGGTTAATTGGCCCTATGTGTGCCACCTTGACTCATTTAGGGCTGATGTGGGAAAATCCCATTCCAGGTGGGTGCAAAACTGGTAGAACGATGGTACACAATGGATAGTTGTCAATGGTTCACTCTCAAACTCTGAGGACATATATAGTTGGGTACTGCCAGAGTTAGTCCTAGGTCCAATACTATTCAATATTTTCACTGATGGCTTGGATAATGAAACCATAGCAGAGAGGATGACAACAAGGAGGGAGATTCAGGAGACAGAAATTTAAATTTAAATTATAATTTAAAATGGCCTCGACATGTTATATGCTGAATATGAATCAACAATGTGATGCAGTTGTGAAAAAAGGTAATATTCTAGAGTGTAGTAACAGGACTGACTTATGTAAGATATGTGGACACAATCTCCAATCCACTGGCACTCAGCTGAACATTGTGGTTCCAACCTGCTACCACTTTAAGATGTGAGGACAATAGAGACAGTCTAGAGCAGAGCAACAAAAATGATAAAAGTTTATCATAAAACCCGACATATAAGCAAAGGTTAAAAATCTGGGAGTGTTTAGTTCTGAGAATAAAGCAGACTGCTAATAGCCCTCAAAGATACTAATGCTGTTATAAAGAGGACTGTGAACAATTATTCCGGCATGCCCAGATTATTTTTTGGCATTGCAATTTTGTAAAATAATCATTTAATAATCAGCTCCTTTAACAACCCTAGCTGGATTCCCAATTGCTGATCACAATTAATTTCCAGAACCTGAAGGAATATTTGAGAACAGTGAAGTACCTCAGACTGGTAGAATGACTTTTCACAGTTTGCATTCTTATGCCTTTTATATATTATTAAAAAAAGGTTTTAATAATGTAGGAGAAGATGGATTTTAATTTGCACAACCCTCATTCATGTGGACACAATGGTCATGTCATTGGAGTTTAGAATAAGAATTGTTAATTTTTGAAAGTAATCGTATAAGAATTTATCACATACTCATGGTGTGCAGATAACACCAACGTATTTCATAAAATTATGTGCTGTTTGAGCAAGTGCTTTATCACATTAAAATGCCTTATTGAATATCATCAACCTTTCATCAGAGTGGGATCCTGGAGGAGATTGTCTTGGAGCTTTCTTCATAATATTTAAGAGTCGAGCGTCTGACTCTACTCCATTACAACAGCTTCACATTGGTGAAACTTCAGTGTAGTTTACTCGAGCTAAATGCATCTAAATCCAGAGTGAAGTATCACACCCTTACTTATCTTCTGACCAACTCATTATAGGCATAACAAAATGCTACACGATGAACCATGTTCATACTTTTACCACTATTCAACAAAGCAAACCCCCAGAAATGCAATTATTTTTCCTTATGTATGTGGTGGTGTGTGTTATCGTCCCACAAAACCTCTTTCTAGGACTTACTATGTCTAAACTACACCCCTCTGTCGGCAGAGGATGTAAATTGGGGATGGTTTGAAAGTGCAAATGAAGCAGGATTTAAATATCCTGCGCCATTTGCATAATGAGGCCACTCACTTTTTTCAAATGGGCTGAGAAAGAAGCGGGATGAGGCATTTTTGACAGAAATGCCCCATTTTTAAAGATCCTGTACTCCTCAAAAAATGAGGGTACATCTATACTGCACCCGTAGGTCGAAATAAGATATGAAATTTGAGCTATGCAAATTATGTATCTTATTTCAATCTAATTCAGAAAAAGCTTATTTCAAAATTTGGCACTGTCTACACCACGCCAAATTTTGAAATAAACTGCTATTCCAAAATGTCCCTTAATCCTCATGGACCGAGGGTTACAGGATGCGGGAATGGCGTGCCCGTTATTTCGAAATAGACATGGAATAGTTATTTCGGGATACTTCTGGTATCCTGAAATAGTGCCACGGTCTGGACGTAGCCTCAGTGGGCATGTCAGAAACATGTAAATCACTAGTACATGAGCTATTCTAAGATTAGTGGTTTATAAATTTGCAGAACAAAGCATCAGAGTTATATTGGATATAAATAAAAGTCAGAGTTGATTTCGATGTGCTCTGCTGAGTTGAGGCAGCATGTTTGTAAAATAAATGATGAAGGTTTACAAAGGCATGAGCTACTAAAGAATGGAAAATGTGTATTGTACAGTGCATTCCTAGGAACTTAGTTGGTTCTATAATTTGCACCACAACTCCACAAGAAGAAGAAAGCAGATGAAAAAAGAATCTTCATCAATTCCATGATTTTTGTTTGGCTTTGCTTAATTTTTTACCAAATGTCAATTCTCAGAATATTCAGGCTGCAGTTAAGACGATAGAATAAATTGGTGTTTAGGTCCCATTTGTATTTGGCACGGAAACCTAGGACACAGAATAACAAACATACAAAGAATGAAATTTCCATCAACTTCCTTAAAAGAGGCTAGCTTCCATCTTTCCAGCTGTGTGATAGTGCTCTTTTGCATATGTGAACCTAGACAGATAGGGTAATAGAAATGGTAATTTGATTTTATGTTGAATTTTATAAATAGGGATCTCAAAATGCTTTACAAAGGAAGGTAATTATCGTCATCATACTTTTACTGAAAAGGAAACAGAGAGAGGTGAAGTGTCTTGCCCAAGGCCACAAAGCATGTCAATGGGAGAGCCAGGGGAAAGCACACAGACAATGGGCAACAGAAACACAGTAAGGGCAAACATTAAGGATCTAGAGCATTTGCTATGCAACTAGGGAAGTAGATAGTTACAGGAGGAGGGCACAAAGAGGTAACTAGGCCCAGATGTGATTATAATCCAGTCAACTGGCACAGTTATCTAAAGAATAAAGATGGTTTAAGTCTCAAATCTGGAACCAATTAAAATTTCCCCTGTGTTTGTAGGTGTTTGTGCTGGGAAGGATGTTTAATTTAGCTCATTATAGTGGCAGGATCAAACAGTGGAGTTCATATCTGAATGCAAGCATAGCCAATGTATGGGGGTGTATGAATCTGGGACTTTGTTTTGTACCCTGTACTACTGCAAAGTGCTGAAGGAATGAATAATAATTATAATAAGAAATACATGTTTGAGGGACTTTACTACTCTTGGTTTCAGCAAGTAAATCTGTTAAAACACTGGCATTGTCTCTTTAATATAACTTATAAAAATGAATGTAACAATGTATTACTAAAGATTCTTCAAAGTTAAAGAAAAGAAACCCTCTGAAAAAAAGCAACCCACTGAACCTGTTCCTCATGAGGTGTTTTTTGTGATATGTACAGAATTTTTCTTTTTAAAGTTCGCCTATTATGTGTCAGCACACCAATTATCTTCTTGCCTCAGGCGTGCCCAGGAGCCCATCGTTTATCGGGGAACCCACAGTAGATTAATTGAAGAACCAGTTATGCAAGGATGTGAAGCATGTGTCTTTTGGTCCATACAAATGTGTCTTTTCTTGGTGCACGCTGTATGAACTCAGTTTCAATAGCTCATTTGGATAAGAGAAGCAAGATGCTGAAATAATGCTGTGTTTAAATGAAAAGCATCTAGAAGACACCATAAAAATGCACAAAGAGATGGTGTGATGGGGCAGCACGGCCCTGTACTTGCGCTGCAAGCCGCAGAGAACCAGCGCCATGGCCCCGATCAGCTGATGGGCGGCCAGCGCCGCGCCGTGCATCCAATCGGCGGCAGCCCAAAGATGATGACAGGGAGGCGGGTCAGGCACCCGCAGGAAATGACGTGCACCTAAGTCATCCCGGGGGCAGGAGTGACGTAGACGCAGTGAGTATGAAAAGGAGGACATTTCCGGGAAAGGGGGAGGAAACATGAACGGCTAAGGGAGAACCACAAGGGGCAGGTGGTCAGCGGAAGGACACCGAGAGACCCCGTGGGCGTGAGGTAACGCCCCGGGAATACATAGAGGACCCCAGGACCTGGGAACAGGTACAATTAAGGAGACGGAGGAAGGAAAGGGCCCAGGGCAGATGTAGGAGAACCTGAGGACTGGCGAGTTGCGGGCAACGGCCCCACCAGTCTAGACAGGGACGAGCAGATCCCTAGTCTTAGGGCCCTGGACTGGGGCTCGGAGAGTGGGTGGGCCCGGGCTCCCCATCCCCCACCCTGGGGCGATTGCTAAAGAATTGAGTCGGAATTGTGCAGTGATAGTGGGAGGACCCCAAAGGGTGGCCCCTCTGTGGTGGTGTCAGGAGTGGGATCCCTGACGGGACCAGAGAAACCCAGGGATCGCCCCAGAAATTAGGCACCCTCGGTCTCCGGTGGGGTGATTCTAGGGAGCAATCCTGGACAGATGGAAAGTAAGGAACCTACTGAGCATTCAAACAACAAGTGCAAAAGGGGAGAAATGTTAAATAGAATGTCGAATGGATAATGGTACAAAGTGCAGCTTAGTCAATCAGTAAAGAAAATGTACAGATGTGAAGATATTTAGCTCTACAAGTGATATTTAATAACTAGCTTTTTTCACAGGCTTATTGACTAAAAATAAAGCAAATAATGCTGTATTTCATAATGATCCCACATCTAGTTCTCCCTTATGACAATGAAAAAAACAAAGAGATCTTCAGCATCATTTGGTTTCATTATTTAAATGGTAATGTATTATCAGTATGGGCAGCTATCACAGAATCTAAACAAGAACCTGATTTGTGTACATTAAACCCCATATATATTTTCACGTCCTTATTCAATGCTCATTGAAATCAGAGTAATCTGAAGAAGTGGGCTGTGCCCACGAAAGCTCATGATACCATCTACATGTTTTGTTAGTCTTTAAAGTGCTACCAGACTATTTGTTGTTTTTTAAGTTTTTCCTGTTAGGGTGTGTCTAGACTACATCCCTCTTTCAACAGAGGGATGTAAATTAGGCACTTCGAAATTGCAAATGAAGCCAGGATTTGAATCCCATGGCGCTCTTTTGAAAAAGTGCTATTTCAAAATAGAAACCTCAGCCTAGACACGGTTCTTTCAAAAATAGAAGCCTTTTTCGAAAGATCCTGTAAACCTCATTTTTAGGTTTACCTCATTGAGGTTTACAGAATCTTTTGAAAAAGGGTTCTATTTTCGAAAGAACCGCGTCTAGACTGTGGTTTCAATTTCAAAATAGCGCTTTTTCAAAAGAGCGCCATGACACGATTATGCAAATGAAGCACGGGAAATTCAAATCCCAGCTTCATTTGCAATTTTGAAGTGCCTAATTTACATCCCTTTGTCGAAAGAGGGATGTAGTCTAGACACACCTACAGACTAACTCGGCTACCCCTCTGAAACTTTTGAAATTAGAGAGTCGTCCACTGGCTTCAACGGGTATTAGATTGGGTCTATAAAATGGGTAACTGTGGACACAAACTTGCAGTAAAATGCACATTTATATGTCAAAATATCACTGGTTTGTGCATTTGCAAAGAGATGCAAACATCAAAACTTCAGGATCCTCTTAGAGGCCAAAAAAATCTGTTCTATGATATGTAAGATTGCTTACTATATAAACAGAATACTTCAAAAGTTTCCAAGGAGTGGAAAAAATATTAAAGGAGCACAAATTAAAATGTAGCTTTAGTTCAGAATTTTCCTATGTTAGTTGGTTCAATTAAACCTTTATCCTTCCTCAAATGTACTCTGGTGAAGATTAAAACTTCTTTAATACTATTCTTGGAAGAAATGCAGTTGTATAATTAGCTATGTAATCAAAAAGAGCCAGAGTTGAGCAAAGTTTCTACCATAAAATCAAAGATACTGAACCTTATGCTTGAATGCATTGAGACAGACCCTCCTCTCCCCATGCTTTATGAAATGGGCTTATGGACATGAATATATATAATTCAAAGGTGTTTTGAGCGAATTATTTTGTGTAACCCATCAATCTCATGTCATGATCTGCTGGTTCTTTTTATCTTACTTTGATGTATGTATCATTTGTGTGTGTAAAATTAGACATATGGAGTAGGGAATATGTTGAGGGTTTCAAATGTGTGAATGAGGGACATGGAGGGTGTTACCCCCATGATGAGCAACTGTTAAACAATCTCTTTTGTCCTTAAGACTGAGCAGGGGCTGTTAGGGAGTGGTCCCAATTCTTTAACAAAAAGAATAGGAAAGTAGAGGCCTTGGTCTTTTGGCTGGGCTGCACCTGAAGAAAAGGAGCCGAAGACCCTAGGGTGGAGAGACAGTCCTGGTTTGGAGGGGCAGCTAGAAAAGAGGTTTTACGGTAAGTTTGAGTAAGTCTGTACTGAGGTTTCAGTGTAGAATTGGCCAAGCATTTTTGTTTCTTTTGATTTGTAACCTACTTTGCTCTGCCTGTTCCCAATTAAATCCTGCTTCTTCTACTTAATAAAATCATGTTTATTTTCTATCAAACCCAGTGTAAATAATTGTTACCTGGGGTGGCAACCAGTGTATATATTCCCCCTTTCATTGTTAAAGGTGGCTTACCCGTATCTAATTCTTTGGGGTTTCATCCCATCTGGGGAGTGCTATCCAAGGAAGCTGGGCCTCAATAACTGTAGTGTTGCCAAATGAATAAAAGTACACCAACTCCTATACCCTCCCCCACTTGTTCCTCCAGTCCCTTCAACCCAAAAAAGAAAAACTGTGAAGTATACTGGAAATTTCACATACTTTCTGATTTCTTCCTGAAAGATCACAATGAGTTTGTGACAAGAGTAGATTTAGGCATTAAAGGGGTACTTTGACAGTTAGGCTGGGTGCAGGAGCGGTCTGAGGGTATGAAGTCTGGCTGGGAGGTTGGGTGCAGAAGTAAGCTGGGGGGGGGGGAGTCTTCCCCGGAGGTTGGGCACAGGAGTGGGGTGAAAGTGCAGGATCTCAGTGGGAGGGGGATGGAGGTGCATAAAAATGATGGGGGGAGGGGGACTTACCTGGTTACATGCCTCCTGCCACTCTCAGGCAACACCACCCCCTCCCCACTCCCATTGGCCATGGGAAAGCAGCGGGTAAAGCCTACAGGCAAGCAGTTTCCTGTGCTGCCATTCTTCCAGCCAGGAGGAGGGGGAGTGCAGCATGTGGAGCTGTTTCCTTCCCCCCCACAAGCTAAATCTGGCCCATGAGGCTCACCCTCCCACCCCCGCAGCAGGAAGCCGGCGTTGGCACTCCAACCTCACCAGGAGGGGGGGCGCAGGGCTGGAACGCCAACACAAATTCCCCACTGTGAGGGGAGGGGGAGGGCGGTGAGGCCTGAGCTCATGGCCCACATGTGAGACGGTCACACTTTGATAATCACTTTTGTAAACTAATATGACAGACTAAGTTTGCTGAGTGAAAATGCTCCTGTTTCTACCAAACCAACTTGAGCAATGTGCAGATATGAATGTGATCATTTTTACCTATAAAGAGGTGTGAGGTGGGGAATTTACATCGACATAGGTACATTGCTCAGGGCTGTGAAAAATCCATGACTGAGCATTGTAGTTAAGCCATCGTAGACAGTGCCAGGTTGATGGAAGAATACCGCCTACTCAGGAGGTTGATTAACTACACTAATGGGAGAATCCCTCCTTTCAATGTCTATAGTGCCTACAATGAAGAGCTATAGTGACACAACAGCGCAGCTGCAGTTTCACCACTGTAGCATTTCAAGTGAAGACGTGCACTAAAACTACAGAAGGAAAAAGAGAAAAAATGTGGCCCAACTAATATAAAACTGATCTGTCTCACTAAGAACATCCACAGTATTATTTATGACAATTATTTTATTTCTCCCTCATCATTTCAGGGACAAGGATTTAAGTTCAATTTTATTATAAATAACCCAAAAACCTAATTAATGAATATTAAGCTTATATGTTAAAATCTCAAAAATTAAGTTTCCAAGAGGATAATTCACTGAGTCATGTTATACTGGAGTGCGTAATCCAGGGGTTTTCAAAGTTGGGTCACGGACCCATCCAGGTAAGTTGTTGGTGAGCCGCGAGACGCTTTGTTTATCGAAGCGTCCCTGGACACAGAGCTTCGCAGCTCCCATTGGCTTCAGTTCACTATTTCCAGGCAATGGGAGCTGCGAGGCTCCATGCCCATGGAGGCTTAGATAAACAAAGCATCTCGCGGCTCACCAGCAACTTTCCTGGATGGGCCAGCAACCCAACTTTGAAACCACCTGGACAGTGGTCTGTTTTGCTAGATGAATTTTTATCTTTCTGTATCATAAAATGCATACCTTAAGTATACATTTCTTGCAATTTAGTTAAGCTAATGTGTTTGTTGAAACCTGGTACTGCATTATTTACTTGTGAGTAATTTTGTCTGTGCAAATTTAATGATGAAATAACACCTTTTGGCATTCGGTTTCCTAAAATGCTTGTGTAAAAGAAAAATAGGTGGTATTAGTATGTAAGTGGCCTTAATTAAGTTTCCACACCACAAGATGGTGAATATGGTTGTGAGGTCCTAGTCTTAAAATGGAAAAACTGCAAAATTTCAAGCTGAGACAGTTAAGGGCAAGAGTCCTTACACCTGAGGTGCACTCAGCGGGTATGTCTAAACTACATCCCTCTGTTGAAAGAGGGATGTAAATTAGGCAAATTGAAAGTGCAAATGAAGCGGGGATTTAAATATCCCATGCTTCATTTGCATAATGGCGTCTGAGCACTTTTTGGAAAAAGGGTTTTTCGCAAGTGAAAGTGCCGTCTAGATGTGGCTCTTTCATAAAAAAAACCCCTGTTTTTTGAAAGATCCCGTGCACCTCAAAAAAAGACTTCTTGCTCAAAAACCCTGCAGTGTAGACATAGCCATAGAGAATTGGCATCATACCTACTTAGATGCTTTTAAGGATTCTAGTAGGTGCCTAACTGCATCTTTCAGCTAAATAACTGAAAATCTGGCCCTTAAAAACCAAAGTGGTGTTGGCACTTGTTCCTAAGTTTCAAGCCTCTTTTGAAAATGGGACATAGGCAAAGCTGAAGATTTCACCTCGAGCACAGAAAAATCCAGTTCAAAAGGGGCACATTCCAGAGAGTTATGAAGCCATGAAAAATGGAATGTATGATCAAAACTGATTTGTTAAAAGGACAGTAGGCACCGCACAACTACTGATGCCTATAATAAATTGGATAATGAAATCATATTGGTAGCTCATTAAATTAGGTTTTCTTTATTATGTGGGTTAGAACAGTGCCTAAAAATCAGAGCTTAATGCAATGTAAAAAATTAAAAAGAAAAAGACAGTCATTGTTCAAAGAACTTCCACACTTGCACTGTCTTTTCTATATAGAATTAAATTGACTTGTATTACTCAGCAGGTCAATGTAAGAGCCAGAAACAGAATCTAGCTTTCCTGTGTGTCAGTCCAATGCTCTGGCTAGTACACCATGCGTTTCCTGAGTCTCAGTCCAATGCTCTGCCTAGTAGACAAACTTGCCTCAAATATGTTGAAAGAATTCATTTCAAAGTGAAACAGTGTACATGTGTATGTTCATTTTTAGTACCAGTTTCATTTTCAACATAAATTCCTGTGGTTCCTACTTCAAACATTCAAAACTCATGCAACTGCAAGTTTGGAAAGCTATTTTCTTTCTCGTTCTTCACTCTTCCAAAATAAGCCTCTCACAGAAAGCCATAGACAGCTCTTAATATTAATCTTGTTCATGGACAAATTTACCTTGGAGACCTTTTAAATACTCATTCCAATTGCCTGTGTTCAATTGGAAATCAAATATTACAGATACAGTGGAAGCTCCCAGCTACACCAAAGCAATAAGTCTGCTGTACAACTTTCTCACAGGGGGATCTTTGAGAGTTTCAAGTGCTTTCTTTTTTATTACCTCAAAACAATTATTTCTGTAGTTAGAACACAAAGAGCCTTCTATGGATTAAAAAAAAATCTCTTCCAGGTTTATCCTTTATTAGAACATTATACCTTGGAAAAATGCCAAGAAGGAATCTAAACATCTTACCTTCAATTCACCAGATTTGACACGTCAGTGCACTTACAGCAACTTTCATTATCTGTGTTTTAAAGGTGCATTTAATAAATAGTGCATGTTTAGGAAGGGAATGTTCCTACATACATGCTGAGTTTGGTTTAAGCTAACAGCCAAGGGGAAAACTAAAACAAAGTTGTTTGCACATGCAATTTCATGAATGTGCATGTCAATACTATAACTGCCAACACAAATAAAGTACATATTTTTCACAAAATATATCCCTAAAAGAGATAAACATGTATAACTTGACTATGTGAGACCAAATGCAGGAACAAAACAACTGTCTAAAACCATGAAGGCTATACGTACCAAAGGAGAGGCACAAGTAGAAGAAAAAGAATGAAATTACAAACAGGAAAAGTTAATGTGATTGAGGAAAGACTGATAGTGAAATATTAGGCACTGGAATAGCCTCCCAAGGGACATGACCAATAAGCATTATCACTTGGCTCTTCCAAAATTAGATATAGATTAACACTAGAAAAATGCACAATAGGTAACAAAGGATAAGTTAGGCAAAGAGTGGAGCCCTGATGATCTAATGACTCTTTTCACCTACAATTTCAATCATTCTATGACAGACTACCATAAATCAGAAACCTTTATTTGCTAATTCACTCTAAATGTAAAAACTCTCTTAGTCTAGATCAATGAACCTCAAACATAAAGTTTACGTGTCTTCTGCTTAGGTAGACATACGCTTCATCAAAGACATTTATTGCCTAATTTGTTTTAAACTGCTTCATATTTCTTCACTCTCCCACTGCTGTGCTCTTGTAATTATAAAAACTTTATCCTAAAAAAGGCAATACAAAATAAATTCAACTAAAACATGATGATTTAAAAACCTACAGTACAGATAAATAAAATAAACCCTTCGGGTTACAATTCTGTGGAAAAGCTCAGTCACTTCTGATCCTTTGAGAATGAAGGATTGTCCTATTATAGTCCCTGTCTTAACTGTATATTGCACTCTAAATGTTGCATGTCATTTTCTGACTTGCTACTATATTGTGAAAAATTATTGGAATTATAGAGCTTATGGAAAGAGCTCTCTGACAGCTGGTTCATAATTGAACTGGGTATGGGAGTAACATTCCTCTCTTACCTTATTCCAAAAGATGGATTATCACCCTCTCTTAAATGAATAGGAGCAGCAGAGTCAAATTCACTATTGACCCCACCCACACAAACCAATGAGGCTGTCTCTAAACTACATCCCTTTTTCGATAAAGGGATGTAGATTAGGCACGTCAATGTTGCAAATGAAGCCGGGATTTAAATATCCCACGCTTCATTTGCATAATGGCGGCTGCCGCTTTTTTTCGAAACGGGGCTTTTTCAAAAAAAACCCGGCAGTTTAGATGGGGCATTTTAGACAGAAATGCCCCGTTTCTAAAGATCCTGCAAGCACAGGATCTTTTGAAATGGGGCATTTCTGTCTAAAATGCCCCATCTAAACTGCCGGGGGGGTTTCGAAAAAGCCCCATTTCGAAAAAAAGAGGCAGCCGCCCATTATGCAAATGAAGCGCAGGATATTTAAATCCCGGCTTCATTTGCAACATCGATGTGCCTAATCTACATCCCTTTATCGAAAAAGGGGTATAGTTTAGACACAGCCAGAGAGTGCACTATTAATTACATTACACCAAAGGTGTATAAGTGAATATGCTCACTGAATATATGCTATTGCACTTGCACGTTAAAGATATAACTTTTAATCATCTGCAGAGGACTCCAGCAGAGGAAGTAGGCTGAATGTAGGCATACACCACACAAACTACAGAACTTTCATTCTTAGAGAGTAAAATCTGCTTTTAAGCCAGCATACAGTAAAATCATGGAATCATAGAATACTAGGACTGGAAGGGACCTCGAGAGGTCATCGAGTCCAGTCCCCTGCCCTCATGGAAGGACCGAATACTGTCTAGACCATCCCTGATAGACATTTATCTAACCTACTCTTAAATATCTCCAGAGATGGAGATTCCACAACCTCCCCTGGGCAATTTATTCCAGTGTTTGTCTACCCTGACAGTTAGGAACTTTTTCCTAATGTCCAACCTAAACCTCCCTTGTTGCAGTTTAAGCCCATTGCTTCTTGTTCTATCCTCAGAGGCCAAGATGAACAAGTTTTCTCCCTCCTCCGTATGACACCCTTTTAGATACCTGAAAACTGCTATCATGTCCCCCCCCTCAATCTTCTCTTTTCCAAACTAAACAAACCCAATTCTTTCAGCCTTCCTTCATAGGTCATGTTCTCTAGACCTTTAATCATTCTTGTTGCTCTTTTCTGGACCCTCTCCAATTTCTCCACATCTTTCTTGAAATGCGGTGACCAGAACTGGACACAATACTCCAATTGAGGCCTAACCAGCGCAGAGTAGAGCTGAAGAATGACTTCTCGTGTCTTGCTCACAACACACCTGTTATTGCATCATGTATGCTTTTCTGGCCACAGCATCACACTGCTGACTCATATTAAGCTTGTGGTCCACTATAACCCCTAGATCCCTTTCTGCCGTACTCCTTCCTACACAGTCGCTTCCCATTCTGTATGTGTGAAACTGATTGTTCCTTTCTAAGTGGAGCACTTTGCATTCGTCTTTATTAAACTTCATCCTGTTTACCTCAGACCATTTCTCCAATTTGTCCAGATCATTTTGAATTATGACCCTATCCTCCAGAGCAGTCGCAACTCCTCGCAGCTTGGTATCATCTGCAAACTTAATAAGCGTACTTTCTATGCCAATATCTAAATCGTTGATGAAGATATTGAAGAGAGCCAGTCCCAAAACAGACCCCTGCGGAACCCCACTTGTTATACCTTTCCAGCAGGATTGTGAACCATTAATAACTACTCTCTGAGTATGGTTATCCAGCCAGTTATGCACCCATCTTATAGTAGTCCCATCTAAGTTGTATTTGCCTAGTTTATTGATAAGAATATCATGCGAGACCGTATCAAACGCCTTACTAAAGTCTAGGTATACCACATCCACCGCTTCTCCCTCATCCACAAGACTCGTTATCCTATCAAAGAAAGCTATCAGATTGGTTTGACATGATTTGTTCTTTACAAATCCATGCTGGCTGTTCCCTATCAACAGAGGCCTGTTCCACCAACCTCTATTTTCCCTACCTCTGGAATTTGCTTAGCTAGGTGTGTAACCCCTCTCTGAATTTGGTCAACTCCTTTGCCTACCGTATAACAACTAACAAAAATGACTAACCCCAGCATTTACCAGAAATCCCAGGGAGTCGGGGAGGGAGTTAAGGAGGGACAAAATAGATTTGAAACACCTGCTGAGGCTAAAAGAGAGGAGTCTGCATGGGGTGATATGCTCAGACAGTTGGCTAGGCCTATAAAGAGCCAGGACTGCAAAGCCTTTCAGTGGGAGGGGACAGCCTGACTGAGACAAAGATTAATCTTGTTTTCAGATTTGAGCATTTTCCCAAGGGACACCATCACAGGGAGGGCGGGAACATTTGATAATTTGATGCTTTGGTAATTTCTGTAATATTCTGTACAAATGTTATTGAATTAAATTAAGCCTTATTGAATTAAGTATCCCAAGGGGCTCACTGTATTAGCAATGCAAAAACAAGTGTGTTCGTTGGGATTGTAGATAACTACTCAAGGAGATGTAGTTAATACAAGCCATGAGAAGTGTCAGGAACTTCAAATGACTCTGAAACAATGTGCTGGACATTGCAAGGAGGGGAAGGCAACTTCTCATCTCTAGACCCATCCTTTTGGAGCTGTGCTCTGAAGAGAAACCCATTGTCTGTTGACCACCTGTTACAAAATCAGAGGCCTACTCTAGATAAAAGAATGACTCTCAGATTTCTGGATATGGGCTTCTCTTGAGCTGTTACAAACTTGCAACCACAGAAAATCTCCTAGGTAGGGACAAAGAATTGTTCACCAGGCAAAGCTCTTGCTAGAGTTGGTGTGATTTTTGCAATGCTTTTTACCGTAAGAATAAATATGCCTTCTTTAAAACAGCTGTGGGATAACTCAGCTATGGCAAACACTATTTACAGTCTCTAAAGAGAAGTCAGGCCTTTGTCTGCAGAGGAATTCACAGCCTAGGCAGACAAATGTACAGCCTGGAACAACCCAGTCAGGTGGGAGAAAGATGTGGCTCTCCACCTAAGAGAGGTGATGGCTTCCAGAGGGTGCTCTTACTGGACCACAGAGAGGACACAGATTTGCAATTGTCCTGAACTGTGAAAATAGGTATAAGGCATCATAGCAAAGAACCCAGGACCAATCCCTTCCATGGGGAAGGAAGAAGGCACTCCAATAATAGACACCAGGAAGGTGGCCTGAGTCACACCTCAAAAGAGGTGCTACAGTGATTAAGGGATAGTTGGTTTGGGAGTTAGTGATATCACAGAAGATCTCTGTTCTTTTCCTGTGTGATCTCAGGGTGGAGGTCTGATTTAGAAAATATTCTATTTCAAATATTTTATATAGTTTTGAACTGCAGTAAGATCCTGAGATAGGTGCAATTGGGATATTTGATTGAATAAATCCTTCTTATCCTCCTAAAGATAATATTGCACAATGCAGCTACGGCTCAGCTCCATTGAAGAACCTCACACAAATGCTCCTGAAGAGTGGGTTTTCATTATGCTATGCTGTTCCAAGTTGTCATTCTTTCAGCAGAGGAGAGTTGTTTATCCCTATTGCAGATAAGTTTGTAAATTGTTCTTTTTACTGTTGAAAGTCGTCATTTTCGTTATGGCATTATCTTCAGAGGCAGAACTGCTGCATATTTGCTTGTGAACAGGAAAATTTCAGGCACCGAGCTTGCATTGTCATATAATCTAGCAGCAAAAACAAATTAAGTCTGCTCCTGCTGGATGTAAAGGATTCAGATTTAATTATAAGAAGGCCAGCAGAGCTTAAACAGGATATTTGAAAGATTACAGCGTTCTAATTCTGATTTGACCAGACACCCAGGATCAGTCTCGAGGTCTGAGGATATATATTACTAGATCACTTATTACCTCTTGGTTCTGCTTTCCTGAATGTTTCAGTCATCCCTATATTCCTTTCAGGATCTCATGAATGTCTGGGTAAAGGAATTTGAAATCAACTAAATATGACAGACAAACAAATTAGGGTAGTGGACTGGGTGTTGATGTTGATTTTTGTTGATGTTGTTTTTGTTTTTTATGCTTTGTGTCTCCTAAGTAGAACACTCAGCCATTATTTTCATACAGTTTTGGAGAAGATTTCAGTACAGCATGGCAATCCATCCATACTAAGGTGCAGGAGAACTCCAAACCACCATGCATTGTGGTGTTTCAATCTTAGAGCTTGCACTGAGGCAGCAAGTGATAGCATCCTGCTCTTCTGAGACTTTTTCCCTTTGTTTTCTAGCTCAAAATGCAAAAAAAAATAAAGGTTGAACAGATTTTGCCCAAAGAAAGTTCCAGGGTCCTCTCCTTTCATATGGAAACAGTAGGCTGCACAAGCTGAAAGTAACTAAAATCCACTTTGAATTCCTTTATTTCCTCAGGAGAGGAAAAGGAGCGCAGGAGCAGTATCATGCCTTTAATGTAGTCATTTGCATCAGCTCACGGTAGGTGTAAAATGCTACCAGATCTCAATGATAACTATTTAAACCCATTTGGCACTAATGTAAATAACTACACTAAAGCCACATTTATACTTAAAGCACTGGAGATTGATCTAATATTCAATTTAGCAGTTCTAATAAGGGTCTTCTAAATTGAATGCTGAGGGCACCCCCAGTTGGCACTGGTACTCCTACTCCTCGCAAGGAGCAAGGGAATCCAACAGGAGTGTTTGCTCCCATCAACCTCCCACTGTGGAGACAGTGCTAAGCTCAGCTAAAGTTACAAAGACTCCAGGTACATTATTTACATAAATAACATAGCTGGAGTTGTGTACCCTAAGCCGACATTCTAGGTCTGTATAGAACTGGCCTAAGTGAAAGACCATTGTGAATTGGGCCTACAGTTTTTAACCCAGAAACTGACCATTTCCTTGCCTAGATCTACCACAGTCCTAGTCACATTGCCAGCCATTCCTAGCAGGCTCTAGGAGGTAGTCAGTACTTCCCCTTCTATGCTCCTGGAAGGGTAACAAACACCATGTATATCCTGCCTCATCAATGAAACATTCCCTCCATGGGAAAAAGAAAACAATGTGGTACACCTGGGTCTTCTGAACTCCTCAGCCTCTTGCCCATCTTGGCATTCAGGTGGGTTCAGACAGTACATTAATTCCAATAATCTAATTAGGTATCTACAACTAATTTCTGGACACCTCTCAAAATTCATAGCTTCTCTCTAAACCTCTCTGTTTTCCCGCTCATATCAAGTGTGCTTGAAGAAGCATGTGCAATACACAGCATTCCCTAATATTGTATGGTGGATAGCTATCTCTGGAGTCATTCTGTGCCTTCTGGACAGATTCACATGTTACCATAAATGTGTTTTATTGTTTGTGTGTATGTGTGTGTGCATGCACGAGAGAGAAATGTATGGTATTTTACATAATAGGAAATGAAAAGCTCCACATATAAAAATAGGATACCTCTGATGGTCACCCAGGAGAATATGTAGATTCCAGTGGTATAGAGTGTTTTTACATTCACTTCTGGAGAAAATAAGGGGCAACTAACAATGCATTTCAACTGTCTCCTTTTCTAGGGTTTTGACTTTAATGGCACAGTATAGGAAAACATACAAGTGATAATATCTATGCAGCTCTCTCTCATTTTCTTATAGCTTTTATGATTGAAATAACTTTGTTTTCCTCCTTCAGCAATTTTGAATATAGGTTAAAACTCTCTAGTCTGGCACCATCCATGGTCTGGAATGATTTTAGTTAGCCAGCAGTCCACTTCTCATGGGTGTGGTCAAGTTTCCCACAGTCCCATAAAGTTTGTTTACAGACACCAGTCCTGGCTCTAAGTATTATGTGTGTTATTTAGCTCTAAATGCCGTCTAAGAGCTCAGTAAGCAGTGGAAGTATTGGTAATGCTGCTAGATAATGTTGACCTCCCAAGGTTCAGAAAATTCTGTGGTTCAGCCCTGTTCAGGTCCCGAGAGTGCCGTACTAGAAAGGTTCAACCTGTACTAGAAACTCCAATGAGCAAATATGCCTTCTCCTCTATGGAAGAAAGGGTACAATACTGAACAATGATTTCATGTACTGTGTATAGAAACTGTACTATATTTTCCCAAGAAGTTGACAGGCATGCATTCATTTCAAATGTGGGGTTTTTCCCCCCACAATCTCAAGATTGTGATGCAATGTCAGTGAGAAGACTATAGAAATCAAGCAAAATTTTCAGTCATCTAAAACAATACAGTTTAGATAACTAGCAGCATTGTTGACAGCTTAGTATCAATCCTCATTGACTGCATTTCCTCCCTTTATATTTCATAGGGTATGTTTATCACCAAAATGTTTGGCTATATTACTTTTTTGGCATCCAAAATTTATTTATTTAGCATCTAGAGTGCCCAACAGATCGTTCTTAAGTCACAGCACTTTAGCACTAAACTGGCTTTGAGAGGCATCCTGTTATTTTTATTTATCCTATATATTGGAATAAATATTAAATTATGCTTACTTGAATTCAATAGTGTTCTTTTTATGGTATCATGATGGTTTTCAGTTTCTTAACAGTGAAGAGTTACAAGCTTTTTATATGCTCGTAATGGATTTTTCTGTATTTTCTGTATAACTTGTTTGCTCCAAAAACTTGAATTGTGTTGTGATAGCAAAACAAAGCCTGTTGCTTATTGAGTTCTAATATAACTAGCAATTAAAGGAAATCTCACGAACCTGTGTATTTTAGATTTCTGAGTAAATAAACAAAAAGACGAGAGAGGTAAACCAAAAGTTAGTGTTGTTCAATAGAAGTCAAGCTGAGTCCTACAATAAAGAATGGTTGGTAGGACAGGAGGGATTTTACAACTCTGGGAATGAATTGCTAAACTTGCATATATTTTTTTACCAGTGTTAAGAAAATACTGAAAATGTCAAAGCCATGTAAATTTATATGCTGTGCCATCAAAATGTAGATGAATTTTCTTAAACTAATAGCATCAGTTCAATACCTTTGAGGATGCTAAAAACATATTGTCAATGTATCCATCTGTATAAAAAACAATTAAAATATAATGGTAAGAAATGTCAGAGAAATGGAAATAAAAACATTACTGTCTTATTTTTTTTTACTAAAAACACAATAAAAATAAAGTACAACTACAAACTTTGCAAATGCTGTAAAAATTTTATGACATTCTACATGCCATTGGAAAATCAACAGAAGAGAGACACCCTTGTAGTTGATAACTCAAATCAAGTGTATCTAGAGACAGTGGAGGAATGACTTGCCATTGTGTTTCTGATTCAGTAACTCATTTTATAGTGAGTAAATAGTTCCAATGGCTCATTTTATTTTCACTGTGTTTCAGCTGAGAAAAAAAAAACTTGTCATAATGAACAAATAGACATTTATAACGGACACTCACACAGCCACGTTTAGCAGATTACTTGAATGGACACATCATTTTGGCTGGGCCTTTACCATCTGTTTCACTCTCTGATTACCAACATAAAAGAAAGCAGAATTCATAAGTGCATCATAAAATGATGCTAATCATTGGCATGTGTGTGTGTGATCTCTCCATGCTTTTTTATGCATCAGAAACAAATTACTAGGAAAATTCTGCTCACTCCGCTCTGACATGCAGACTATGTAGTCTAGTGGCCACTAGAATTCAGGGTAAGGGGACTATAATGTAGTCTCCCTAACATTTCTCATTCTAGATTTGTTGTGAAGCACATTATTTGAGTTGTTATTGACTTTAATACCCAATACCCAAGGATCAGAGGGGTAGCTGTGTTGTGAGTCTGTGGCACCTTATAGACTAACCGAAGTGTTGGAGTAGGCAAAAGACCACTGGCCAGATGCAACCAAGTTGCATCTGACGAAGTCTTTGCCCACGAAAGCTTATGCTCCAACACTTCGGTTAGTCTATAAGGTGCCACAGGACTCCTCGCCGCTTTTGCAATACCCAAGGGAGAAGCATCCATGACTCTCTTTATAAATGCACAATTATTTGCTTTATTGCTGGCAATAGCTAATTGTGTGCCATGAAAAGTGTGTGTGTGGATCTTTTCTTGCTCTAAAAATGCAGAATGTCTTCAGTATCAGATGCTATACCTACTGGATTACTAGCTTTGTGACTGATCATAAAAACAATTAGTAATTCACAAACTGCCTGAATTATCTTTTCTTTAGCTTTATTAAAATCTTTATAATGCTAAGGGACTCCTATTAAATCTCTTTCTCATAAGCACTTTCTCTTAATTCTTCTTGGTCCATGAAGGGTGTATCTAGACTACAGGGTTTTGTCGACAAAAGTGGCCTTCTGTCGACAAAACTATACCTGTGTCTACGCTACTGCTGAGTTCTGTCAATGGCAGTAAACCTCATTCTACGAGGAATAATGCCTTTTGTCGACAGAGTTCAGTTGACAGAAGGTGTTATTGCATCTACACTGTCCTTTGCGTCTACACTCTGATGTCGACAAAGTGGCTTGCTTTGTCGACAGAACTGGATATAGTCTAGACACTCTTTGTCGACAGAAGCTTTGTCGACAGTATCTGTCAACAAAGCCTCTGTTGACAAAAGCCTGTAGTCTAGACGTACCCCTATAGTCTGACTGACGGGAAAAGGTATGAGCTCCATTTGCATGGTTACAGGAATTTCTAGCTTGTTATTATGTGTCTATGTAAACAGTCAACTGCAAAGGTCTTAAAATGGGAGGCAAATGCTAATCAGCAAAATGGCAACTACCAATTTGCATGGGGATGTCCTAATGGCTCAACAACCTGGGCTGATATATGATATATGAATGGAAATCGATCTGATATATGAAACTGATATATGAATAGAAATCCATTTATTCTCAGACATAACATTTCTGGACATTCACATTTCCAGAGATAGTGTCCTTGTGCCAGCCTGACCAGCATCTTTCTGTGCTCAAAGTACCACAACTTCAGGAATTTTCATCTTTAAGGGAAACTTCCACTGACCTCAATGAATTCTGGATTGAGGCCTGAGGGATGAAAATACCTAACATACCCAGAGGCTTTCTGAACACCCTTACAGTTAGAGACTCATACACATTTGGCTAAACCAATTGTACTTATTTCTTTCTGTCTGCCAGAGAAATATTCTTCCAGTGATTGCTGGCTAAACTTAGTCCTGATTCCTAATTAATTCTCAAACCCTATAAACTCCAAAGATGACTAGCGCGCGCACACACACACACACACACACAAAAACCTGTCTGAAAACATGTGGTGCAGTCACTAGCTTGAAGCACATCTCAGCTCCTGAATTTGAGGTGCACCAGATACATGGGATTCAAATTGAGGAATCAACTTTTCTAACTATGGAATATTCTAGCACAACAAAGCAATAGCAAAGAGAGAAAATAGGGTGAAAAACTTTCCTTGAACTTAGTTTGCAGACAATATATATCTATAGTAAAAGGGTATTGATAGCTTGGTTGAATACATCAAAAATACTATTTGTGATTATACTCTCACAGAAGATCTTTGTACATCACAGAAGCTGCTCTAGCAGACTCCAGTATTCCTTACCTCAGAGCAGGGTCTCTTTATATTCCTCTTCATGCCAAGTAACATACTGAGCGAATATTATGATGAACCTGGTGAAAATATGTTTTTACTTTTTTCACTACACTGAAAGCACAGTTTGGTTCTGTAGTGAACTGAGGGACATAGGAAATTGTTGAAAAGGCTTGTAATAACTATTTTAGCTATTGACAGCTTCACACATTCTTTTTAGCACTTTGCTCCAGGACCTGAAAAACTTCTGAAATGGACTTGCGTAAGATAATCATGTAAAAAGAAGCTGCCGTAAATTACTGAAAGCCAGCTTATGAATATGAATGACCCTTTCCCCTAGTTTGTTCCAGAACATGAGAGAGGGGAAGTTATCATCTGAGAGTGCCAGAGAAAGAAGCAGACAGAAAGCAGAAAAAACAAGCCATGCTTTAGTCAAAAAAGACTGTTTGATAGTAGAATAATTGGAGGAACAAAGTCTCTTTCCTGACAAAAGACTAATACCTATAGAACAAAGAATCTCTTTCCAAAGAGGTAAAACCTATAGATTTAAATTTTCTTCATAGATGATATACAGATGGCTGACTGCACCATCAGAAAGCTGCCTAATGGATAGGAGTGTTTTAGAAATGCTTAAAGTGGTTGTCATTAAAACCTTGGTATTTTTGCTTTTTATTACTGTACTAATCAATCTCATATATAAATACTACACTAACAGTAACTTTCAAATGACAAATGCAAAGATTTTAATTGTGAACCACTGGAGTTTTGTACTATATGTACATTTGGCCATAGTACCAATAATAATATACATATGTACAGTGCACACAAGCACACCTGAGAGAGAGAAAAGCAATTTCAGGAAGAAGCCTAAGAAAGTCAGATGTAGAACCAACTAGTCCAGTAACCTGCACCTGATGGTGGCCAGCATCAGATGATGAAGAAGAAAGTACAAGTATGCTGAAGAGGGCTAGTATGGAAAAGCTTGCACAAAGAAAGTTTATTCCTATTTATCCATGGTACTTAAATGCCCCAGTTACTATAGTATGACTCTCTCACAATCTTTAAGGTATAATCTTTGCTATACCTCTATGAGGAGGAAAGAGCTCTTGTGCCCATTTTACAAATGAAGAACTGAGGCACAATGCGACTAAAACTAGCCCAAGGTCACAAATGAAGTCTGTGGCAGAGCAAAGCATTTAACTCTTGTCTCCAAAGTGCTAGGTTAATACCTTACCACCTGAGCCATCCTTCTATAGTTCCCCAGCGAGAGGTAAGCTTATGGTATTTAAACATAAGGTTTCTTTCTATCTAGCTTTTTCAAATTTTTAGATTAGTTTTCTTTCTTTACGTGCAGAGTTCATAGCACCACACTGTTAAGGCTGCCAAATACTTCCCATTATAAGATCGTATATTAATTTGTTTGAAAGTTTCCCATTTTTAACCATTCCAGCTGAAAATTTCCATGCTGGGTGAATTTTTCATGAGACTCAATTGTTCAGGAAAATCAGAGCCAAAACATGCTATTTCCAAGAACGACTGGGGAAAATACATTGGTTTTGCCCATATTTAAAAAAATATGGCTAGCTTTTATTTCAAAATGTCTAGTATTCCCATGCTTTGGATAAGAACCTTGATATTTGATAGCAGGACATTACGTCAAGGATATGCTTTTTTCTTTCCCAATGAAAGTTTGCCAATATTTGACCAAGTTACAAGCCTTTGGGTAAACCAAACCAAACCTTAATTTGTACATGCTTAGTAGAGTCTTAGATTTTAGCAGCTAAATTGCCACCAAAATTTATCTGCACAGGAAAGGCACTATCTAGGTCTGAGCAGGACTTTTCCTGAAATTGCAGTTAAGTTCTGCTGTGACCTCAAGCAATTTGGGGTACAGGCATCCAAACTGAGATTGAGGAGCTAGTCTCCTCCTGTCTCTCCCTGACCCTCCATCCAGCATGGTTCCAGCAATATGGAGAAGGGGACAAGAGTTAGAGGGTGGAGAGAGCAGTAGGAGGTGACAGATTTGATGAGCAGAGGCCTGGATGAAGAACTGTGACTGACTGGACAAAGATCCTACGAAAATGAAATGAAGCCAGAGGTGCTGAAGGAAGGAAGACCCAGATTGGATGAGGAGCCCAGGGAGGGAGATTGTGATTAAGCAAAACAAAAACAAGGAGCCTGAGATTAGAGCGTCAGGGTTTCTAGGCCCCCTGTTTCTCAGTGGGGTCCTCCTTTGACTCCCAAGGACTGGATGCTCTGTTTCATTTTGGCAAAATTGAACAGAAATGTTTAAAATTTTCTCCAAATCTATGAATATTTTCAGAACATACTTTCCACTGAAAGTTCTGAAATGTGTATTTTTTGTTCTGATTCCAATCCAAAACAAATTTGAAAGGTTAGAATTTGGATTCACCTCTAACTGGGCTGGGGAGCTGGTGTAAATGGGGCAAGTGGATAAAGGATTGGGTGACTGAGGCCAATGTCTGTCATGGGAGAGACAGATTATCTGAGGAGTCAGCAGGGGAAAAAATAGGACTATGTGAGCAATAGAACTGGAGACAACAAGGAGGAAGGGGGGCTGGGAATGGCTAGATAAGGAGACTTGGCGTGTTGGAGGAACTAATACAGCAGGTCTGCAGGGCTGACACTAGATTCGCTGGGACTGGAATGAAAAACCTCAGGGGTGCGCACTAGGTGAGGAGAATGGAAATGGGAAAAGGAGCCAGGATGGGAAAGAGAAAAGTCTGGGACAAGATTAAGAGGAGGGGGAAGAAAGGGACAGGCTTGAGGACGAATGTGCAGAAAAGTCTGTACCCTTCAGAGCCTGGAATGGAACCCAGGATTCCTGCTTCTCTGCTCGCAGCAAATAACTGTGGAATCAACTGACACAGTATCTCTCTAGTTTCCCTCCAGTGCTGGGACACATAGCAGATACTATTAATAACTTCAGTTAACTCAAGTGGCAGAGGTCTGATTGGTAGATATAAAGTTTACAACCCTACTGCTGACCTGCAGGGGAAAAAAACATGTAATTAAAGATAATACCATAATGCCATTGCACAAGGGGGTTGAATTAAGATTACACAGGCAGACTTAATTGTGATGCTTCATAACTTTTGAGTGCTTGATTTTGCAACCTTAGAAATGTACTTTTAAGACTATTTTTAAAACTTGTTTTCTCGGGTGTAATGAAATACAGATTACACAGTAGGATGAAAAGAATACTGAACAACCTTAGTATCTTGTGACTATGACAGGAGATGAAAAACTTCACCTCTGTGTACTGTTTCCTGCCTTGCAATCAGGTTGTACAGATTAGTACCTGCAAAACAACCACCAGCAGACCCGATTCTTTGCCTGTACTGATTACTTCTAAACTGATAGCCAGGTCTGCATTGAACAAGCAAATAGGTAAATGCAGTAGAAGTGTTCAAAGAGTAGGCAGTATTTTTCAGAAATTAATTTCTTACTGTGAATATGCTTGAGCTTGCTTATTTCATGAGAGTATTGGGAGCATTAATTAGTTATATTTATAAAGCACTTTAAGAATTAATTGTTATAGCTCAATTATTAATCATTGCGGTAGCATACTCTTTGGAAACAGAGTTTTACTTCAACCAATATGCCACTTAGATGTACAAGTTTGTGCAAGATAAGAGATCTAATTTTATACAATGAAAAGTATCTTTATTGTCTAATATTTTCAGATAAATTGTGCTTTTGAAATTGCACTGCAGCCTCCTGAAGTCTTCAACATAAAAGCTCTAATATTTTGCATATTTCACCAGGTAATGTCATCCTCTAAATTCTTCTAGTTTACATTCCTGTGATCACTGCAACAACAAAGTGGCATCTTTTGCCTATTTGCTTTATCACACATGTTATTGCCTCTCAGCACCAAAGATATAGTGTGTGACCATAGTAGGCAATGGAAAGGATATCCACAGCATGGCACTGAGAAAGCCTTACTACCTGAGTTACCACAATTATCGGCCATATGTCAGACACCTCATATTCACTATGTTTGGATCAATTTGTTTTAGCCTGGCTGCCACTCAACTGCACAGCTCAAGCTAATCTGTCAGAGTAAAAAGCAACAGTATTCTCAAAGAATACTGAATTCTTCTACTGCAGTCCATTAGTCAGATATTGTCTTCTTGTTCCTTATGTGTGCAGAGCATTCTAACTCATGCAACATGCTTTCTGGGATTTTCATCATTGTCCCCTACCAAAATGACAACCAGTTTTGTTGTCAGTTTAGGATCTTTGGTCTAGGAATGCAGAGAATAGGAATTAACAGTTCAGTTTCACTAGTAATACTGCCAGTTGCATAAGCATCAGCATCCTTGTTTTCCATAAATTTGCAGCAAAATTTCATGTCCACACTCTAAGGGTATGTCTACACTACAAAGTTAATTCGAACTAACAGCCGTTAGTTCGAATTAACTTTCATAGCGTCTATACATGCAAACCGCTAGTTTGAACTTAATTCGAACTAGTTGGAGGCTAGCCCTTCCCAGCTTGCCCTGGTGGCCACTCTGGGCCAAACCAGGGAAACTCTTCTGCCCCACTCCCGGCCCCGGAGCCCTTAAAGGGCCACGGTCTGGCTACAGTGCTTGTGCCTGTTGCAAGCCTGCCAGCACCCAGCCAGCAGACCCTGCACCTGGCACAGCATGAGCCAGCCACCCACTGCCACCCAGCCCTCCGCCTCTTCCCAGGACCAGGCTGGCGGCTCACAGGAGCCTGCCCAGGGCCGCAAGAGGCAGGCGCCCACCTGGTCTAGTGCGGAGATCGTGGACCTCATTGAGGTTTGGGGGGAGTCCTCCAACATCCACGATCTCCGCACTAGCCACAGGAACGCAGCTGTCTACAGCCGCATGGCTGACAGCCTGGCCACCAGAGGCCACATGCAGACCTGGGAGCAGGTCCGCTGCAAAATTAAGGACCTGCAGCAGGCCTACTCCAGGGCCTCCCAGCCAGGGGCCGACCCGGAGGCATGCCCCCATTATGAGGCCCTGGACAGCATCCTGGGGGCTCACGCAGTCCATGCCCCTGGGTGGTGATCGACCCCGGGGCAGAGGGACCCATCCTGGACACGGAGGAGGAGGACGCCAAGAGCCAGGAGCCTGCAGGGAGCCTGCCCAGGACCCAGGACCCCCGAGGCACCCCACAGAGCACATCGGCTGTGTCGTCCGAGGCCAGGGAGGGCTCCACATGTGAGTGCCATCATGCTCCCCTTATGTGTATGGGGGGCGTGGGGAGAGAGGGAGCCCAGGGACCATGCGCCTGGGCCTGGCCCACCATGGAGCAGCAGCTGGGTGTCATGAAGGGGCCCTGGCCCATTCCCCACACGCCGACCTCGCCTTGCAGAGGGGGGCTGGGTTTCACCCACCATGTCCCCAGGGAGAACTGACCACTGCTCTTGTTTCACCACAGCCGCAGCACCTGGGACTGCAGGGAGCACCACCCCGCCTGCAACAGCCACCCGCACCTGGGCCAGCAGGTGCACCAGGAACCTGGAGGACTACCAGCGGTGGCACCTGCGGCTACTGGAGCAGCAGCTCCGCATCCAGGAGCACTGGGTCCGGGAGGACCTGCGGCTGCATCAGCGGAGCTTGGAGGTGCTGGAGGTGCAGAACCGTGCCCTCAGAGGTCACCTCCAGACCCTGGTGGACAGGTTCCTGCCTCCTCCTGCTCCAGCCCCTGCAGCCGCCCCAGCTCTCGCTCCTCCTCCCACCCCTGCTCCCCCTCCCGCTTCCTCCACACCCCCCGTCCCTCCTGCCCCACCCTCCACACCCACTCCCCTGATGCCCCCGCACCCGCAGTGATGTGAGACGGAGAGCCAGCAGGACCCCAACCCTGAGCTTTCCTTCCTTCCTCCCTTCCACCCCTTCCAGCTCCCTCCTCCCAGGTTTCCTCCCCTCTCCCACCCTCACTCCTCCCTCCCCACCCCAGTTATGTACAATAAAGAGAGATTTTTGCTGGCAAAACAGGTGTGTTTATTTTACATTAGGAAGGGGGTTAGGAGGGAAAGGGAAGGAGGGGAGGGTGGAAGAAGGCCCCAGTGGGGCATGCAGGGAGAGTTCAGTTCTCCTCCTCCACCTGGAAGCTCTCCCGCAGGGCTTCCCGGATCTGGACGGCCCCCCGCTGGGCCTCCCAGACGGTGGGGGTGCGGGGCTGCACGTACTGGCCAGCCATGTGCTCAGCCTCAGCCATCCAGGCTGGCAGGAAAGCCTCCCCCTTCCACTCGCATAAATTGTGCAGCACACAACATGCTGCCACCACGGGAGGGATATTGTGCTCCGTGAGGTCGAGGCGCGTGAGGAGCCATCGAAATCGGGCTTTCAGGTGTCCGAAGGCCCCCTCGACCACGATGCAGGCCCTGGTGAGCCTGGCGTTGAAGGCCTGCCGGGAGGGGTTGAGGTGCCCCGTGTACGGCTTCATGAGCCAGGGCTGTAGGGGGTAGGCCGCATCCCCCACCAGGCAGACGGGCATGTCCATGTCCCCGACCCTGATGTGGTGGTCGGGGAAGAAGGTCCCGGCCTGCAGGCTCTGGCACATGGAGGAGTTCTGGAACACCCTGGCGTCGTGTGCCTTGCCGGACCAGCCCACATTAATGTCCGTGAACTGGCCCCAGTGGTCACACACGGCCTGCAGGAGGATGGAGAAGTACCCCTTGCGGTTGATGTACTGGGAGGCCTGGTGTTCCGGGGCACGGATGGGGATGTGCGTCCTGTCGATGGCCCCCCCGCAGTTGGGAAAGCCGAGGGCGCCGAACACCCGGATGACCGCTTCCGGGTCGGCGAGGCAGACCGCCCTGCGGAGCAGCACCCAGTTGATGGCCTTGACCACCTGCAGAGAAACACAGCAAACCGCGAATCACTGGGGCGCCCGGGTGGCTGGGAGTGTTCATTCCCTGGCACTGCCCCGCGCCCCACTCCCGGAAGCAACCCCCACGGGCGGCGTGTAGTACGGCTGGGACAAATCCAACCTTCCCATGCGGGGCACTTTTGCCTCCTCCCCTCCCCCCGTTTTCCCTGGGGCAGCCCATCCCCTCCTTGCAGCTCCCCTCTCCCCCGGCCCAGTGGCTGGTGGGTGCTGTACCTGCATGAGCACTGCTCCGACGCTGGATCTCCCCACGCTGAACTGGTTCCAGACGGATCGGTAGCTGTCTGGCGTGGAGAGCTTCCACAGGGCGACGGCCACACGCTTCTGGAGGGGGATGGCGGGCCTCATGCGAGTGTCCCGTCGCTGCAGAGCAGGGGCGAGCCACACGCAGAGCTCCAGGAAGGGGTCCTTCTTCATCCTGAAGTTCTGGGTCCACTGTTGGTCTCCCCAGCGCTCCAGGACGATGTGGTCCCACCAGTCGCTGCTGGTGTCCAGACACCAGATGCGGCGTGGCACGCTGGCGTCTGGGCGCTGCTGCCGCTCCTCCACGACCCCCGGGGAGGCCAGGGGGAAAGGCAGGGGGCTGATGTGCACCAGATGGTGCAAGGCAACCTCCACCCATTGCTGGCAGGCTTACAGCAGCAAGTCCAAAAACTGGAGCAGCATGCCCAGGGTGAGCTCTGGCTCCATGGTGCCAACTGCGGCGGCGGCCCCAATGGAAAGCACCGACACAGGCAGGCAGAGAGAAAAATGCTTTGCTGTCCCTCAGCGAGGTAGGCAAGCAAGCAGAAAAGCTGAGAACCGGCTGTCCAGGGGGTTCCCTTTAAGCACAAGCCTCAGATAGCCTCAGACAGCAGCCACACAAAGCAACTACTGACCTGATGCCCTGCCGGAACCGGTTTCAGCTGCCCTTAATGCGACTCAGCCGCCCAATCAGTGTGGACGCTGCTTAGTTCGAATTAGCAAAACGCTAATTCAAATTAGTTTTTGGGTCTAGATGCGCTAATTCGAATTAGCTTAGTTCGAATTAACTAATTCGAATTAAGTTAGCTCGAATTAGTGCTGTAGTGTAGACCTATCCTAATATAGTACAGAAGATGGTGGCAGGTCACTGACGGACTGAAAATCATTTTCTAAATTGCCGTTAAGCTGGAAACTTCAGACACGAAATTTGACTGTTTCATCAGAGGTCATCAGAAGGTCAACAGCCTTTACTTTTTCTTAAAAAAAAATCAGATCTAATCATTCCAGCATTCTTACATGTGTAGTGGGGCAACAAATGTTAATGATTATAGTAATTTCTCCCATAAGCCAGTCATGATGAATAAAAAGCTTCACATTTGAAGATATAAAGGTCATTCAGGACCACCAGTTATTTATACTTATTGAACTTTATTCAACAACATCTAGGTAAATATCTCAAAGGTGGCTACAAAAATTACATTAATTTCCATGTTCTCCTCTACGAGGCTGTAGAACAAATTCAGATGTGACATATAAAGGTGGGGTGCAGTGTAGGTGAAGCCATGTCCCAGGATATTGGGACCTCACTCATCTGATTTTTCAAATATAAAAATGGTGTAAGTTGGCCATCTTCAACCCTACCATCAAGCTACGAATCTGTGAGCATCTTTAAATGAAAGCAATTTACCCATCAAAGAATCAGAAGAAAATGTAGTTAAAATTATCCTGTTTTAAGTTGTCCTACCACCTAACTTTTCAGCATGGATTTTTTCCTAATTTAAGATCCACTTGCATGTCAAAGGAGGTGCACACGGAGGTCTTAGAAGTGTAAGTGTATTTTAAATCAGTATAAGAGATTCTACGTTATGCCACCTAGAATAGTGTTTCTCAACTTTTTTTTATAAAGTACCCCTTTAAAAATTATAAGTACCCCCAGTACCTAGAGTTTTCAGACACACAATTTGTTTTCTACTGTTGCAACACATTTGTTTAAACAACTTAATTGTAGCCGGGTGGGCAATGAAATTTTTGAGTGTAAAAAGTACAAAAATAATAAAACACTGTAAAACTTAGAAGAAAAAATCAGTTTTCTCCAAATTTCAGTTGTGTTGATGTATTCCCCAGACTTCTCATGAGTACCCCTAAGGATGCTTGTACCACTGGTTGAGAAATACTGACCTAGAATATCACCTCTGCATCTTGGCCCCATTCAATTGTTCAGGGTCAACTGTTTGCTGAAATAGCATACGGCTGAACAGAGACCACTATTAAAATGTCAATGGCAACATGCTGGTGTTAAAAGAATGACCTCTTTATGCGTGCATGGCCAATATAGCACTCATAGCTCTGAATCAGGCATATGCAATAATGCTCATGTGGAAAAAAAACTACCTCCCTGCCAGTTTTATGTTGTTTTAAAAAATGTAATGAAATTACCCCACACACTATATTCCCACTTCGTTCTTGTAGTCCTGGCCAGAAGGTCTCCACTCTATTTTCTGACCTGTGCATGAACAGAATTCCAGACTCGTCTTCCAGCATCATGAGGCACAAGAAAGGGATTTGGATAATATAGATGTTCAGCTAATAGGATTTTGGATAGCAATAAGTATAATGTATGTCCCTTATGAAATTTCTATATACCCTTTGAAATATGAAAAAGCATTACTAGATGGATGAAGATCTGTATGTAGGGATGAGAGATAATGTTTAGTGACCACAGGCTCCTTTCCTTGTTTCGAATTAAAAAAGCAAACAAAATAGCAACATTTCAAAGTTGGAACATACCCTAAGCAAATACTTTGTCGCAGCTGCTGATATGGACTGCTGTTAATACTCATAAAAATAGTTTCAAGACAACTGTCAATATCTTGACAAAACTGCCCTCCACCTTGTACATATATTTGTATGGCAAACAGGCTCATCCTCCCCTCCCCACCCCCAGCAGTAGGCCACTATTATACTGACATTTCCCTGATGTCTGACACTAAGCACATCAAAGCATTCGTTGGGGTCCAAAGTACCATAAAATCTACCGACAAAAAGTATCCTTTTTTGCACTCAGTAAGTCAATCCAACAGTGTACGCAGTCATGTGGGAATACTGACTGCTACTTGGCTCTCATGTAATACGTTTTTCTATTTGTCCTTGCGTGTGTTAGCATCTTCTGTACTTTATGTCTTCTCAGCTATAATGGCAGTGTTACTCTCATTTACAATCAGAGAATCATTTACAATTCTGCTGTTCAATTTAAAAATCTGTTTTTTTATTGTAAGATGTTTCCTAGTCAAAACAATTACAGAACAGGCATTAGGTGCAGAGGACTAAGTAATAACAAAACCAAATAAATCAGTGTGGAATAAAATCCCTGGAAGGATTACAGAATTAAGGCAAAATAAATTAGCATTAGAGATGAGCGAATAATTCACAATGAGTAATTTAGCCTCCTTTCTACTAACAAAACATCCATAAGAAGCTTGCAATTTCCTCACATTTATTTAAAATAAAAATGTAAAATGTTACTCTGATTTGATTATACACACTGCATAGCTGAACTGTTTAAATTTGCTACAACGGGTCCTATGTGTCACATGATAATGTGCTTGAAGATGTGAGAATACCAACATTCTTGTTGTAAAGACTTGGATTTTCCAAGTTTAAAATTGCATCTTGTTTGCTTTGGTCACCTCCCTTTAATTAGCACAAAGGATAAAGCAATAGGACAACTGAGAGCAAATTATGCATGGAAAAAATAGTTGCGACTTAATGAATAAAAAGTATGAGTCTGATTTTCATATGGGGGGAGGGGCAATAGACTTCCAGGGACCCTGAGCAAGGTGTGGGTTTGCCCAGTTCCATGTTCCCAGAAGGGGAGGGGCTTCAGGCAAAAGGGGCAAGGCTGGAGGCAGCACCACCCAGATGGTGCCAAGCCCCATCGCTTCCCCACACGCACACAGAGGAGCGTGTGGCACAGTGCTCTGGTGGTGATTTAAAGGGATGAGGGCAATTGTCCTTATTGCCCCAGCGTCGGTGGACCTTTTCATAAATAACTGAAAGTCAGGGATTTAGGTCCCTAAATCCTATTATTTTATGAAAGTAACTTGGGCACTTGGACTGCCAAAGTCATCTGGACATTTATGAACATTTTACCTAGTTTATTTTTTTTTCTGATAATTCTCACTTCCCATATTAAATTAGCTCTCCCATCCAGTTTTACTGAGGGAGGAGTAACACTGGAGTGATATTATCCAAACTGATGGCCAACATTGGACTGAGGTAATTAATGCATAACTAAAGAACTATAAAATATCTAAGTGTAAATTCAAACATTTTCACAGTGCTTTCAAAATCCCTTAACAATACTGAATTATGCATAACAGAGACTTGTTAAATGATATTTAAGACTGGCTAAAAAACAATTGTTTTGTGAAAAAATTTGAGAGTTCATTCCACATTCAACAAAAGTCTGTTTTGTTTTGTTTTTTGTAAAAATACACAAAAGGCAGACCCATTCTAGAAGAGCCAATAGCCCAATTTCCTGAAGGCATGGGAGGAAAAATTGTTGAAAGAAAAGTAGGCAACTGCAGTACTTTTACAACATTATGCTTATTAAAACTGCTATTATACTGCTCTCTGAAGAGTCAAATAAATAGGTTTATGCAACAGGTCAAATTAACGAGAAATTAGTTTAGAATCTTATTGCTGCTTTTCTTGTTATGAATATATCCTATATGGTATGCTTAATAGGCATAAACACTGAAGGATCAATATCACTTAAAGAAAAAAAGAAATTTTATTGGAACTCACTGAACTGTAGAATTCATAGATTTGACAGAGAGTCAAGATAGACATTTTTACAAACAGCTGATTTACTAGTCTCTCCTCCCGCCCCCGCAAAAAAAAAAAACAAAAAAACTTTTAACACTTACTAAAAGCCTCCTAGAAATGTTTCAGAGGGAAAGTAGTTATTCTGAAAGCATGAATCCAATTTCAAAATTGGCCTACCGTAAGAAAACTTGTATAAAGCGATTACAATTAGAGCTCATTGAGTGGGAATTTTCCCAAATGCAAGTTCAAACAGTAGATGTTTTGTGGAAACATTTTAGGTTTGACCAACTTTTGTATGGTCAATTAGTTTCTGGCCAGCTCACCTGGCTGGATACTATGAAGCCAGAACTTTCAGGATCTTAGACTCTGGGGCAACCCATCCACATGGACTGTCCTAGAATCCATGGTTCCAAGGCAAATTCCCACCTGAAAATCAGGGATTTCAGGGCATTGAGGTTACCTACTTGAAATCTTTGGAACTCTCCAAGCTTTTCATTTGGGAATCTCTGTTCCCAAGCTCTGAGGTGCTTATTCTCAGCCATGATTCCTAGAACTTCAAGGATGCCATTTCCATGTGAATCTACCAGTGTCCTTTGCAATGTGGATGCCTTCAAGCCTGGGGAGCCATGTCTGAGCTAGGAGCTCAGAGCTGGGGCTCTCCTGCTCAATTTCATTTTGAAATTTTAAAAAGAAAAATGAGTAATTATACAAAAAATGATATTTTAAGGCTCTCGCACCTGTGGGAAATTTCCTTGCTTTTCATTCTGAAACAATATTTTTCATTCAGAATTTCCCACAGACCAAAAATTCTGACTTTCAAATCAGCTCTTGTCTGAGCTCCGGTTAAGAATTTGACTCTAAATTGAAGGAGGTCAGGGGAAGGGGAATGCACATCAGATACAAGTCTCTACCAGTACTGGAGTCTAAAAAGATTTTTAATTTTCAGGAACAAATTAAAACAAATATGCATTAACTAATATATTGAAGATGAAAAAGAGTAAGTGAAATGCTTCCTTACTAAAAACCTCAAGCAGGGTTAAGCGTATAAGCAGACTTATTTTCTTAAAAGAATAGGAGATAATATAGTGATAAAACATACCGGTGAAAACTATTTCCTCTGTATGAAGCCCAAGTAATCAATTGTAAACATGAGACATGTGAATGGCCACAGGAAGATTAAATCACCTTGTCTAGATTCTTAAGTTATATCCATCATTGTAGTATTTAAGTGTCTGGAAATCCACCCCATATTTGAGTCCTAAGCCTGGGACTGCAGTGCAGTCCTCCATGACTGCTACTTCAACCTATGGGCTAAAGTAGTAGCCATCGTCCCTCTGTAACACACATGGGGTGTTGGGGCCTCACATGGCCTTCTACTGTCCTGCACCTTATCATGGTGCTGGCTTAGACAAGACTAGTATGGAGACCATAGGGAATACCCCTCGTTTTATAAAATCCCCATGAAATTCCAATGTGGAGGATAACTGACATATATGGCCTTGAGTTGGCTTCCTGGGTCAAATGTACCCATAGAGGTCCATCCATTGGATAACCCACTGAAGACTAATTGAGAACAGCATTTGTCTCATACTTTACAGGGACCACAAAAATGAGTAGGTTAGATGACTGGAGATCTCACTGGCCCCTCCCACCAGTTAAATCCTTCTTAGTTTGGTAATATTTAAATGCAGCTACTATCTAACAGCTGATCAGTTGCCCATATGAAATGAATTGACTATTTCAGTCTGCACCCAATGGACAGGTGTCCACATCACACAAAACATTAAAAAACTGCCACAAATAACATTTTTCCAGTAGACTTCAAGAGCTCAATAATGGGATGGGTCTGGAGACTGAATTATTCTGTAGGATTTAGAGGGGGTCTCTATGGATTAGGGCTGAGGCACCTTCAGTCTGCCTCTTTTCCCCAGCACTAAAAAATTTGCTTTTAAAGATTCTAGAATAAAACTAAAATCATTGCTCAGGGCAAAGAAACATAAGAATAATAAATCCATATTTTCAACTGCAAAATGAAAAGTTTGAAGAACAATATTCATAATGCCACGGAGAATGGAAATGGATGGATGATATTTTATATTTTTCTCATCTGATTTTTATGCATGAAGATTTTTATTTTTTCTTGCTGAACATATTCTCTCTAATTTATTTCCAGAGAGGAGGCTTTTAGCTTTTGTAAATTCAAAGATTTCTTCAGGCTGTTTAAAGACAAGTCTTTTGCCAAGAACACATCAGGCTTGCTAAATATTGCAGGTCACAGTGTATTCCAACAGTACTTGAGATTAAACGTAAACAAAACAAAATCCTCGCAGTCTCTTGTATAGTTCAGCAGAAAGAATTTGGAAGAAAATTGCATTAGTTCTTGAAATATTAAGCTCTTTCTTCCTCCAGTACTAGGGTTTTTCAACCTTGATGTTTACAAAAATTAACAAATAAATATGTCATATTTGTTCTCTGCATAACCACCAGTCCAAAACGATCCCATGAACTTTTTTTAGAGCGTGTTCCAACAATGTAATTGCACATGTTTATTCAATATCAAATATAGCAGGGCCATGATCATGATTGTGCTGTCTGGGGACTATTGCAATACTAATAATTGGGGTTTTTTGGGTGGGGGGCAAGAGGGAGTGGTCATGAATGATAATTTTATAAGTAGCAAATAAATCTCCAATTAAGATCACTATCTACCGTGAAGCATATTAATAGCCAGCAAGGACTCTGGAAATATGCGCTATGCTTACATTTGATTTCTGGTTGTAATCATACTAATCAGAGAGTTAGTTAACTTTGTATCTGTTGAACTCTATCTTCTTGTTAATGAGTTCCTTGTCAATTCCAATTTGTTCCTTTGCCACATTTTATAATAGCAGTGAGATCAGGCAATTTATTTTCAAGCCATACATTTGTTTTTTAATCTTGAAATAGTTTGTATTTGAGCAATTATATTTTCTTAACAGAGACATCATCTACATCATAGTTTCCCATCTCAAAGACATCAGCTCATTTAAAGTTTTCCTTAGCAGCAGCAACTTTTGAAAGGAAACTGATTCAACTTCACTTTTCTGTGTAATTCTTTCACCTCATTTCCAATAGAGCATCCACGCAAAACCTTGTCTCAGCAGACTCAATTCAGCACCCACAAAGGCAACAGAAATACTACCACTGGAGTTATATCAGGATATTAGGAAGATCCAAATTCAATCTGTGCCTAAAACAAAATGGCCTCATTCTCCATAGGCTCTAAATCATTTCTAGCCAATGTGACTCTACCGAATTCCAGACTAGCAATAGACTAACACTTAGGAGTATCAAGCCCTCAATGTACTACATAGGGTAATATCCATTAAAATATAGATCAGCACATAAGTCCTGATCTAAGTTTAATAGTAAGGGCATGTTTACACTCGTAAGGTTCTGAACAGTAAAATTCCACTGCCACTCAGAGATCTCTGAAGGGAAATTGCTGTTGTGTGTTCACACTGACAGCTGCTTATGCAATAGCATGTTCACACTATGGTGGATGGGGGAAGGGAGGGTCCCAAGAGGAAGTGGAGCCCTGGGACAGTTAAACATTTGTCTATGTCCAGGAATCATATGAATTCTTGGAGAGCTGGACTGTGATGGGGCAGAATGCAGAGGGGGCTGACTGCAGCCAGGATATTGATAAGAATGTGTTGGTGCTTTGGGGAAGGGTATGGAACAGTTTTGTGATACTAGTTGTAGGGGAGGGCAGAAGTGGAGTTATTTGGTCTGCAGTCCTATGAGCACCTGAAATATGTCTACTTGACTCTCCATTACATTTACGAGCCATTCCATGGCTTTATTCTGAAGCACTAGGTTCTCCTTTCAGTTCTCTTCTCACTGTCCTGACACTCCTTCAGTTCTTGTTTTGCTGTCATGGAGTGCAGCATTACATCATGAAGAGAGTCCTTCCTACTTTTCCATGGCCTCTTTCTAATCCTGCATAGCCATTCGGATGGTGATAACAATGAAGGAGGCTGGCTCCCAAGTGCAGATCTCTGTAGCCAAAAAGCTACATTTTAACGAAGCCCTATTGTTTGCAAGACAGAGAGCCCTAAATCAGTGTTTTAAAACACAACAATTATTCCTAGGCCTATCACTAACCAGCCAACCTTAGGCAAACACACATGAGCCACAGAACTCAGGGGCAGGGGAATTCAATGTTCCAGGACAGTGTTGTGCACTGAGCATGTTGTTCTTGGAGAGAGGGAATACTGTAGGGGGAACATTACAACCATTACTGTCCCCACATTTTCCATAGGCAGTGTTCATTACTGAAGATATCTCACTGCTGAGAGTGACCAGGGAATCAAGGGCAGGGTCTTCTCCAACACTGAATCTTCTACCTAAGCCCTTATGCAGCAGGCCTGAATGCAGAAATGGTTCTCTTTCCCCGAGTGATGGCTGAGTGGCATGGGAACATTATCTTGAATGGGAAAAGAAATAAAGTAGAACCTGTAGCAGCTGATTGCCCAGTATCTCCATGAGTCTTTCATAGAGATCTCTGAGGCAGATTCCTGTGAAGTGAGGGAATCCATCAATATCCTGTTACTCTGCTCTGCATAGGGATGTGATGGTACTCACATCACACAGACCCAAAGCAGCCATCTGCAAATCCCTCCCTGCAAGCTCAGCACATAGAAGGAAGCCAGCCTCATTCAACCCTCTTGCCCCCAACAACTCACTAGAGTGACTCCTAAAATCAAAGCCACTTATCAGGAGATTCCTCTACTGTTTTCACTTTGCCGCACTCTGATTGCTGTGACTGACTAGACTCCTCCAGGATAGAGAAGAGCCCCTGGCTGAAAGTTTCTCTGAACACCAAGTTGTCCTCAATCTTTAGGTTCCCCTCCCTACCACATCCCCATTCACCATTTCCTCCTGGCTCAGTTCACTCTTGAATTTCCCCTGAGCTGCAAAAGTAACTCCAGGGGTCTTCACAGCAGAAGTGATGCTCACCACTGAGTATCATGTCCAACTCTGTGTAGAACTTGCATCTCATGGGTGCAGCACCAGAGCAGCAGTTTGCATCCCGTACCTTGCAATAGGTGTTCTGCAGTTCCTTCACTTTGACCTGCACTATAGTGCATCCCGATTATGGCCCCTTTCCATCATTAAGCATGCTATCTGTCCATGCGTAATTCATAATTCCTGTGGCTGGAGCACAGCTGGGACTAGACAGTCTCCTCTCCAGAAATGCTGATGAAGTCCAGCACCTTGGCACTGCTCCAAGTGGGGGGGTCGCCTGGTGCATGGCAGAGCCATGGTCACCTGGAAAAAGGTGCTGAGATCACGGCACGTGTCACCAAGCAAACAGGAAGGAGACTTTCAAAATTCCCAAGGAATTTAAAGGGTGGGGCTGATGGCAGCTCACCTGGCATCAGGGTAGTAGAGTTCAAACTGATGACTAGAGAGCTGAGAACAGGTATTATGGGATATCATTGGAGGCCAACTGCAATGCTGTAATAAACCAGGGTGTCTGTCTACACTGGCATCATGGTACTGTAGCCTCTGTGCAGAAAGGTGCATGCCTCTCGTCAGAATGTTTTTTATGCAGCACAGCAACTATCGTTTCTGCGCATTAAGTGGCTTGGCAGAGTGTAAACCTTGAGAGTTCCAGCTCAGAAAAGCTGCTGTACTGCACAGAAACTTGCCAGAGTAAACATACTCTAAGACACTCTCTCACTTCAGAAGTCACAGCATCTTGTTTGCTTGCATTCTGTCTCATGCTGAGCCTCTTAAGGGGTTCAAACCATAGCCCACTGAAATCGATTTAAGTCTAAAAATGTCTGTACCTTTTTTGATCAAGCCCTAATCTTTTCTTGGTTCATATGTAACCGTGCTATCACTGGAAATACTTGGAGAGATGAGAAAGTGACTATGAAGGTCGGCTGAAAAAAGTCATAATGAATAATTTCCACAGTAATTAAAAAGAGAATGAATAAAGATACGTTGACAGACAAGAGATAAGAAGGTAGCTGTAAATTCCTCAAGTGCTGCTGGAGTACATTCAGAGGACTAAAGCCCTACAGCACCCCACAGCTACTCTGCAGAAATCAGAGATAACACCACACAAGTCCTTGCAAAAGGGTAAGTGTGACACTGAGTGTAGTGCCTGTTCATAAATGCAGTGAAGGGGTGACACAATGGTGTAAGAGTCAGCAAAATTTAGTGAAAAATCTGAACACAATGCGGAGAAAGAATCGTGAGTGTGAGCTTGAAGAGTCAGCTGACCAAATCCATTACAAGAGACGGTTATGTTGTCCATAGTGCACTTTAATGCCTGGAAATGCAAAGCAGGCTTGGAGAAGATAGGCTTCAATGATGTATTAAAAATATAAATAGATAAGTGACTAAAAGCAAAAAAACCCCATACCCTAATGGCCTAATCCATGTCTGGGGAGTCTTCAGTGCCCTTCAGTGCCCAAAATAAATAACCACAACCTTGAGAACCCTGCTTAGTAAATACAACATAGCATAATTAATGTACTTGATGGTGGAAGATAAAAAGTAATAGTAAATAAATTATAAAAAGCATAGACCTGATTTAATGCACTCCCAAGGGGTTTTCAAACTGTGATATATTTCCCACTGTTACTACATGAGCCTGATGTTCCCATTCATTCATTCATTCATTTCACATTTAAAAAAATAATTAAAACAGTAAAGTTTAGCAGCTTTCCCTCTGCTGACGCTTCAATGGTTTACCTTCCCAGTAGTCTTATTTTCTTCTTTCTCCCTCCCCTGTCCCCCCGCACCATGTTTTCAGACCCATTGTCTTAAAAGCAATATCTGGCAGTTATGGAGTTGCCAGTTGCATGCACTAGTGTAAAATGTGGGAAGACCCCATTCTAGGCTTGAGAGTTTCAGTTACTATGTGAATTTGTCAAATACATTTTTATGCCTTTGCAAAGAATGATGAAAAAGGGAAAGGTGGAGTATAAGAGTAAGACACTGTTCAGTGTGTGCTACATGCCCCACACACGCATGTGCAACCCACAGCTCAAACTATAGAGTTTCATACTTTTAGCTTTGGGGAGCAGCGTGGTGACCTTAAAACAGTGGGGTCTTCTCTGAGATCTGATTGTAACCTGCTGTTCAGTGAAACTCATCCCTTTCTCTGCTGAGCCACAAAATAGATTATTTTAATACAGCTGGGAAATTCTCACCTTTCCTAGCATGCAGTTCTAATGATCATCCATGGGTTCATTAGAGCCAACATTAAGGCTTATGGGACAACTTTCCTCATAAACTTATGCAATTGAGTTTCCCCAGTACTATATGGAATGGGATAATCACCTTCTAAGAATGATCTGTACAGTGAAGGTGATCAGATAAGGGAAAGAAACAGTCCACTGCCTCAATCAAGGGTTAGAAGATGCCACAGAGGCATCCACAAGGTACCTGTGGTAAAGAATAAGAGGTAGCCATGTCCCTTGAAAACAAAAATAGTTATGAAGGAGGCCAAACTTGGATACATGGGCAACTTCAGGAGATAACTATGTCAAGATGAAGTGGGCATTCTTCTTAGAAGCAATGCTGCTTTGTAGAAAGCTTGAGCCTGATTCTACATGGCCCTGCATCTTGTATAGTCATTTGCACCTATACAAAGTGTACAATGATTTTTATTAAAAGTCATTTACCCCTGTGTAAAATACTACCTCATAAGAATTGTCTATTTAGTTACATCAACGGCAACATTCTGCACCGAAGGCAGTGGGGAATCAGGTTCCTTACCTCCAGGTTGCTTTTATGCCAGATGTTGCTAATGGGCCAAAGAAAACTCAGTTCTCTGACAATTTAAGAATAGAACCCTCTAGGGTTTGCATAAATCTGTCTGAAAGCAGTTAGGAACAGCTATGGGCTCTATGCCCATTTCTGATACCAGCAAATGGAAACCCTGGAACTGGAAATTAGATAATATATCAGCCACATAATTATTCTTGGATGTTTACATAATTGGCACTGAAAAGTATTAATTGTATTACTATTCTCCATGGTATAAGTGCCTTGACCATCTCTGAGACTGATTTTGATTCATGGGGTTGTTTATTCTTAATCATGAACAAAGGTTTTATCATCTAAATGAAATATTACTTTTTATTCTTCAGACTTAACCCCCAAGTTGCACCTCTCCACATGATAGAAAAATTGGAGAACATATAATCCTTTGTAATTCCCAGATTGCCACAGACTCGTAACTACTCTGAGGTACACCATGACTGTAATCACAGCAGAGGACAAAAGAGCAAATTATACAAAATAAAACTATCACCCCATTTCCAAAACGTTTGCCCATTTCTAGAACCAAATCTGAATTGAACATTTTTTAAACTTCTGGCATATTTTGCTGACTTTTTTGTTCCTCAGAACTAACTTCTGCTCTGACAGAAAACAGAAAGTAATGGAATGCTCACAAATGCACCTTTTAGGAAGGTTTGCAAGCAAGTTTTGCAAACAAAATAATTTGATCCATCTTAGATACATTTCAGATAGCCACCCAAATGTTTGCCTCAGGTAGAAGGCAGCATATTCTAGTTGTTAGTGAAATGAGATTGTTTCCCCACTTAGTCACTGTGTAACCTCAGAGAAGACATTCAATCTCTGTTCCTCAGTTTCTCCTTCTTTAAAAGGGGGATAATAGTAATATTCAGCTAAGAAACAATGCTCTGAGATCTTTGTGTTTTATGCATTGTATTACTTTTATCCAAACCTACAGGATAACTGCTAACCTTTCATTGCTATAATGAATTCCAAAATGCCAGAATACTAATATGTAAGTCAAGCAAATAAATACATCCACTAGCATGGAAAGAATAACTCTGTATTTCTTATGTTTAAGGAAGATCTTCTGCACCATCAAACTTTCTTTAATATTAGGTGTTAGGTTAGATTAATGACTTAAAATATGGAATTTCTGGCAATGTCTCAGAAAACTTCTTTACAAACTACTTTCCAAAGCCTGCACAAGTATAACAGATTCCTTCAGCCTAAAATCTCTATGATCACTATGATTCAAAATAGCCAAGACATTTCAGAGGCTTAGAACTATCCACTTAGGGTCTATTTCAAAGGGTGAGTATAATCATCTGTCTTCTGTTAATGAGATTTTTGGGTATTGATAATTCTTTTCAACGTGGTACAGTGCTTTCCTGAGATCATCAGTCTAAGCTGGATCTATACATGAAACAAAAGGATACAGTGCACTCTTCTCCTCATAAACAACTTGAATCTAAACTGTCCATGTGAAGGATATTCAGAAGCCCATGGGCAAGAAATTAACAAAATAATATTAGAGGCTGAACCATAGAGGTAACAGTTCAAAGTCCTTGGGGGACAGTGACAGTAGTAAAAACACTAATTCAATACTTGTTGAATGTTGATACTGAGTCTCCTAATGATGCATTACTCAGTTATAGTTAGAGGAAGCCATTATCTGATATGCCTTCCAGATATGATACATGACAGATTTAATATTTTTTCATACTCCTTTATTGGCACCAGGCCATTGGCAAAACTGTTTGAATTTGGATAGGAGAAATGATGTTTCTAAGCTCAATATATTAAATGCTCTTGTTAAAAATGCTCCAGTCTGCATTGGATGTGCTACATAATTAAACTACTTGGATTTTTAGTTAAATTGAACATCTTTGAGGATATGTATGCATGGGTGACAGTGAAGTACTAAATAGATTTGGAAAATACACTTAAAACCTAAAACTAAACTAAAGATTCTGTCCCATATACATAGCTAGAAATCTCCTAAATAAATTTAGGGCACAAAATTTGAAGCACAGTATAATAATGCCTTCCTGATACTGAAACTTTTTCGGAGGGATAAGTGTAAAGAATATTTACCAAGAGAATGACCCACAAATGATCTTGGTCTCTGGGAGAGTGTATAATTAAAAGCGAGGAACAAAAGATATGTTGACTTACAGACTATCAGCAAATGTCTCCTTTTTAAAGGTTAAGCTCAGTTCTTCCCCATAAGTAATAGGTTTAAAGGTTAAAGAGCTCCTGCATTGCAGTGCTCTCCATAAGTAATATATTTAAAGGTTAAACACATAACCTAGAGGTCTCCCCTTTGTCTAAGTAGTGCTGACAATCATTGTTTTCACCTTTTGTTGTTTTAAAATGTTCACTTGACTCTTTTACAATACGTTTTGTGTATGCCTCTGGATCTCATTAATGTTTATACCTGTCATCATCGGTCAAAAATCTGCAGAATGTTTGCAAAAGCCATTCCCCATTTTATTTTTTCACCCTGTGGTGGTTATTCATTTGGCAAGACTGGAGAAAACGTTTTACCTCAGTTTAAAAAATGTAGTTCACCTTTAGAATATGTTTCTATTAATAACATCACTTTGCATTGATGTCACTCTTCCATGCTTTACAGTGTTTTGGAAACATTTGTTTCCTAAATGATTCTGACATAGAGCAGAGCAAGGACCACACTCAGCTACAGCCTAACCACTTACCCTCACATTTCTACCTCCTTCAACATAAAAACTCCATATTATAGAAACACAGGACAATATTTTCAACCAGGGCATAGAGGGGCTAAAACACACCACTTAAAATGGTGACTTGATTTTCAACAGTAATGAGCTCCCATGAGCTTCCACTGCCTTAGACAAGCCCCTCTTCCTGGAGGCAGAGCTTATGTAGGCAAACGTACACCAGTTACAAAATTAGTTATACTGGAAAAAGCACATTCCCCCCCCCCAGCACTATTGTATTTACAGTATACTGGCATGTTTGGCATGTAAGAGTGTTATGGGTGTGATTTTATTTTTACCTCTGCTTAACCAGCTGCAAAATGGGGATTAGTGCCGCTGAGGGTAGCTTACAAAGGTGTTGTGATTGAATTCTGATTAATTTGTTCCTGAGCCTAAGCACCCTCCAATCCCTCAGAAGTCAATGTACGTGCAGGGCAGTCAGCATCTGGCAACGTGAGGCCTTAATAATGGTCAGCCCTTTGTTATCCTCAGATGAAATAACTGCAGTGTAAGTGTAAGGAATTATCATAATTGCTTAATACCCTACTGCAGGGAGCCCAAACTTTTTTCAATCATGCCCTCCCCTTACCCAGTCTATGTCCACCCCAGGGAGCCAGAGTAGGTGGTGAGGGGGTGAGTAGGAGAGGACAGGGCAGGGCAGGAGAGTCATTCTTTTGGGGTGGAGGGTCAGCAAGACAGGATGAGCTGCATGCTGGGGTGGGAGGGATAACGGGGCAGGCCAGGAAAGGGGGAGCAATGCTGGGGGCAGGATGGGGGAGGTGCTAGTACTGTCCCTGAGCACTCCTTAGGGCTCCAGCAACAGCTGCTGGAGTTCCTCTGCATCCCTCTGAGGGGGGGTGGCGTGCCCCACAGTTTGGGGAACAGTAAGGTGTTCAGATACTACAGTGATGAGCTCAGTGTAAGAATGAGTGTATAATATAAAAGACTAGAACAGGGGTGGCCAACCCATTTAACAAGGAGAGCCAAAACAGCGGCGGAAAAAATGTGAAGAGCTGCACCAGAATTGTCAAGCAAAAAACAAAACAAAACAAAACAAAACAAAACAAAAGGAGGCTGCCCTTTTTAAGGAGCAAGCAAGCTTAGGCTTTTTGGCCATATCAGGCTCCCGGCAACGGCTGCCATCTTGGGCGCCATTTTGAATTGCCGACCCGGTGAGCACAGGGGAACCGGGGGGGAGGGGACGGAGGCCATTGGGGGGAAGGGGGGCGCAGGAGCGGCTTCACGACCTGCACTTTTCGGAGGGAAGAGCCGCATGCGGCTCGGCTACGGCTGCACTATAACCTGCCTCAGTGCCTGGGTTTGGCTGTCCTTGCAGACAGCTAGTGGTGGAAGTGCACAGTGCACATGCTACTTCTGGTCCAACATCAGGTGGTAGAATGCATACAGGTGGTCAGAGGGAGGAATAAATATTATATGTGCAGATAGAGGGCAAGGACAGGATTCCTCTCACCCAAATCATGGTAACCAGTATAAGCAATTCCTTGGTGCTTTAATGCAAAGGACAAATTCATTGTAAGACTGTTTGAGGATAATTTACATGCTATTTTAATGCATATTTCATAGAAAAATAATTTTAAACAGTTCACTTAAATGTGTTGTGACAGAGACGTTGATCCCTTTACTCCACTCCAGTATGTAATTTCCCTTCAGTACAGAGAAGGCGCCAGACCCAGATGCCAAGCAATGAAAGAATGTTTTTTCCACTGGCAACATCTGGCTCCTCTGTGTCTCCTGTCTGTCACATTGTATCCCACGGCATGGCTTCTGATGGCTGCGTCTGTCTAAGTAGCAGAAATTAATTCCAGGAGCAAAACCAGAATCGGAAAATGAGCCCAGGAATGTTTTAGAGTTACCGCTTTTAAAAAGGGCGACAGCCACAGTTGCGTGGAAATGATATGAACAAAGGGAGGGCACTGGCTTGGAGGACAAGAATTGCATGCAGGCCCGTTGACAAAGTGTAGAAGGCTGGGAGCAATTTCCCAGGGGCCCAGGCAATTTAAAAGGGCCCAGAGACCCTGGCTGCTGCTGCAGTAGCTCTGCCTGCAGTCTAGGGAAAACATCTCTTGATTCAAAGATGCTGTTAATATGACTCATGCAGGTTCGGGGGTGGGGTTACTTGGCCCTGGAGTCTGCATGGTGCATATAAAAAATGTCTTTGACTCAAGAGATGCTGCTGCAGCTTTTCCCCAGAGCAGGTAGGTTGGTCTGGGGAAGGAAGAGGAGGCATAGTGTCACTGTTCTGCGGCTCATCCCAGCAGGTGGAGGATAGGAATGGGCTAGGCCCTGGTTTCCTCTGCTACATGGGGGAGGACTTGTGGCCCTGGCCAAGGGAGGGGGAAGAGGAGGCCCATTGATTTCTGGGTCCATTATGACCCATGGGTTCTGTTTCCAGGACTCTCACTTTTTTTGCAATGGGCAAGTCCTCTAACCTCTTTGTAAAATGGGGATACCAACACCACTTACCAATCTTTGGTCAGCATTGTGAGGCTTATATTAATATTTGTTATTATTTATACAAAAAACATAGGTGGCTTTACAAAGGAGCAACCCACATGAGAAAATAGTACTGACTGGTGACTACAAGCTGAAGAACTGAATTCTAAATTAGACAAAGGAGTGGGAAGGGAAAGAGAAGCAACATAAACGTGATTTTTTTTAACACAAAAAGTTTGGTTCCCATCCTGATATTTCTGAACCATCTGCATTGTAGGCTTCTGTTTGTTTTTATAGTGTCCATCACCCTAAGGATTCTTTTTCAATAATAAAAAAAATTACCTTGCTTGAAAATTATTAAGAATAAAATGAGCAGATCACAATTTGCCCTTGCCTAAGTTGATCAAAGTCAAGCTCAACATTGTGCCAAACAACCATGATGAAACCCTCATGCCCTCAGGGTTTAATTGTAATTAGCTGGCACATGGCTGACTGTGATTTACTCAGGTCTACCCTGACTACAGTGTCATGGCCAATAACTAACTTTATTCTTGACAACTGTGTTCAAACACATGACAATTTTGCAGTGTTGACCAGTTCTCAGAGTGGTATAAGTGGGAGGCAAATCATGAAGCCAAAAATATATAGAGGATGGTGAAAGTAAAGTAATTTGCTAAAGGTAGTGGACCTGATTCTCTATTTTGCTCCCTTCCTCCATTTAAACCTTTGCAAACTAAAGATGAAGTAACTAAAAAAATGCTATCACCAGTGGATGTAGATATTTCAGAGCTGCAGCATTTCATTTTGACTTTGCCTAACGTGTAAATGACCGCACAAGACAAGAATCCAGGGAGAGTGAGACTCACTGAATGCTAAGTGTTATAATTATTATGTCTGCAAAGTAAAAGTGAATATCCAACTGAATATTGCAAATAAAATATTCAAAAGCATATTCCATTATCATCACTTGTTTTTGCTAGCTGTGTTTAGCCATTGTCTCCTTCAGCAAGGCTACAAGAATCTTATGCTTATTTCAGTTTAAATTGATGAGGATGATCATCATCACACTTCTCTGAACTTTTCATATACAGTTAAACAACTACTATCTTTTCTCATTTTATTAACTGTGTGAATTTTATTCAGGGTGAGATTCTGCAAGCAGTACTTGACAAAGCACAAATTACCATTAGTAGTCCCAGGTGAAGTCACACTAGGCCTTGGTGATAAATCTTTGATGGATCTTTTTGGGTGTTACTGTTGTAAATACTGCAGCCTAAGCAGGGCTGGGTCTGATTCTGCTCTCAGTTATATCTGCATAAAACTGGCTTAAAATTGACTTCAATGGAGTTATTTCTGTTTTACATGAGAACACGAGAAGAATCAGGTGAGTTAGCTTTAATCTAATCTTTGATTAGGAGGAATTATTACATTTCTTATTCTGATTCCCTTAACTATATTCAATGGAGCTGACTGCAACTGCAGGCCTCAGGGCAAGGTGGGGGCAGGGCTGGCTCCGTGCCCCTGGAAGAAGCAGGCCCGATGGCGGAAGGGCAGGGTTCAGGGAAGGTAGCCCTTAGAGCCACCCAGACCATGGCATGCTTCCACACCCTAGGCCTTCAGAGCTGTGCAGAGCCATATGGAGCCTTACTTCACAAGAAGTCCCATTCACTTTCATGAAGTGACCTGTGGATGATAATTATCAATAGTAATATTGTAGAGACTAGAAAACCTATTCATAAGCCATTACCCCCACTGTTCCAGGTGGAGCAGAGAATAAAAAGATAGTCCTTATTCCAAAGAGTTTACAATCTAAGTAAAAAATCAAGAGACATGGTGATACAGACAGACTGAGGGGGGAATAAAAGTGAACAAGACAATACTGGTGAGGATATGCAAAGATTCTGTAGGCACAACAGCACATGAGAATGTTAAGGAAGGATTTGAAAGAGTACAATGGGGAACATGTCTCTGTGTTTGCTGTACAAATCCTTGATGCTCCTTTCATACAGTTCTTTTAAAGTATCATGCAGATAATGTAGACATTGAAATATATATAACTACTACATACTTAATGATTTTAAAATTGCCTATCTACTAACAGGCATTAAAGCTTCTGAGAATGACAGAAAAATTCAAAGCCAGCATTATATTTTAAAAGAGCACCATTATAACCAAAATCAAAATAAACAAACCAAAAACAGAGTGACAAATTTTCCCTCACATAGAGTTCTGTTGTGAGAAAAGTCCTTTCCAAGTAAAAAAAATTTTTAAAAAAAGGAAAAAATATCAACTCAATCGCTATCGCCTCTCAGCTAAAATAGCAGCTGCTCTGTCAAAGAAATTAGACTGGCATTTTGAAGTGTTTAGATCCAAGACAGGTCTCTTTCTCTCTCCAAAAGAAGAATTTCTTATCGTTTTTACCCAGAGCTAGAGAGTACAGAATTGCATACATATCCTCTCCCACAAGAATAGCTAAACACAGTTTTACACCAAGTAATCTGCTTTTAAATTAACTTTCTTGGTACATGGCACATTTGTGTAGGTGGATCATCCTGCTGAAGTCACATTATGAATTCCATAGGTTTTGTTTTCTTTCCCAAGATTTCCAATTTTATCAGTCAAATATGACACAGCATAGAGTTGTAAATACCTTTATGGTCAAACACTGCTCTGGGATGCATGGTAGCTCCTACTGACTAATGAAAAGAGCTGCTGTGTGCAGCTTGAGGGCTGAATTTCACCCCATTTAGAAGTTGAACTGAATAGAAATACTCACAGAAATACTAATAATTCTCTTTTCTGTATTGCTGAGATACCACAATAGAACAAGCATTAGTAGGAAAAAAGAATATGGAATAGTCCATTATGATGTGGAAGTTATGAAATAAAATGTCATAAGAAAAGACTTTTGACAATTTAAAAGAAATACAGGCAGTTTTGATTACTGTTCATAATTGGTCATGAATTGTCACACACAGAGGGGAGATGGCGACAGACTTGCTAGGCCCCTGGACAAGGTGTGTGTGTGTGTGGGGGGGCAGTCTCATGCTCCCAGATCGGGTGGGGTCTTGACTGAAGAGGGAGAAATGGAAGCAGTCAGCCCTCAGCGTCCTCCAAGCCATAATGCCACTAGCTTTGGGAGTCACTCGCAGTGTGCCACACTGTGTTCCAGTGGTGATTTAAAGGACCTGGGATTCTGGGTACTGTCGATGCCACAGTAGCAGTGGCAAACAGCCATGGACCCTTTTGAATCACTAGTCTATGGGGCAGTTGCCTCGTTTGGTTTTCCCTGTCAGTGGGCCTGCACACAGAGCTCATACAGTATCCAATAGGACATTCTATAATTCTTGTTACTCTGTCTTCCAGTAACCCTCAGCCACTTGCTTATTTCATCGCCTTTAATATCTTGTATTTTAGATTGAAAGCTCTTTCTGGGCGGGGACTGTTGTTTATTGTACAGAACCTAGCAAAATGGAGCCCTGATCTGACTGAGGCCTCTATGCACAACCACAATATAAATGTTAATAATACTCCAAAACGTTCTATGTAATTAAATTCTTATATCTTCCACCACTGAGGAAAATATTATGAAACCAGGAATCTTATTAAACTCAGCATGAAGTTCAAACAGGTATGAAGACTTCTGAAGCAGGTTATTGTATTAGACAAGATTGCATTATGAAACATAGTTGCCATGTGCAATATTTAAATACAATTTGGAAACTGTGCAAGAATAAAGTTCAGCTACTTTTTTTATATTTAATCAAGTTGTGAAGTGGAAGTGTTTAACTGAACTAATTCTCAGTGACTACTGTCAGGTTAGATGTAAAGAAAAAAATGATCAGGACAAAACCTGACAGAACATAAAAGTGTTATATTTTAGATCATTGCAAAACCTAAGAGAGAAGAGAAAAACATTACAAACCTCATCCAGACTTTCACAAGAGTGGTAAATAATGTAAAGTTCAATCTGAAATTGGCAGTTAAATTGTGTGTTGGCAAAAAAAAATGCCACAGGAATCATATTTCTTAGCTATAAACTAAGGCATTTTAAACACTGTCCATAAAGCCAGTTCTTCTGTTTGATTAACTTTGGTAAATGTGGGTTGTTTTTTGAAGAACAATCTTAATAAAAAGAAAAGTAAATTCACTAAATCTATAGAAACAATCTATTCCAACTTTTACAAACGGTGTTCATGTTTCAAGTCTACCAATGTATTTTTATTCTAATACATGGAGGGCCTTAACGATGGACAAACATAAAATGATTCAGAAATTCTCTTTGGGATGCAAAGGCACCCAGAAGTTGAGATGCACACTCTTTGGATGGATTGCTCATGAATGGTGCTATATTGATAGCTCTAGCAAGCAGAAATTCCCTGTCAACAGAAGAATACTTCAGGGACTTCATAGTAGATTCCCCACACTACCCTGACAACCTGTCTCAACCTTGATACAGAGATAGGAGGGCAGCTCAGATTCCATATCCATCATTCAAATCCTTTGCTTTCGCTGTTTTCAGACTGTCAAAATGTGTGCACATTTTACCAACCATTTGTTTGTGTGATATTGAAACTTGTTCTCTGTGGAAAGGACTGATATAAACTTGTTTTGCATGGACACAGCAGACCTGTAGGCCATGATTCAGCAAAGCATGTAAGCACGTGCATAAATCCATCCCCATTTAACAGAGTATTTACGCATGTTCTTAACTTAAAATACATTCTAACATTCCATTGAAGCTTTATGATTAAATGTTTTGTGAATCAGAACTACAGTAGCAACTTCTGATTAGGACTGAAATAGAAAGCCTAGAGATAAAAGGTTTTTTCCTTTGGCAATGGAAACATCAATATCATTACTATATGAACAAACTTTAAAATGGACTTAGTTCATCCCTGTTGATGTGAAGCATTATTTCCTACAGCACATTTTTTCCTATTTTTGTTTTAAATGTCTTAACTTTGAATGATCAGTATATAAGGTCACTGAAGATTACCAGCTGCTCTGTGACATTTGTGTCTTGAGAGTAAGTAAAAAATACACACAAAGGTTTGGAACAAGATATTCCTATATACCATTGCCCTTGGGTACTACATGTAGGAGGATTTAAAAAGTAGACATGCATTTAAAAAAAATACTCATTTGCATTCAAGAAAACAAGAGATGGAAAATGGAGATTAGCATGACTGAAATTTAAGTTCATAATTAACATGAGATTGTAGAAGTGTTTCCAAAGCAATAAGTTCATCCTTATTAATGAGTTTTTGATTTAATTTGTTGCTTAAGTGTCAGTGGTGCGAAAGGTAACGTCTGAAGGGCATGTTCCATGAAACTGTCTGTAAGTACAGATTTTACACGTGGACACTTTCCCATTATATTTCATGGCTGCTGAAATTGATGAAGTTTGTGTGTACATTTATTTAATGCTCTGAAGTGTCAACTGTAGTGTTTAAATAGCCTTCATATTGCAATGAGTTACCAAAGAAAAGTTTATATTGCTCCAATAAAAGAGGGGAAAAGAACCTCTCAAACACACTGCATAATAAAGTAGTTCATTGCACTTTATATAATAAAATGCTAAACAAATGAACACCGAAAATATAAAATATCAAATGGAGAAGACAGTAGTAACCAGCCTCAGCAAAGGATATGACTACACTGCAATCGGAGGTGTGAGTGCAGCACACGCAGATTTATTTGAACTTACTTTGAGCTAGCTGGCTTGAATAACAACAACATAAGTGAAGTCATAGCAACTGGGAGTAGCAGCAGCACAGGCTTTACAAACCCACCAGGGACCCTGGGTATGAACTCATGTGACCAACCAGTGCTGGAGCTTCATTTCTATTTTTAATTGAGCTAGCTAGATCAAAGCTAGCTTAGTATGTCTACACATGCTGCAGTTGCGCCTCTGAACAGAATATAGACACTCCTTAAAAGCGTGTCTACACAGCAAGTGGCAAACTAGTGCACGGTAACTGGCTATGTTAAGCCCCTAATGGTCCTTTAGATTTAATTGACATTTGTGCCATTGTGGAGGAAAAGATGAATATATCTGTTGCTAGAAAAGTAGCAAGATAGCAATAGTCCTGCACAGCACATAGAAAGAGTGCAAGTCATGTGTGTTGAACATAATTTTCAGGTGAAAGATTATTCCCAATGGCAAATTTGTCTCTTTGTCTTCAAAATGATTGTTTCTTTTAGTGGTCATTTATTATTTGGAATTACCTTTCCTTTGTTCACCTCAGCTGCACTGAGAGTGCTGTTACCTGAATCCTGAATGAGAAAGACACTACTTGAGATGTTTTACAGATACCTTCCCCTCCACTACCATTTTTTTCTGCATTGGAGTAACTCAGTTGCTCAGTTACAACTAATCTCAGTTGACAATCTTTGAACAAGAGCTGGGTTTTATAAAATTGATCAATGATTTTATTCAGTGCCTGTGGATCTGCTTTGTCTTAGTAAACTAGCATGGATACTTACTGTGATTTCTATTTGGGCCTCTATAGTGATTTTTTATGTGGTAAGAAGTGATTGGCATCAGCTGGTATTAATTGTTGTGTGAAGATCCATTCATTTCCTGGAGATTGTCTAAATCAGTGTTTCCCAATTTTATTTGGCCACAGAACCCCTAGAGTTGCCTTAAAAAAAAAAAAAAAAAAGCCCCTGCCACGTTTCGTTGAGCAAAAAAAAAAAAAAGCCCTCGCCATGAATCTGTCTCTTTAACAGGGGCCGGGGGAGGGCCGGCTCTTCGCAGAACCCTTGCTTTCGCTTCGCGGATCCCCAGGGTTCCCCGGAGCACCAATTGGGAAACACTGGTCTAAATCAATCTAATACGTGCTATCATCTCATGTCCATATTAAAAGGACAAAATCAAAGAACATCCATTAGGAGATGGTTGAAATTTTGACTTTCCATCCTGAATGAAATGCCATGATTTCAAAATGGATATCATCCCCAACCATTCGGTAAAGTTGAAATGTCAACCTTTTTCATGGAACAAAATATTCCAAATATTCCAGTATTTCATTTCAATCTTATCCAAACATTTAGATTCAATAAAATGGAAAAGTTCCATTTCCACTTTATCATTTTGACGTCTGTGTTATATTCACATGATACAAAAGTTGAAACAATAATATCCAAGGCAACCTTAACAAAACCTCATTTTTTGAGTGCAGGATCTTTTGAAAAGGGATTTTCTTTTCGAAAGAACCATGTCTAGACCACGGTTTCACTTTTGAAATAGCGTTTTTCGAAAAAATGCCATGATGCGATTATGCAAATGAAGCATGGGAAATTCAAACCCTGGCTTCATTTGCAATTTCAATATGTCTAGTTTACATCCCTCTTTCAAAAGAGGGATGTAGTTTAGACGTACCCTATATGAGGAGAGAGACTCAGGCCATGTCTCCACTTACTGGAGGATTAACACTCTGACAATCAATCTTTCAAGGTTTGATTTAGTGGGTCTAATAAATACCCGCTAAGTCGAATGCTCAGGGTGTTCCCATTGACTTTGGTGATCCTCACTGTTGCAAGGAGTAAGGGAAGTCAACAGGAGAGTTTCTTCCATCAACCTTCCACTGTGGAGATGGCGCTAAACTCAGCTTAAGATATTTATGTTAATTTACATATGTGGAGTTGCATGCCTTAACCTGACCTTCCCCCCACAGTTTAGGCCTGGTCATAGTCAGGTTCTTTAGAGGGATAGTACTTTTCATGGTTTCTAGAGCAAACTGAACTGCTTGACTAGTAATTGGGAAACCCTTTTGTATGCAGGAGAATTAGCACTGTGTCATAAATTCTGGACTACAAAATCAAATATTACAAGAACAATGCGTCATTAAAAGCATTTTAAGGAGAAATCCTTTCTTTGTTTGTTAGAATCAACAACAAGATTGCAAAGTCTCATTCATCAGCAATTAATACCGATTCTCATCTGCTACACTGTTACTGTACAAAAGTTATTGTCTTAATTAAACCAGCTCAGGTGCATGTAACGCTTTGGCCTGTGGAAAGGAAAGAAAAATAATACCCATCAAAATGACTGTCACTAAAGAGAAATGGGAATTTGGAATGTTCCATTCATCTAATAAGGAAGGATAAAGAGATGAATAAAGCAAAGCATTGTGTGGATTTTAGAACATTTTCACTTATGTAAAAACAACACATAAATAAGGTGTGTAGATCCAAGATGCAATATATAAACACTGACAATGAGAAGGTGAATATATGGCAGACTTACCCGTGAATTAACCACTTCCAAGGAGACATTCTGAGGCATCCCACTTGGAACTAAAAGTGGGAGGGAAATGGAAATATTGTAATTAGTAGGAGAATCATAAAAGGCTATGTCAAACCTCTTTTTGGAAAGATGTGAATATGGCTTTTCCATGCATTTAAAATCTTATTATAAATGTCTAGTTAATTCAAGTGGTACTTCAGAGAGCACCTAGAGTGACAAAAATAAATTTATCTATTTTTGGTAGACCTATTAGTGAGCCCCTAACACAGTTAGTCAGTAGATTTCCTGCAGTGTTACCAAGTAGTTAATTTCAGTTACTTGTTTATTTCAGTTGATGTTTATGACAAAATCTTTCAGGTAAGTGCTCTGGAAAGTACAATGCTATTAAAATACATGCATTTCAGAATTCAAGCTGCATTCTGATAAATCAGTATATGCTATCCTAACAGGTACTACTTCTGAAGATCACCCAGAAAATTAAGATTTTGAAGCCTTATTCTGATACTAGTAAAATATTCTTTAAAATATATCTTCTTGCTCAAAGTAATATGTAACTGGGAAGACACTGTTTATGAATTTTACAATTAATTTTATTACATCCATACTAATAAACATACTTTAATTCTTCAGCGAGACTAATGCTTATTTCGCACCTCATCTTACAAGCTGCTGAAAACCCTCTTTCCAGCTTCTGATGCCCTCAACTACATCCGAACACAATCATCAGACCCCAGAGAAGCACGTCTTTAATGTGAACAAATGACTGACAAGTTCCTAGCTAGTTAAAATTAGAATTTCCTTAAACTGTAAAATGTATTTATATTAAACACCTTGTGACAGGGCGCTTGCCCTGCACTGGCCCTTTAAGGGCAAAACCCCAGCCTGGAGAAGGGGATGGGAGTAAAGGCCCAGCTGAGGCAGTTTTAGTGATGAGGACCCAGCTGGGAGCTATATAAGGGAGAAGGGCAGGGCCAGCCCGAGCCGTTCATACGCCCCAGGCCCCAGGAGTGCAGCGCCGCCCCCCCGGGAGTGCACGGTGCCGCCGGGCCCCGGGCGCCCGGCGCATGCGTGGCCCCACCTCCGCCTGGCCTGGCAGCCCTGTGTGGCACCCCCTACAATGGGGCGCCCCAGGCGGTAGCCTGGTCATCCCGTAACTTGGGCCAGCTCTGGAGAAGGGCCTACTGCTATGGAGGAAGAGCAGTGAGGGCCTGGCTGCTAGGGAAGCAGGAGGCTCCCTGGAGCTAGAGTAGTGCTGGGGAAACAAGGCAGGGCTAGGAGAGCTCTGGCCAAGCAAGTTCCCAGGCTGCAGTGCCTAAGGAGGAGAATAGAGTACTCTGGGAAAGAGAGGACCCTGGGGTCTGAGCAGAGCAAACAACAACGTCCCCTGGACGGGGGGCTCAGATGCTGGCGTGGGCACTGCTGGAGGGCAGTGTCTGGAAGAAGACGCTGGAACACGAGGAGAAACAGGGGGTGACACCACCTAGAGAAAGGCATCCAGCAAGGCCAGAAGAGCTAATTCCCAGGACAGCTGGCTAGTGGCGCCGTGGCGGTGAGTCGCCCCTTCACACACCCCCAAAGTGTTTTTGTGCACCTAGGACTCATTTTTGCCGTTCTCACCCATGTTGAGTGATGTCACTAATACCGATGGAGTAGTATTGGGGCTTCTACATAAGGTTGGCAGAATAGGTCCATATTCACTAATTGCTTATAGGACTGACAACTGTCTCCACGATGCCTGTATATCTCAGCAGATTTATGTTACAGATCTCGCAGTGGGAGGTTTTCATACATATTTTCACCTAGCACACAGTTGATGTTCAACCAATAGTTTATCAGATGGTATCTTCAAACATGAATTCATGGTTTGTGGCGCCTTTGCACTTTTTGTCAACTGCAATCACACACAAGCCACCGGATCCAGCCCATGGCCACAGAATGCTGGGTGCCTCAGGCAGACTCCCTGCTTGGTGCTCAGAAAAGGGGCTGCCAAGCCATTTGTATTTCTCAGCTGTGAGCCGGGCGTAAGGGCAAGAGGCTTCAGGCATGACCAGAAACCGGCCAATGGGAGCTGCCTCTCTGAAGAACAGGCAGTGGGCAAAGCACTACTTCCACCTTCCCTCAGGCTCTTATTCAAAGACACACATGACACCTGCAGCCTATTTGGGAGCAGGGCAGGCAGAGAGGCTACCTGAGAAACATATTGGGCTGCTGGCCGGGAGTCACCTAGGTAAGTCTACCGGCCAAAGCCTGCCTTTAGCTCCCCAGTTCTTCCCTCCTCCCAACCCTCTGCCCTCCCACTCCTACCTCCCTACCCCACATAAGCCAAACCCTCTGCCCCCCTTCTCAGCCTAGATCCGGCACCCCAATCCCCTGCCCCAGATCACAGTCCTCTCCTTCCTGAGATCATAATCCAAACCCCTGCACCCCAATCCTGTGCTCTAGGTCACAACTGCCTCCTTCACTAAAACTCCCTCCCAGCCTCTCCTGTATCCCAATTTCTTACCCCAAGCTCCCTTCTGCACCCAGCTTCCATCACAGACCCCGCAACTCTTCCATTAATATCATGGAAGAGTGTGACCCTCGACCACTTTCCAAAATCTTGGAGTGGTCCCCCATCTAATATTATTGCCCACCCATGGAGTAGATGATCATAATGAGTCTCTTCTGGCCTTAAAAATACACATCTGTGAAATAATGCAAACGGTACTAATACAGATATTAAATACATTTGTACTTATACTGGAAGTAGAGAATCATAATAATGAATATACATCATAGTTACATGGATTACCCTATCAAACAGCTTTGATCATAAAATTGAGAACTTTCAAAAAAATTGTGAACATAAGAGCAAGACACTCTCATTCCAAAGTAGCTGACTGCTTGTGGTTAGGACATTCACCTGAGATGTTGGAGATGGAGGTTCAAGTCAGGCCCAGTAAATAATTAAACCTGGTTCCCTGACATCACAAATGAGTGCTATTGTCTACTCTGGGAGGGGTCTTTCACTAGAAACTCCATCCTGAACCTGAGGAATGTTTATTCAAAACAGCTACACTTCTGCAAAAAGTTTCCATTTTGAGAAGCTAAAAGAAATGGGGTGGGCTTTTTGAAAAAGTTCTGACCAGCTCTAAGTGCTATGAAAGTATACACAGAAATTCATGTTTTGGATGAGTGGTGCAATGAAGTGTTTGACAATGATCTTTAAAACCTTTCCTCAATAAAGGGCACATCACTGGGGTCTGCTTTGGAAAGGATGACGGGCAATCAAATATTTGAACACAGCTTTGGGTTTCTAAAAGTGAAAACTGAGTTGTTAGATTTTTCCTCGGTGGTATTGAGGTTTGGGGACACATGGTCTGCAGAAAGTGCTTCCAACTGAATGATGTTCTAGTTTGTTGATGTCTGTTTTGTGCTTTTTACATTAGGAGAAGCAGTATGTGTACTGCCAAGAGGCGGAGCCAAACCTGGAACCTCTGGTGTTTAGTGCATGAGTCTCTACAGCTTGAGCTAAAAGCCAGCTACCTCTCAGCTAAGGCTGTGGAGTACACTCATTCTTCCTCTCTGTAAGTGGTCTAAGTGCCACTATCGTACATGGGAAAGTAAACCATGCCCATTAGGTGTATGGGTTACATATGCATCAATGGATAGGGCACTAGAATGGTAAACAGGAGACCTGGATTCTATTTTAGCTATGCTACTGACCTGCTTTGTGACCCTGAGCAAGTCACATCCCATTCTTTTCCCACCTTTTATCTGTCTTATCTATTTAGATTGTTAAACTTGATGGGTCAAGTTTAACTATTTCTTACTATGTATTTCTAGCAGTGCAAGTACAATGGAGTCCTACTGTGATTGGTGCCTTAGGCAATAACATAGTTCAAATAATAATTAACAATACCAACAATATGTTGGTATCCAAGGATTAATCCAAACGCTTAATATCCAAGGGTATGTCTACAATACAGAATAAGGCTGAATTAAGATACACAACTTCGCTACGTTAATTGCGTAGCTGAAGTTGAAGAACCTTAACTCGACTTTTGGAGCTGTCCGTATTGCAAGAAGTTCAAAGAACACTCTCCCTTCAACTTTCCTTACTCCTCATGGAAGCAGAACCACTGGCATCAACCAGAGTGCCCCTCTCAGTTCAAATTAGCATGTCTTCACTAGACCCACACATTCTAACCCTGAAAGATCAACAGTGGCAGCTTTGATCTTGTCTGTAGTGTAAACATACTCCAGGAGAGTGGGTTGCTCATCAGTTACTCCTGAGACTGTACTCATTACTTCAACAAATTTAGAAACAAAGAATTTACATCTCTAAGGTACTCATTATTTCATACCAAAGAGAGAAGCAATTAAGGTATTCCTGTGATATTACTGATCTGATCAGAAACAGCGAATAATGGATCTCACACAAGAAAGCCTGTTCTCATGATCTCGTTTATGGAATCAAGCATTCAGGTAAGATTTCTATATATATTATATCAGAATGTGTAATATGATCATCACCAGGGCTCGACAAACTGCGGCAAGAGCTACTCGCCAGCCCCGCACCATGCATGTGCCAGACCGGCACTGCGCATGCGCGCAGCGCCGGTGAATGGGGTGCACGGAGCGACCGGCTGAAATCTTCTCACCACGAGCGAGTAGAAACAGCAGTTTGTCGAGCCCTGATCATCACCTTGGTGCATGAAGGAACTGTATACTTATAAAAACTCTATGCTCACACTCTGTACAAAGATCTGACTTTTTTCTTCTGTCCTGCCCAGGAAGAAGCAGGAATTGTCACAGCAACCTCTATTTCCCCCTGCTACCTTATCCTGAAGACAAATAAGAGTGTTTGTCTGAATGGTTTTGGCATAGCACATGTGTGTCTGAGCATTATGAGAAAGCTACAACAAAGAGATGGGTGGATCTTTCACCTTCTCGTGGTGGTGGTGGTCAGCATTCAAATTTATGGGCACCTAGGTAATTGAAAATATTCTGAGGTCCAATCCTCACTAACACTGAGGTGTTTAGAAATGTGGGATTTTAAGAGTGATCTGATCAGTGCCATAAGCATCTTGTCTCTTGAATTCAGGTGGGATGTCGCAGCCCATGCATGTCAAACTTGTTTTTTTTAACTACCACATTCAACTACAATGTTGTATATAATTTGCAGTATCGCCTTAGGCCAGGGTTGGGGAACCTCAGCCCTGGGGGCTGGATATGGCCCCTGGCTTGCCTGGATCTGGCCCCCAAGGCTCAGGGTTCCCTCCTAGCATTGGGGAGCCTGCACTGGTTCTCTAGCCCCCCTGCCACCCGATCGTGGGGCTGGGACACACAAAATCTACTAGCCTGGGCCCCCCTAGGCTCTGATGTGCAAGGGGAATGTGGGGAGTGTCTTTCTCCTTTCTGAGAGTGTCAGTCAGGGGCCATGTCAATGAGGGTTTTTTGGATTTTTTCTTTGCTTCTCATTTATGTGCGACCCAAAAAAGATTCCCCACCAGTGCTATCGATTGTCAGTTTCAGAAGATTCCTCACCCAAATGTGTTAACCAGCATTTCTTCAGGTTGACTATAATTGTTTCTCCTGTCCACACTGATAAAGTTTTCATGGTTTCTCTCTCCTTACTGTGTGCAACACCTTCCAATTCAGCTTTCTGTGCAAATTTAATTAACGTGTTCTTTATCCCTTCTTCCAGATCTTCAGTCAACATGCTAAATAAATCCAGACCCAGTACCAATCTGAATCACCTTCATAGGAATATGCCAATTGTCTTAACCTTTGTTTACTATACTTCAGCCAATGAGATTGTAGTCATAATCAGGACAATGTAATTTTATATTTTAGCTAAAAAAGATCTGTGTGTCACTGTATCAAATGCTTTACAATTGTATAGAAAGATTACAATTGCTTTATTTCCTACTTCTACCAGTTTTGCATCTTGATCAAACAAAGCAATTGCATTTGTTTGGTACAATTTGTTCTTTGTGAACTCACACTGCTTATGACCTATTGTTCCATTATGTTTAATTAATCATTGCTCCATTATAATCTAAGTATTTAGACTTCACCTTGTTCTTGATAAACCCATAACTTAAAGCTTACTGAAATCAATGTGAATATACTTCCGTTAACTTCAGTTGTCTTTGGATCCAGACTCAAATCCTTAGAACAGATTTTGCAACTTTCACATTTATAGAATTTTAAAAGCACCAAGTGTACTCTCTCCATAGGCAATTACTCTCTGTTGTGTCATTAAACTAAGCAGGTACACAAGCACAAAGAACTCCAAAATAACTTCCTCCATATCCAAAAACCAATGCTGCCAAGTGCAATTATACCTCAGATCATTAAGCACTTTTTCTTTGCCTTCTTCTGCTGTATCATCAGATTTTTCAAAACATAGTACATTGTATTTACTTTTGATGTTGCCAATTAAAAACAAACTAATATAACTTCAGATTATATGTAGGATGGGTTAGAGATTGGTGGTATGAGTCATGCCTGGGAATCATTCTGAATATGAATATGAAACTTCTTAGCATTCAATAAATTCAGGCCTCATTTACACCTGTGAAATCACATTCAGAAATGTAAGGCAGTGGCCTGTACAGTTGTAGGGGAGGCAGAATGTTGCCCTGAAGAATCTTCCTTATTAGTGTTGGTGTATGAGCCAGAGTGAACACATTTTTGCTTTCAAATCCCAGGCTACATTTGCAATTCTGGAGGTTACAAAAAGAAAAATCACATCCTACTTGAGAGGAGATCTGATATGGAATCTCTGAGAGACCATTGCTACAGAGTCACTCTTCAGAACTGAACATAAGCTTGTTTTTTAGTTTCTATTTGGTTTGGGGTTTTTTTGGGGCGGTGTTGTTTGTTTGTTTTTTGTGGGTTTTTTTGGTGCGGTGCAGACCCTACATTCTAATAGATAGATTGGATGATATGCACGTGAATTGCAGTTATTTATTATTTGTATTTTTAAGTACTGATGAGATACTCAGGTGTGTGCAAAAAGGAAATCAAGCAAGACCCCGCTCAGAAGAATTTATAAGCCAAAATACAGCCAGAGATGAGAGGACAAACTGGGAAATCAAGAGGACAGACTAATTCCCCTCCTTTTCAGGGAACAGACTGGAAAATAATAAGAAGTGGTACTTTCCGTAGCTATACAAACTCCACTTACTTGCGCTAAAGGAAAAAACCACACATCTTTTCTGCTGAATAATATTCTCATTTGTGAGGCAAATCCTATCCCCTGCCATTGCAGCATGAAGCCAGCATAGTTTCGCTGTTCAAAGAACTGGATGAGATTTATAAGCACCACCTTTGGCACAACATAAAGCTGGTCTGCAGACACTCCCTGCGCCCCACCTTTCAGGCAGATTGGAATGGGGGAGGAGGTGGGCTGGGGGACAAGCTCAGAGTAGCTGCCACTACTGGTCGTAAGTACTCGGCAGGTGCGCCGATGATTTCATGGTGGGGGCATGTATCCATTTAGATTATGGTAGATTAATTAGAGTAGGCATCAGAGATGTTAGTGATTATAAAGGCAGGGCTGAGAGAGGAAGTTTGGTGCAACATCTAGGGTGCCAGTCTAAGACCCGGGCTGCCTGAGTGCTAGTCCTCAGCTATCCATCTGTAAAATGGGGATATTAGCATTTCCCTATGTTACCACAAGGTACTTAGATACCACAGGAAAGGGGAGCCGATGGAAATACCACAGAGAGAACAGATAATTTTGTTACATTAGAGTTAATTATACCCAAGAGATCTGGGGTGTTACCAGAACCTCAAGAGGTCCTCAGGCATGACACTTCTCAGTGTTTGAATAGGAAAAAAAACACACCTGTATTTATGAGTTAGAACCACACAGATTCGGTAATTTTCTGCATTAAATACCATCAAAGCCTGCATTTCCTCTGCTATGGATACTGCCTCCCTCCCCTATAAGTAGTCATATCAATAGCTCAAGGTATAGCACCAGCTGTTGATATCTGACTGATTTCATATGCGCAGTGTCCTTTGTTTGATCCTCACTGCTTAACATTTTTAAAAAATGCATTTTCATATTATCATTAGGATATTATTTTTTAATCAAATATTCAGAAAGAATTAAATAAAACTGTCTGCCAATTTCTAGGATTAAACACATTTTGATAAATTCATAGGCATGATAGCGCAAAGCATTTCTGGAATGGCAAACAGTCTGACCAAATATTAACTGAGCTGTATATTAAACAGAAAATTAAGCATTAAAGATCTGGTAAATTCTATTAATCTCTGGTTCTATAGTTCCTGGAATTGAAGAAGCTGCAGTAAATCCCCGTGATTAAAGTGTATTTCTTAGACTGGAGGTTAGATTCCAGAGCTTCATAGATAATTCTTTGCTACAGACATTCAAGGAAGTAGTATGCTAGGTTTCTTCATGACACCATCTACTATATCATAAAAGGTAAATGGCCACAGCGATTAATACCAGAAGGAACCACCAGATCATCTAGTCTGACATACTGCGTATCACAGGACATCAGTACAACTCCACACTCATACACTAAACCCAACAATGGACATTAAACCAAAGTATTACAGCTCACAGTAATGGACACACACACAAAAAAAGAACGTGAACCTAGGATATGAGGACACTAGCATGCACCACAAGAAGTAAAATCAGGTAGAACAACAATGTCAACATTTCGTCATTTTAATTTTTAGTTCTGTTTAAAATAAATCCTTGGAAGACTGAAAGGAAAATCTGTTTCCTTTATGGAATTCCCTATCCCCTTTCTCAACTGTATACCTGCATGTTTGTTGTAGTATTCATCATAAATAACGGACCACCATCACTGTTGGAAAAATCAATTAAATTTAAATGCTTTTTCCAAAGAGAGAAGGAAAACTAATTGGCCAGTAAATTTTAGAGAGGTAGGCTGGCCTAGTAGTTGAAACACTGGACTAGGATTTTGAAGACCTGTGTTTAATCCCTGGCTCTACAGAGACATCCTATTTCATTTCACCTTGTCTCTGTTCTCCATCTGTAAAACTGGGATAATACTTCTTCCTTTTCCCCACTTTTCTTTGTTGGCTCTATTTAGATCATAAATTCTTTGAGGTGGGAATGTCCACTTTTATTTTCTTGTATAGTACATAGTGGAATAAGGCCCTAATCTTGTCTGTAGTCTTTATATTCTAATGAAATTTCATTGTTATAAGTTTTGGTCCTTCTTAACTATAACACTTTCAGCTTACACTTTTTAATTCTCTCCCTCCTTCCCCTCTGAAAGAGTACAAAATTCAAGAAGGCTTCCAGCACTAGATGGTATGGTCATGTGCCTTTGTAACACCAACCACCATTTAGGCTCAAAGGAAAAATAAAATTATTTACAGATCATTGCTTTGAGCACTAGGACATTAAGTTCTTTACTTACCACTAATGGCTTTTACTAGAGACCTACATTAATGAGCAGGTTTATACTTCATATTGCTAATTTCACACACAAGAATGATACATGCACACAAATAGAACACACACTTTCAAGGGATCACAATGACAGGTTACTTGCCCTGTTTTGCATAAAGCATACTTGAGTTATGCATATTCATATTCAAAACATATTTCCATAAAAATATGGGGGCATAGCATCAGGCCTTGGATCAGGACCTTAAAGGTATCTTAAATACAATTTTCCTCTCCTCCCCTAACTGCACCAAGCCTTCAGTGTTGCAAAGAACTATAGTTTATACCTTCCTGCTGCACCAGGGGCAGTTTTATGTCTGTGTTATGCACTTGATGAATACAGCAGGCTAAGTTAAAAAGACAAACTTAAAGCTGACAGGATCAAAACTTGCATTGTAATAGTTTTACAAATATTTCTTGGGTATTGAAAAATCTGTTAGCTCTAAAAGAGGAGGTGAGGAACCTGGATACTATTCATAATTCTCTGCTGAGCTGCTCACCCATACCAACAAAACCAGTACTTCAAGTGCTGAGTTAGTATGGATTCTTGATCATTTATACCACATCATCTGTGTCTACTGCCTGCCTGCTCCTTTCCTGTAAGCTCAAACTGCAACTGACAGGAAGCTTGCTCAAAAGCAAAAGTCTTTATAACTTTCAGTCATCTGCTGCTGGCCATCAAGAACAGAACCCACTTGTGGGGACAGCATGAAGCAAATCTACACCCTTGCATACTATACACAGCTTCAAAACAAAGCAAAGCTGGTACTAATAGGTTTCATTTCAGGCCAGCACCACACTTTCTCCCCTTGCTTAACAGCAGAGAAGATAAATGCTTCTTGGGAATCTGTACACTTCCTGCTCTTTTCTGGAATAGGGTCACAAAAGCCTTCTTTTCAGTGCCATTTTGTGCTCCCACAGACGTGATATCATCTCACACACTTTGCAGCGGATAATTTTCAGATTCATGAATAACAATCTCTCCCTTTCTCACTTATGATGACATTTAAAACCAAAGTGGAGAACAGTGCCACAGTACTGCACTTCACAGTGTGAATTATATCTACATAAATTATGCAAAATATTCATTTTCACTTGTTTTCCTTTTGTTTTTATAATTATAAGTGTGAAGTAATTTATTCTGCCAAGATCCAATCTGTATTACAAATGATGACTGAATTAGATGGATAGGCATTAGTAGTTCTTGAAATTTTTTTAAAGAGGTGTCAAACGTAAAATAATTGAAAGTTGAAGTGCCAAATGAGGTGTGAGTATCACAGATGAACCTTGTAAAGAATACTACAATGATGGTCTGAAACACTACTGCCTACAATAATATTATCATAGTGTTTTTACCGTTTCTGTAGGATAGCAAATTTTTGTTTTTTAAATAAGGGAAATAAATACTTGTAAGTACAACAGAAGTCATGACAAGTGTTCATCCTTATACATTTAAGTCTTCTTCCATCATAGGCACTGCTTAAATTAGGAAAAGGGAATGTTTTTAGCAAGTGTGTTAGCTGATACATTTATAAACACCATTGTCTTTGTCTCCGCTGGCATTAAAGTGGTGTTTTAAAATCCGTTCCTTAAGCTTTCTGCTAACATGTTTGTTAAACACTTCGGTTTTCCTAGGCTAAATCTTCACTAAAAAAGAAAATCTGTATTTTTTACATCTAGATAGTCAAGTCTCTGTAAAAATGTTACAGAAACAGGGATAGGTTAGTTTTTCATCTAATTGGAACTACTCAAATCTATATCACCACCTGAGAGTGTGGCTTGTCTTCACTAGGATTTTACAACAAGATAGTTATCTCAGTGTAAAAAAACATCCTTTTTGCAGTGAAGACACAACCCTGGTAAAGACAGCACTGTTGGGAGCTTAAATCAAGCAGTCTAGCACAGGAGCAGAGACTGTAATTTGAATACCTAAATTCATAAACACACAGAAAAAAATAGACACTACCATGACAATCAGATTATATGGGATTATAAAAATCCCCACCTAAATAGTTTAGCTTGCACCCTGTGGAATACATCATTTTTAAAATTCAGGCCCAGGAAGAGGTGCCCTTGAATGCAAATGCAAACTTTTTAAATTTTAGTTTAAGAACTCTGTATTTTCTCTGTCCATCTTTTCTTAAATTCTCACCTACTTTTGTTTGATCTAACCCTCCTATATGACCACCCCCAGTACTGGTTACTCCCTTCTAACTTTCAGAGTTCTGTTTTCCTCTAAAAAGATATAACATGTTGCTAGCACTTAAAAAAAATCTATCCAAAGAAGTCATCAAGATATAATTAGTAGGACACAGGTTCATTTTTTGTACGCACAATTATTGGGCTAATTCTCTTATCATTTACACTGGTTTTACACCACTAATCAATGGAATTATTCCTGATTTACAAGTGTGGGAATCAGGCTCACTGACTTCACCAGGAATCCCTGAAGCACTTATATATGAGTATCAGGCATTAGATGTTTCCAGGATCAAAATACACATCAATATAACGCCCCCCAAGAGGTACAAAGCACAGTGCAAGCCAAGAGAAGAGTGACTATGCAATCAATGTGACAGAGAAGAAAGTAAAACAAACATTTTCTATTCCAGTGTGCCATACACGAGGAAGACCTAGAAAGGGTTGTTTTTTGTTGTTGTTTTTTTAGATTACCAGATGTAATAAAAACTTTCTATTAAAGAGTGCTAAGGACAAACCTAAGTATAATTTCAGAAAATGGGATGGTGGGGTACAGGTAGCATCAAGCTAGGAACAACCTACCAAACTAGGAAAAATGAAAAGAACAAACAATCACGACAGATATGACCCCAAACACCCTCTGAAGCAATATAATAGACACCGGCAGATAGTGAATCTATTATTTCTGTCTCTGAAAAAGACTTGAATATATTTACTTTATAATTAAGTAGATGGTAAAGGAACTCCCAAATGTATACTAGTCCCAGGATAAAACTTCACACATAGTGATCTATGAAGATAATCCATAAAATGCACATTTTTCTTCTCCTTATATTGTCCATCCTGGCATCTGTAATTCTAACTTACCATCAGAAAGAGTCGTGACTGTAAGATCTTCAGTGGATACCCCAGGGCCATAGCGGTTATAAGCCAGGAATCGTAAGGTGTATTCCGTGAATTTTTTCAGCCCCTCCAGTTTGTATGATAGTCCATCAACCTCTATATTCTGGGCACATAAAAATGATAATTGTTACTAAGAGGAAACATTAAAGAAGGCATGACAGTAATGCAGGGGGATAAACGGATTAGACATTAGGGCTTTTTCTATCTCTAAGTGGTAACGCTAAATCCTTATATAAGTCGCTGTAAAAGGTAATTTGTAACATAGCATTGCTTGTTATAGCTCAGTTCTTAATAGACTCTATGATATTAACCTACCACATTTCAAGATATAGCTGACTTTGGTACTTAGACCTTTGGTTTGGTTGTTATTTAAAGCACAGTAGAAAGTTTTCTTGCTTAAATCAATCACTCCTTCTCCTATAAAAAAGTGACAAGGAAAGGAAGAAGGGCAGAGAAAGGAGATAAAAAGGCTAGAGTCATGCAGGAATTCCAGGGTGGGGGGAAAGGAGAGAATGAAGTAAAAGAAGACAAGAAAAGAGAGAGAAGATTTTGGGGGTGAAGAAGCCAGATGCATCTACCCTAGGATTTATAATGCCTGTGGTTTTTACAGGCTATTAATAAATTAAACTGTCTCAAATGCAGTATTCCCTGTAAGTTGAGCACTTGGACAGCCTCCCAGGAGACATTCAAAGCCACCCAGCTGATTAGCAGAGCACCCACAGCAACCACAACCAGCAGCATGTGGTCCTACTGGTGGTGTGCATCCACAGATGCTCTGGTGCACATCAAAAAATTATTCTGCACATAGATGGAAAAATTAGAGGGAACATTGCTCAGCTGGAAAAAAAGTGAGTCCCTATTTTAGTACCGTGTTCTCCTCTAAATCTCTATTTTTTTTAAAGAGTCACATTTCACCCATACTGCATCCCTTGATTACCTCTATGTATGCCAACTTAACTTTACATCAACTACTGATGTATTGTGTTAATGGTCTGAACTGTTTAAACTGTTTGCTGTAACTCCTCACTTAGCATCACCCCAATTAACAAAGTTTAGTTGTTATGTGCCTGATCTATTAGAGAATATAAGCAATGATTGCTTACAGCATTGTTTGGCCATCTGCTAGCAGGAAGAGCCTTGGAACCAGAGTGGGCAACATTCACCCAATTGACTTCCCTCTGTCTACCCCCGGTGCCTCCCACCTGCAGATCAGCAACTCACACCTCCTTCCCCGTGCCTCCTACCTGCAGCAATCAGCTGTTTGGTGTGTTTGGTGACATTCAGGAGGCTCTGGAAGGAAGGGAGAAGGAGCTAGGATGTGGTGTGCCATAGTTCCCCCTCTCCCAAACCTCCTGAAGGCCACCAAACAGTTGATGGCTGTGGATAGGAAGCTCAGGGAAGGAGCCCACTCTTTGCTCCCCCCCAAAAAGCCTCCTAAACCACCACCACAAAACTGATTGCAGTGGGTGGGAGGCAGGGAAGGAAGGAGAAAGGCTTCATGCCTCCCACCCATGGCAATCAATTGTTCGGTGGTAGTTCAGGAGTCCGGGAAGGCACACTTTGCGAACCGGGGTGGAGTGGAGGCCAGCCTGGGGCAGAGCCTGGAGTTGAGCATTTTGGAAAGTCAGTGCCTGTGCAGCAGGGCATTCCGTGGGAAAGAACCCATCTGACTGCAACAACTTTGTTTTAGGAGAAGATCAGGGAGCTCATGAACAGGTTCCCAGACAATCCTTCGATTAGAGCTTGTTTAAAATCAGTTCCTCTATATTTTAAAGTACATTGTAAATGGCCTGTGTAATATTCAGTTAACATGGCATGTACATTCTCACAGTTCAAACAAGAGAGGAATTCTAAAAACTTGATTTTTTAAAATTCCCTTTACTCAGTGCATTCCAATGCACATTTCCAAAGCACTTAAGCTGAAGAGTAGATATTGCAGTCTGCTATGCCACTGAAGCACCAAAATTTCCACTATCAACATGTTTAAAGCTGCAGAACAGATAACCATGGTTACTTGGATTGAATACTTCCTCTCCATCCTGTTTGATTTAGTCACATCTGCCTGCAAACATCTGCTTTCACAACTAAGTGAAAGAAGAGAAAAGGCTCCATTAACTTGCTCACCTGTTCCTTTCCAGTTGCAGTCTCTGTGCAGAACAATCTGTAACCTTGGACTGGACCATTTGCATAGGAAGGGGGTTCCCAGGAAAGTAGAATTGAGGTAGGTGAGGTAGATACAGCCCGCAGGTTTTCTACTGGCCCTGGAACTTGCACTGTATGAAGAAAAATTGCCTGAATAAAAGCAGTCATTTATTTCAGCTCAGTACCTTAATCATTTTGCTCTCCTTTTGAGTGCTTGGGCAAGATGATTTTGAGTGTGTTCCCAAAGAAGCACACAGCTCATGCTATAGAAAACCATGCAGAGATGAATGTTTTTAACACTGGAGTGAAGTGCATTCCTCAATGAGGGAGTGATTAATAGACTTGAATGGTGTGGAGGCAAAGCATTAATCCATAAAGAAGCTCTGCAGAAAGATACAACATTGCATCACAATAACCTTCTAAAGACTGTTGAGGCTTCTACCAGCAAGAGGGTGATTTGGCCTGCACCTCAAACTCAAAAGGGGGCCACAAATTTAGACAATTGTTAATTTTTTGGCATTTGATAAGTTCTGAACTTGTTTTTATGCGCATCCCTATCAGATCACAATGACACACTCTCAGCTGAGAGCTGCAAATTTAAGCAAGTAACAGATGTGATTTGGTGAAAGACATAATTTTTGTTAACTGAAATAGAATTTGTCCTATTAAAGAGCTAAAAATGTTCATAAATATTAATAAAATAAGTTGGTTCTCATGGCACAAGATTGACCATGATGAACGTGTCCTCTCAGATCAGCTGATTTTATAAACAAGCCACAACAAGTGGCTGGAGCTGGATCAGTGTTGTCATTTTTTAGTTTTACTATGGCTAGGGACTTCAAAAGCAGGAAGTGGCCCAGGACTCTCTGGACCTCTGTGAGGATCTCTTTCCTAGTGGATGGAAAGAAGAGAAGTTGCTCTCCTTTCCCTCCCATTTGATTCCTTCACCTTTCTCTAGTTCTCCTTTTTCCTTTTTTAAAAACTCTCCCCTGATTCTTGGAAATGATCTTTCTATCGAAGTAAGAAGAGTAGAAAAAAAAGTCAATCCCAAGACTAGTTCAAGAAAAAGAGGGAGTTTAGCAGACTCATTATTCTCTACTTATAAAAGAGCAAACCTCAAAGAACCACAACTTAAAAATACCAATAAAACGGCTTTTCAGGGAAATATGACATAACTTTGCCATATTTCCCAAGTATCATCTATTCAAGCTCTCGATAGCCTGGCTTCACTGCTAATTGTTTAAAATTGATTTATTGCATTGTATACTGGTTCTGTTCCATAACAATAGCTTTGTGTTTGCACAGTTACTGAATACTCTGGAGATGATACTGGAAGCCCACACTCAATACTTATAAAAACAAAAGCAACAATTTAAGGCTGTGTCTAGACTACATCCCTCTTTCAACAGAGGGATGTAAATTAGACACTTTGAAATTGCAAATGAAGCTGGGATTTAAATATCCCGTGCTTCATTTGCATAATCGTGTAATGGTGCGTTTTCGAAAAAGCACCATTTCTAAAGTAAAACCATGGTCTAGACGCAGTTCTTTCAAAAATGGCAGGCTTTTTTGAAAGATACTGTACTCCTCAAAAAATGAGGTTTACAGGATCTTTCAAAAAAGTCTGCCGTTTTCGAAAGAACCACGTCTAGACCGCAGTTTTACTTTCGATATGGCGTTTTTTCGAAAGATCCTGCTTTAAATCCCGGCTTCATTTGTAATTTTGAAGTGTCTAATTTACATCCCTCTGTTGCACGAGGGATGTAGTCTTGACACAGCAAAAGTGTTAACAAGTCCAATCATCTGACAAAACCTTGCCATTATTGTACTTAGTGCAGGCAGTTTTAATGATACTTTAGCCTGGAACAGAATTATTTTCAAGCAAAGGAAAATCTGGAACCAAACCAGGGAAGGGCTTAATTATTCTTCATTATCAGTGCGAAAATGTGATTTCATAATATTTGGGGTAGGCGGTGAGAGAGATTTTATTTTTGGCATGAACCAACCCAAAATTAAATTGAATATATTTTCTACACAAATTTCATGGAAAAGTCCCGCTAACCCTCAGTGTTGCACAGCTGTAGATATACTAATACATTTTTCACTCTGAATTCTGTCACACATCATCAATGTTATACATTCACTCTTGGCTTGAACTAGTTATCAAAATAACAAAAGTGCTATACTTAGGAAAAACCCCTCACCATTAATAATCATCTCATGCAGAATCATTCCCCACATATTGGGCAATGAGAATGAACCACTATGCTGACTAATATTTTCAAATCTCTCACTATAGTTCATCTGTCCCTTCAGCTGGAACCCAAGGAAAAGTAACAGACGAGAGAAAAAGAAAGAAAATTGGCAGAAAAGTTGCAGGAGAAGTGGGGAATCAATTCTGAAAACAATCTAAACTACTGGTGTGATCAACAGTGTTTAACATATCTAAGTTGTTGTTGCATGTCAATACCTTTTCCCTGCCTGACTATGAAATGGTTTATTCATATTTTACATACAGAAATGCTGTCACGCAAAACAAACTTTCCAGTTATTGTGCAGTTGGCAGATAACAGCATTACAATTCTTATAAAAGGCTTTTCACACAGTGAAATGCCTGTTACCAGACAATTTCAAAGAAGAAAGCTGTTAGTGTAAAACTAACAGTTTTGTGGCAAGTGACAGGGAAAGAATGTGACACGTCCTTCTGCTAATACCCATGTATTTGACAATATGCTAAATGCAAAGCGGAGAATATCTAAAAGACTCCCTCCAGCTCTGAGGTAAAGACCACAGTTGACAAATTCATTACCCTGGTCCAAACAGAACTCTCTGCAATAAGGATAAAGCAAAGGATACAGAAATGTCTCAGGAGCAAGACCACGATGTGACTGAACTGGTCTCTCGGGAACCAAGGACCATCACAAATCTTGCCACTTTCTACTACAAGTGCAAGGGGCATTTTTTTTACCTATAACAAATACATAGTAATGCTAGAAAATTTACCCAGCATTGCCCGGGTCCAGCCTGGCGTGGGGGATGGAGCTGCACACTGCAACTGCTAACTTCATCCCAGGGATGGTATGGAGGTGGGGAGGGGAGCTATGCAGGCCTCCCAAACACACTCCGCAGACCCCACTTGGAGATGGGGAGAAAAGCCACAAAGACCTCCCGATGGCACTTCCTGGTCTGGCCTGGAGTTGGGGTGGGAGGCCATGCAGGCCTTCTGCCTGCACTTTCTGGCAAGGTCCAGGGCACCAGGGTCTATGCGCCATGCAGTGGTCAATACCAGCTCCCCAGAGCAGGTGTGGGTGTAAACTGCTGCCAGCCAGTGGCTTCCCTCTATCAGTTTCCTGGCCAAAAATAAACATACCCAAAGGTGCTTTGGTATTTTTCTCTATGGGCTATGCATAATCTGTGAAGTCATTTTTGTATTTGACCATTAAATAATCACACAAAACAAAACATGCTAAGCCTGCTCATTTCATTGAACATTTCCCTCCTGAAGTTCATGACACTTTTCTAAAATAAAAGCTACAGTACTTGTCAAACAATTTGATTCTACACAGCACCAAATTTCAAAATAATGTGCTATTTTGAGACATCCCTTAACCCTCGTGGAATGAGGGTTACAGGGATGCCGGAAGAGCACGCCCATTATTTTGAAAAATATTTTGAAATAACGGGCATGTTTCAAAGATGCGGGGTAGCTATTTCCGGATACCTCCAGTATCCAGAAATAGCCCCGCTGTCTACATGTACCCATATGTATTACTGTCACAAAAAAGGCAAGTGCTATTGTGGGATGCATTAGTAAGGAAGACACAAGAAGTAATTCTTCCATTCTACTCAGGACTGATAAGACTTCAATTGGAGTACAGTGTCCCATTCTGGGCACCACACTTTGGGAATATGTATAAATTGAACAAAGTCCACAGGAGAGCAAAAAAATTAAAGGTATAGAAAATATGAACTATGAGAAAAGATTGAAAAAATTAGTTTGTTTAGTTTGGAAAATAGAAAACAGAAGGAGTGGGGCATGAAACTACATACATAAAAAGTTGTTATAAAGAGGAGAGACACAATTTTTCCTCGTAAGCACCCAGGACATGACAAGACATAATGGGCTTAAATTCTATAAGGGAGACTTCAGTTAGACATTAGAAAAAACTTTTTAACTATAAGGGCAGGTAATCACTGGATCAAATTACCTAGGGAGGTTGTGGAATCCCTGTCATTGGAGGTTTTTAAAAACAAGCTAGACAAACCTCTGTAAGAAATGGTCCAGAATACTTAATCCTGCTTCAATGACTGTATTAGATGGCCTATCAAGGTTCCTTCCAGTCCTACATTTCTTTCATCTGTAATACCTGTAACTTACTTAATTTCTCTATTGCTGCTGATGGTTCCACTGTCTCTCATTGTGCTTGACTGCAGGCAATGGGGTTCTATTTCAGAAAAGCATTTACTTTTTGTCCATCCCTATTAACCCAATCACTTAAGCACATTGTGTGATTTAAACTTAAATTTGCTTAAAATTAGACACATGCTTCTGAGCTTTGCTGAAGATGGATAGACTGCTGAGATGCGGTGTGAGAATTTTAACTGGTTTCAGTGCACGGAGGTTTAAGCCTCATAAAAACTGCCTTTTTATTTACTTCCAGCAGAATGCCCTCTCTGATGAGATAGGTCAAGGCAGACGAAATGCATGTCAGCATTAGAATGCATAAGAAAGGCAGAAAACATTCAAAGCTGCTGAAATATAACACTTTTATCTTAAAAAAAAAGGTGAAATGTTTTTAGATTAGATGTTAATTTACAAAAACTTTATGAGCTAATTTCAGTAGGTACAGAGAAGAAGTTCAGGACCTGTTTTTCAGTGCTTGGCTAAGTGCTAATGTCTACTTTGGTCATGCATAACCAGATTTATTCACTTCCCTGACTCATGAAACATATATTTGCACATATGTAGCTGTGTTTTTCTCCATTCTTTTGCTCTGCATTCTCAAAGAGATCTTTTGATTGATACCACTTACTCAAACTTTTGTGCACAATCCTTAGTTGATTATATAATATCTGTCAAATCCTGTAAGCTCATTTCAGGGCAACGGTCTCATCCTTGAGTGCCCTGAACACCTCTAGATGTATTGAAAATGAATAACAAGAAATCCTTTTCCATGCATTCAAATCCTGACCTGTATGTCTTTTATCTGAAAACAGTGGCAAGATGGCTATCTCTATTTATTATTATTGTCATTATGCATTAAGATATCATGCAGGCACCTCCATCATATTTGTGATTGTTGCTCTTCTTCTGTTATATGTAACATATTTTAAAAACAATCTTCCTTATGAGATGCAATAATTAAAATTTTCTTTTTATTACATTTCACTGTTCCTTTAAAGGCTGGTTCCTATACTGATTCACAATGAAAACATTTCAAATGTGACACATTTACGAATCCACTTGCATTCATTGGTAATAGAGTGCATGCTTTGATTGCGTCTTTGATTTGCTTCCCCTTCTCCCCCCCCGCTTTCCCTGTAGTTAACAGCTGTAATGATATTTCTATAAAATCTGTTTTCATGCTGTATGGGGAGATGTGACTTCAAAAAGCCTGCAGGCAATGTAATTATTAGCATAACGAAACCCCTGCTTCTCTGCATTCTATACATTTGAAAGACAAGACAGCAGTTTGGCAAGAAATGCAAACATTACCCTGGCTGTCTCTGCCTGCTGATCTACAGGAGTTCTGCCGGACACAGATTTTCAGAGTAGCTGTCACTTAAAGATATTTTCACATTTTGTTCTGCTTTACATCTGGTTATTCTGTATTTACTTACGTGATGTGCAACAATATTCCACAGTCAAATTTTTACATTAACCTACAGTATAGAGCTTTCTTCACATTACTAGCGAACACTATGGGCCTTATCGCATGTCATCAGATCAGCAAGCAGCAAGTCTCTTCCACACACAGATCCCCAGTTTCTCTGCAGAAGTGTGCTTTTCGGGGGGAAGTTGCCTTCCTTGCACAAGCTCTTGGTCTATGTGGATGGGGACTAATTTGTATATAGTTATCAGGGAAGCTGACAACCATACTGGGCCCTTGGGCAAGGTGGAAGGTGAGGTTCTGTGTTCCTGGAAAGGGCAAGGCCTCAGGCAAAAGGGGTGGGGTCAGGGCAGCCAGCTGTCAGTGCCACCCAGAGCATATATCATGCTGGCCACACACAGGCCTTAGAGCTACATGGGGTGCCATTTAAAGGATCCGGAGCTCTGGGCACCATTGCTGCTACAGTAGTGGTGGCAGCTGGGAGCCGCAGGCCCTTTAAAATTGCTGGGACTGGGGCATTTGCTCCCTTTGTCCCCTCTGCCACCCCCCATCGGTGGCCTGGTACTTAGGGGTCTTGGGAACACACATCTCCATCCACTTAACCCTACTCCAGTGAATGTGATTTTAAAAAAGCTGGGGAAAAGGGAGGCATGGGAATAAGTGACTTGCTTATTGTCACTGTCAGAACAGGACATATAAAAGAAGCAGAGGACAGAGCGCGTTCTTCAGTCACACAGCTGTAACTCCCATTGACGTGAATGAGATTAGAACTCGGCCTTTGTCTTGACTCCACTATAGTCACAAAATAACAAATGACATCAGCAAATGATAACACAATTTGCATGGAGAAACACACACACCTACACCCATCTCCATGGAAGGGAAGACATAAAACATTTGGAACAAAGGAAAAAACAATTTATATCAGGGGTTGGCAACCTCAGTAGGGAGCCAAATATGGTTTTTTTGCTGCTCAAGCTCAGCCCCAGCCCCTGTCCCGCTCTCCTCACAGCAGGGAGCCCGCACTGGTGCTCCAGTCTCGTCCCCTCCATCCCCACACAAGTTTGGAGTGCCAGCATCATCTTCCTACAGGGGGGGTGGGCAGACACCTACCTTCAGCCTGCTCCTGCACCCTCCCCCTAGCCAGACATCTTACCCCAAAACCTGCTTCTGCATTCTCCCCTCCTCCTGTCCTTTCCCCTGTGGTCAGGCACTTTATCTACTCCCAGCCTGCTCCTCCAACCCTCCCTTGCTCTTGCACCCTCCCCCCAGCCAGAAACCCTACTCCCAGCCCATTCCTGAACCCTCTCTCCTGGCCAGACACCTTATCCCCAGCCTGCTCCCACACCCTCCCCCTTGGCCAAACACTCTACCCCCAGCCTGGTCCTGCACATTTCCTTCTCACCAGACTCTGCACCCTCCCTTGCTCTTGCCCTCTTTCCCCTGGCCCTACACCCTACTCCCAGCCTGTTCCTGCACCCTACCTCACCTCTTCACCCCTGCCTGCACCCCACCTCCTGCCCAGATCCTGTACCCCCATCCCTATCGCACTCACTGCTAGCCCTGTCCCGCACACTTACCCCCTCATTTTGGTCCCACCCCAAAGCCTAGGGGGACCCACAAAATCCACTAACCCTACAAGCCCAGAAAAGTTAGTCTTGCCTGAAGCCTTGAACCTCAGTCCTCCCTGCCCCTCCCCCCACCATGGGGCTGGAGCACCAGGGGAGTAAGATGTTTTGGTTGGGGGCCACACACATCAGTGAGGGTTTGGGGGTTTTTTGCTTCTCACTTGTGTGGTCCCTGACTGATTTTTCTGAGGATCAGCAGCCCCCAACCCAAAAAAAGTTTCCCCACCCCTGCCATAAATAAAGACAACGTTGAAATCTTTTGTGTTGGACATAATATTTTACTTTATTTAAAATGAAGCCTGGCCAACAAGACCCCCAGCGGGGCCAGTCCCTATCTGGCTGAAGCATCCTTTCCTCAGGCCTAATCCTGGGGCAGGCCCCATGCTCCGGCCCCCATCTGGCTACAGGAAGGGCTGCTAGCAGCCCCCCTCCTGCTGTGGCACAGGTAGGAGGGGAGGCCATGATCCATTTGCAGTGATCCTGGCCCAGCCCCTGATCTAGGTTCCACTGCCCGGGTGCAGCATCCCAGCCCTGACCAGGTAAGGTAATCCAGCTCCAGGGCCCACTCCCCACATACTCTATTTCCCACCCCAGCACCCTGCTCTATTTCCAATACCTCCCACACTCCCAACCCCTACCCTGAGACCCTCATACACCCCAACCCTGACTCCTGCACCCCTACATCCACAAACTGGACCTCCAGCAGCAGCAGAAGTCCCATTACATAAAGTCTGTAAGTACAATGTTTGATTTATGCTAATATCAATCATCATGTTCATTATCAATAATATTAAGTTGTATATTTTCAGTCGTTCAAATGGGCATTCTTATGCTGTTCTTTGTTGATCACTTGTTCTGAATTTTGATGTAGTTTGGCTCTTTTGTTTGGCCCCTGGTTTAGATGAAAGAACTCCCCTGCTTTCTCCTGTACAAATGCATTCTTGATTAGAAAGATAGAGAGTGGCTATGTCTACACTGGCCAGTCTTGCGCAAGAACATATGAAAATGAGGTGCAGCAATGAATATCACCATGCCTCATTTGCATACTTAATGAGCAGCCTTTTTTTTCCGAAAACTCCCCTCTTGCGCAAAAGCCATTCTGCCTGAAAATAAGCAGCAGAACGGCTCTTGCACAAAAGCCCCTTGTGCAAAATGGCGGCTCATTAAGTATGCAAATGAGGGTGCTGCGATATTTATTGCCAAGCCTCATTTGCATATATTCTTGCGCAAGACTGGGCAGTACAGATGTAGCCAGTATGTCTACACCGCAGACATGCAACGGGCCCAGGTCTGTTGATAGGCTCACAAGAAAGGAAGGTTTTCAATCTGAGCCAGAACACCACAATTTTACAGCCCTGCAGCCTGATCCCAGTCCAGCTGACATGGGACAGCTGAATGTGGTTTGCTGTGTAGATATATCCACAGAATACTGACATCTGAAGGAGTCATTAGCACAGCTTTTAAGCTCAGAGGTCACTACTCTGGTCTGTGGAGAGTTGGTCTGCTCCACTGGGGACAGACTTTCATTTTAGTATCTAGTGAAAGACCAGATTATTTTTTTAAAAAATGACTCAACACCTACCTGCTCACCTGGCGTACCCTCGAATAGATTTTCATGCTGAGCTGTTCTAAAAATCTTTGAGAACTGATCTCTTGGGTATCTTGTTGGTTCCTCTCATTGTTTGCAGCTGCTAAACTGCAGTAAGAGACAGCCAAACATATACTAAATGGTTTATTTGTATTACGTTTCCATAGGAAGAATTGCTGTGGTTGCCAAAGGGAAGTTACACAATTGTAAATGGAATGAGAGGTGGTTTAAGGAACAGTGTCAAGGTCCAGGAGACAATCTGTTATGGTATACCTTCTGTTCGTGGCTCTCATAGGCTTCCCAAGTAAGCTTCGGTAAGACAAGTAATGTTTTTTCTGCTTCAGTGCCCCCGCATAAAATGAGGAGAATGCTTCTTTTCGCCCACTTTGGGTACATCTACACTAGAGGACAAAGTCGAATTAAGATACACAACTTCACCTATGTGAATTGCGTAGCTGAAATCAAAGTATCTTAACTCAGCTTTTGGAGCTGTCTATGTTGCAGGAAGTCGAAGGGAGAGCACTCTCGCTTCAATTTCTCTTACTCCTCATGAAAGCAGGACTACCGGCATTGACCGGAGTATCCCCTCAGTTCAAATCAGCTATCTTAACTAGACCCGCTAATTTGAAACCTGGAAGAGCGACAGCGGCATCTTCAATCTTACTCTGTAGTGCAGACATATTCTTCTAGTCTTATATATCTAGATTGCAAGCGTTCTGGGGACAAGGACTTAGTCCAAGTATGAACAGACCCAAGTACAATGTGGGCTCAATTTCAGGGTCTAGACAATGGTTCCAAATACATATTATTTATAGAGAGCACTGCTTTGATAATTATCATCATGGAACAAAGGGATAACGGGTGATCTTATAATGCCTCTGTACCAATTATGCAATTTAACCATGGGAAAGAAAACTTGGTTGCATCATGTCAATTTGAAGCATTAAGAAGGCTCTTCCTTTCTGACAACCCACAGTTATGTTAAAGTTTTATTTCAGTGGAAGTATTCAGAAGATAAGTTCATCACTAACACAGCGGACATTGGCTGGTTTACAGAAAGCTGTATGAAGACAAATAGGTTTCCAGAAATAGTTCTGGAATGATTCCGAATAAGCTGAAACGGTTGTGTTCTCATGGTGACAGATAAGATTCATTTTACTTTATAGTAATTGCTAAATCATGTCAGATTATGTCAGAACAATAACTAAATTAAAACATAGGGATGCTACTCAAGCACTATTAAGCCAAAATGATTTTTTATGGACCTGAAGATGAAGGGAGGAAATTTGACCATAGACTTTCTTAAATTGCAAATCTATTTCACATTGAGTAGACAATTTTTTTCTATGTTAACTTCTAGGTTGCAGGTCTTATTCAAAAGGTCTGGACAGACTGTGTTCTGTCTTAAGCAGGTTCTTACTCCAGAGAAAGGGATAGAAATTCCTGATGCTTCAGTGGACAATGATTTTTCCCTGTTATCACATGTAGCTGGACAGGCTTCCACACAAACACAGTCTTGGATTGTGAGGGATCTATATCCAAGCTTCTTGACTCTGTACTGGAGTGTGGCCTCCATGTGACACACCTGTTAAAGTTTAAGGTCCAGAAACTGAAGATATTATCCAAGAAATCTGAAGTCTCAATTTGTATGTTGCAAAATCTCAATTGCATATATATGTAAGTATGTATTTAAAAGACTACCACTGCAGAAATGGGGATGATTTCTCTCAGCCAAACCAGAAACCTCCATGTTAAATTAATTTGTGTTTCTGACGCCACAGAAGCTCTGGTGTGGGGGGAACTCTGAGCAGGGCCAGCCCGAGCCATTCGTGTGCCCCGGGCCCCGGTAGCGCGGTGCATACACGGCCCTGCCCCTGGGCGCACCGACGCATGCGCAGCCCCGGCCCCGCCCGATCCGGCACCCCCTACAATGGGGAGCCCCGGGCGGTAGCCCGGTCAGCCCGTAGCTTGGGCCGGCTCTGACTCTGAGATCATTCAAGAGGAGATATGTTTTTCTCTCTTGCTCAATGGGGATATGTTTCAAATTCACCTTCCATGTGCCCCACAAGGCTTACAGTCTCCGTCTCCCGGTCCTGGACCAGCTGGCTCATCTCCTATAATGAAAGCCACCTACCAACATAAAGTCACTGTGTCCCCAATACATACCATAGGCACTGCACTCTGAAATCTGCCAGGACATAAAAATGAGATAGATGCTCTACACTTCTAGACACTAGCCATGGACTGGAGCAACCTAGCTGAGATCACAGATTAGTGGTGAATCCTGGAAGCAGAGGGAAGTATTGGGCCTTGTGCTGATACAACAATACACCAAAATGCCAATAATTTTAGTGATTTCTAGTGTCCTAGAAATAGGATAAAAAACATAGATCAAAGGGGAATACACATATCCATTGGAAAAGTAATACCTGACACATATATTATCTTTTATGAGAAAAAAAGCATATCACAAAAAGTTCAAACTTGTATTGATGAGTGGAAACATATCAACTAAAATCAACAGAAAAAACAATTCACTTCAATCTTAGTGGAATTCCCTCTGAAATGACTATAATTGACCCTGATGCAATCCATTCAACCAGAAATAGACAGATTTCCACACTGGGAAGTTTATGTAGACATTGATATCAGCCATAGCTAGACAGGCCCCATCAAAATGGTGACAAGAGAGAATAATCAACTGGGTAACAAGGCAGGGGAATAAACGGCTCATGTCAAGCCAGTGATTCATAACAAGGAGCAGGCACAGATGCATCCATTTTGTTTTCAGCATCTTTCCTAGGCTAATGCCACTGTACCATGAGGAAGCCTAGAATAATTGCTCTTACTGCTACTGTTATAATTATTGATGCTTCCACACTAATTAATGCGGATATTATACTTATATAAGACATGTTTCCCTAGAAAAGGATATCAAAAGAAATACTCAAATCATTAAAATTCAGGGTCATATTTATACCTAACAAAATACAAACAGAAAAAAATCAGCAATAAATATAAAAAAATGACCTTTGTGCTAAGAATAGAATGTCTTTCTATTGTAGAAACAACCTTGGTAATCAGGAGCAATTCAATTAAATACCTGTGTGCCTCAAATTGTCACTAATTCAGAGGACACTTATAAAGTACTTTCAATTTTACCGTAAGTGTGATGCTAGGAAAATCTCTTTAAAGGATTATACATAAATTTACTAGTAAAGATGCATTGTATGCTTCTAATGTAAAATGTAATCTTGGGTTTCGTATATTGTGGGACACAGGATGCACGTCTCAGAAAGGGGATATGGAGTCATTCAGACAGTTTTAATGTTGCCATGTGTTTTGAGATTGGCACTTTTTGAAGGAAACAGTTAATTTTTCAAATAAAAAAAGAGAGATGTCAAGTGTGTTATGCCAGTTAATTAATATGAATGATGAACAGTAAATAACTAGTTGGTGCTTTTTAGTTAAACCATTAAAAAACTTACTTTTTGGTTTTGAGGAGTTCTGTCATCTAACTCTAAATTTACCACTGTGATCACTCAGAAAACTGCTCTTAATAGGCCAGATTCTGCCCCCTTACTTATGATGAAATAACTTACTCATAGAACAATTTATATTTAGTTCTGATTCAGCAGTGAGGCGGGTAGGTGTAATTATCCATCATTTTCCCCATTTTGCAAATTGAGAAACAGAGGCATAAACAAATGAAGTGAGCTGCCCAGAAGTGGGTCCTTCCACAAGGCTCTTTTTCCAGATCTTCTCCTGCCTGCAGTGCAGTACTCAACTCTCCTTATGAAGCCCCTCTTTCAATCCATGCATGCATTGTAGGTGTGACAGGTTGGAGTTGCCAGAGCAGCTCCATAGCCCCTTCCTCTCCTTTATGGGAATTTTTAAATTCCATCATAGTGGCTTAAGAATTACGTAATTTTGCCACCTCTCTCTCGTATGGCATTTTGATACTAAAATGAGTTTCCTTCCTCCTCCATAACTACAAGTGTTCCATGGCAGTGGCACGTCTGTGGTGATGATTTGTTTCTCCCATCTTCACTCCATCCTACCCGTGGATTTAATAGATATAATATAATCACATGATTAAATACTATGTTTAACTCAAACTGACTGGCAACTACATACTCTGATATTGCAGGGGATGGGACTGTGTGACTGGCACCTATCATGTATAGATTTGTTTTATTTAATATTATTATTTAATATCAACACATTCTGAAAACATCTGTGCAGGCAAAGAGTGTATTTTTATTAACAGCTTTAACTTTGTGGTTCCCACATCAAGGCCCTTTCTTTGAAGTCAAAATAACTGGGCCTATGGGATGCATAGTCCATATATGGTACTGCTTATGTATAATGAATGAAGGGGTGCAAAAGTCAAATAGAGGCCCATTTTAATACAAAATTAGATTTTCAAAAGAGTTCAGCTACCAGCAGCTCCCATGGTTATACTTTTCTTTTGAAAATCTCACAATTGCTAGTCCCAATCATTAAAAATCCTAAGTCAGGCCCCCTAGAAGCACTGGATTGACTTAAATATAGTACATTTGAAGTTCCTTTTACTTACCTCCTGGCTTTTTGAGCCCTTAGTGTTTTTTGTGCTTTTCTCCAAAAATGACAGCTCAGAACTTACTGTTATTTTTCTTTTAATGAAACCTGATATTCTTACATAATTATATAAATCTCGAAGCTTATGGTCACATTTTTTAAAAACTTTTTCATGTACCTTTTTTATTCACTGAAAGAAACAGGTGCCCTGTTTCACTGTAACTATTTACAATGGAACTGAAACAATGGGAGGTAAAGATAAAATGCATAGCATTTAATCTAATCAGCCTCTGCTGCTCTACACTGTTTCACCTACAGGGAAGTAGTGTTCAGAGCTTAGTCTCAATTAGAAGAACTAAATTCACACCATTACACTATTCCTGATTCAACTTTTAAAAGACTGAAAAAGTGAAACCTGGCTTGGCTGCCTAGTGAAGTTGTTGGAAGCACACTACTCAGAGGTTGGAGTTAGAATAGAACAGAGTTGTGAAACAGAAGAGCGAGGTTAGCTGGATGAAAAAAAAAATCCTAAATGCTTGGAAGTATTACACATGAGGAAAACAAATGTTTAATACTGGGGGAAGGGAGAGGAAGTTCCTTTTTCCTTTGTGGTTCCCCTCTATTTTTTCCTACAAGAAGACCATCTGTCCTAAAAAGTAAAAGTAATTGGAATTCTGCCCTGCACTCCATGTAAATTAATCATGAAATTAAAGGTCCATGTGGCAATGATATAAAGTATTCTAAGATGTATTTCACTGAGCTGTTATAGAACATATATAATGGGGCACATATTAAGTCAGTAGAATACGTGTCACAAAATTTCCTAGCCAGGGGAGCTCAGAGTCCTGCTGGTGTAACCTTGAGTGTTATACTGGGACCCTAGGCAAAGTGTGTGGAAGGAAGCGCCTCCGCATTCCCAGGAGTGGTGGGGCTTCAGGTAAAAGGGGTAGGGCCAGGGCAGCCAACCCTCAGAGCCACCCAAAGCATGCTGCACCAGCCTCCCCAGGCACTTAGAGCTGCCTTCAATGCACTGTATGGCATTGCGGTGATTGTTAAAAGGGACTGGGGCTCCAGGCACGGCCATTAGTGCAGTAACGGCAGTGGCAGGAAGGAGCCCTGGGCCCTTTAGAATCACTGGGCCATGGAGAAGTTGTCCACTTTGCCCCCACATTGGTGGGCCAGCTATGTCATATGATACTCAGAATTTGCTACCAGATCATCATAGTAGAAGTTTGTTTTTTTCATACCTGGGAGAACTTGGCAATTTTCTCTAAAATGCTGATAAATTAAGTTAAATCTGACTGAACCAAGTTTAAGTATTTTAGGGGTTCTTTGTACTAAAAAATGCAAAGGTTTATGCATTATTGTGGGATTGTATGTAATAGCTCTAGTAGACACATGACTAACACTAACCCTAGGAAGTGTTATGCACTTCAAAGGCTTATTTGAAACAATGTGATAGACAAAAACTCAGGTTTCCCAATAAATCTCTGTGGGGAGAGTTTATGCAACTCTACCATCTCCAGTTATGCAAACTTAACCTTTGAAGCTTCATACTGAGAAGGCAACCTTTTATTTTGGGGAAATTCTAGGGTCTGAGTTATAGAGGAGAGGAGAGCAGAGCAGATGATCACAGTGGTCCCTTCTGGCCTTGGACTCTGCATATCCTTTGTCCGCTGATCACTTGTTCCATGAGGACAAGGATCAGAAACTCAAACTGTACAAGGGAGTGACTTACAGATTCTTGTTCTGAGCAAAAGATATTATGGACGGGTAACCAGAAGGGGAAAAAAACCTTGGTGGAGTGGAAGAACTGACTTCTGTCAGAGCCCTTGTTAGAGTTGGTATGATCTTTGTTTACTAGCATGCATGTAGGTTCTTTTATAGGTTTTAATATGTTTTCTCTGCAATGCTTTTACCTTTAGAATAAATGTGCTTGCTTAGGAAAAGCTGTGTAGTACCTTATAATTGTGGGCATTTTTGTTGTTTCTAGCCTCTGAGGACTCATAGACTCATAGGCTTTAAGATCAGAAGGGACCATTATGTTCATCTAGTCTGACCCCCTGCACAATGCAAGCCACAGAATCTCACCCACCCTCTCCTAGAATAATCCTCTCACCTATATCTCAGATATTGAAGTCCTCAAATGGTTTAAGGACCCCAAGATGCAGAGAATCCTCCAGCAAGTGATCCATGCCCCATGCTACAGAGGAAGGCAAAAAACCTCCAGGGCCTCTGCCAATCTACCCTGGAGGAAAATTCCTTCCCCACCCCAAATATGGCGATCAGCTGAACCCTGAGCATGTGGGCAAGACTCACCAGCCAGACACCCAGGAAAAAGTTCTCTATAGTAACTCCTATCATCCCACCATTGGCCTATTTACCACTGATAGTGAAAGGTCAATTAGTTGCCAAGTTCATGTTATCCCATCAAACCATCCCCTTCATAAACCCATCTAGCTTAATCTTGAAGCCAGATAGGTCTTTTGCTCCCACTACTTCCCTTGGAAGGCTGTTCCAGAACTTCACTCCTCTAATGGTTGGAAACCTTCGTCTAATTTCGAGTCTAAACTTCCTAACCACCAGTTTATATCCATTTGTTCTTGTGTCCACATTGGTATTAAGCTTAAATAATTCCTCTCCCTCCCTAGTATTTATCCCTCTAATATATTTAAAGAGAGCAATCATGTCTCCCCTCAGCCTTCTTTTGGTTAATGTAAACAAGCCAAGCTCCTTGAGTCTCCTTTCATAAGACAGGTTTTCCATTCCTCGGATCATCCTAGTGGCCCTTCTTTGTACCTGTTCCAGTTTGAATTCATCCTTCTTAAATATGGGAGACCAGAACTGCACACAGTATTCCAAATGAGGTCTCACCAATGCCTTGTATAATGGCACTAACATCTCCTTATTTCTACTGGAAATACCTCGCCTAATGCATCCCAAGACTGTATTAGCCTTTTTCACGGCCATGTCACAATGGTGGCTCATAGTCATCCTGTGATCAACCAGGACTCCGAGGTCCTTCTCTTCTTCCATTATTTCCAACTGATGTGTCCCCAGCTTAAAACTAAAATTCCTGTTATTAATCCCTAAATGCATAACCTTACACTTCTCACTATTTGGAGCTCCTAGCTCCAAATATGCCCACTGGCCTGTAGTCCCTGAACATTGCACTGATCACCAGGCCTGGATGCCCATTTCCCACTCACTGATACCAGTTTTCCACAGAGCCTGACCCAATGTGGGGGAGTTATAGCACAACATTTTGCTGTACTCACCATCCCCTACCTAGTGTGAATTGTGGGGTAGTGCAGACACGCCCTAAATCTCAGATCAGAATGATAGAGCCAAACATCATACAGTCGGAGATGGTGCACAAGTCTATTAGAAGGAATTGGGCCAAATTCATCAGTTCACAAAACATTTTTCAAATGAACATCCAGCAGAAGAGAAGATTTTATTGACAACCAGCCTGAACCAGTGATCTAGAAATGAAAATCACCTTTCCCTCTACCCTCCTCCTATATCCAGATGTCTGGGAAGAGCAGATTTATAAATTCATGACATTTTTGACATCTTTCCAAAAACATCCCATGCCAAGAGTTTCAGCAATGCCTGAGTAGATCTAGATGATGACAAGACAACAATCTGTTAACAGTCTCACTGTTACATGTTCTGCTTTGATCTGTTGTAAAAGAGGCCACTGCTTATCTCCTTGGCATGCAGCCACAACAGCAGCCGCTGTAGTTGTTTTTAGGATCATTCTTTGCCAGTGATGATAATAGTTCCTTCTGGCCTTAAAGTCTGAGTACATAATGCTAATCACCCCAGGAAGACCAGATTCTGGACATAAAGAGGTTAAATTGCACCTCTCCTGCTAAGATGTCATGACAAGCTGGCTGGCTATATGATTTTGCCCTTGACCAAATGTATAAAAAGACTGTAGAGCATATGTCCTGACAAACAGACAGATGCTTCATGTCATAAAAATGACATATGGAGGTGTAAAAAACATAAGTTCATTGACCCATCATCTACCTACTCCGGACAACACATCAATCTGCACTTTCTAATAAGATTTTCTAGTGTTAGGGGTTAATAATCCATAGACCAATGTTCCATACATTACTTTGACACTTTCTAAAACAGAGGCTGGTATTATTTTGTTGGCCAGAAAATACGTCATTACTGTTATTATTAATGTTGAATATGCGAGCTAGAAATTCTAGATATTGACATGTGAAATGCTTGAATGGAAAATAACCGCAGTAACAACGTGCTGAAGAATGTTGAACATTAAAATCGAGGGGCCCAGTTTAGCATCCCCATACGACACTGGAAAGCCACAGAGGAGAGATACAAACTCAGTCCTTCCATCAGTATCTGCGCAAGGATGAGTCTGACCTTTTCTTCCTATCAAGAAAACTAAATTTGAAAGATGAAAGGACAAAGGTGTGAGTATATGTTACATAAACACATGCACTTTTCTTCTTTAACTTGCAAATTCATCTCTCCCTCTCTCTCTCTCTCTCTCTCACTATGCAGCTAACTGTGGCTTGATAGTTGAAGTTGGGTTCTGAAATGGGCTTAAACAGGGCTCACATTTCTGTGTTTTTTTTTTCCAACACCTTTTAATATGAAATTTCATGGTGTTTTATCCTTTTTGGCTTAATAGTGTTTGAGTACCATGCTTATGTTTTTATGTTTTTTATCCTCTTTGAAATTTCTAAGACATTTTGTTTAAATGCATTTGTAATAGAAAGTGTTTCAACTCGGTTGTAGCTGAAAATTATCTGCATCAATCTGATCTATTTTTACAAGTATTTAAAAATACTGTCTATCTACACACAAAAAATTGGTTGAGAAAGAAAACTTGAGTAGATCTGGACAACATTTTTTAAAAAAAATATAGTATGCAGGACTGTTTTAGCCATTATTTGTTTAGTCGCAACTGACAAACAAAATCTTCGCTGTTAGGACATGTTTGCACTAGGAAATTATTTTGAAATAAGTTTTTTTGAAATAATAAGTCCCCAAATAACTATTGCAAAATAGCACGTCCATACTACAGGGAAGCCTCGAAATTAGTCCGAGGCAGGCTGTGTTAATGTGGACGTACTACCTCGACTTAGAGCCCCAGGAAGCACAGGGGAGTAATTACTTTGAAGGACTCTGGGGAGTAGTTATTTCGAAATAGCAGCAGTCAAGCATCCACACTACTGCTATTTTGAACTAGCTATTTTGAAATAAGTGTTATTGCTCGTGGAAAGCAGGAGTTATTATTTTGGTGACATAAAATATGATTTTTCAAAAGCACTTAGGGAAGATTTACAAAGATACCTAAATAGAAAGATGGATACCCACTGACATTTACAAAAGCAATCAAGCAGGCAAAGGCCTTTCTCCTACTGGTTTCAATTAAAATCAGTGGAGCTTGGGGATAATTTTTGAGAAGCATGTATATGATTTAGGAGCTTAAATCCCACTGACTTTCAATGGGACATGGGCTCCTAAATCACTTGTAACCTTTGGAACTCCCACCCAAATTCTGTATAGTTTTATTCTCTCACAACTATTTTATTCTCTCACAACTGCAGATAATACTCCACAACCTTAATTCTGTCTCTTATGAATGTTAGCTTTTCAACAACCACTTTATCAGACTAACTCTTTCCAGTGCAATACGCTACCACACACAAATTCATAATTAACAGTGCTAAGAGGGAGCAGTTTGGGAGAGCAATATATTCAGAATAATGGATTAAGTGGTCAGGATTAGGGCCTCAGCAGCCTGAATCTCACAGGAAATGTGGAGACTTAGTTCCTCAGAAAATCAGGATGCTTATTTAAGTATCTAATGTTGCAATGAGGGGCCTAACACAGGCATCCAAATGGCCTAAGCATTTGTCTTCTGTTGATAATAGGTTTGTGTGCTCTGAAATGGTCTCTGAGTAATCAAGACAGTTCTGTGTTGTCATTGATATCTGACCACATATTTGGCTCAGTTCAACTGGTGGATGTTTGCCCGAAGAAAATCAAACTGATTAAATATCTTCTTAAACAAGAAGCTGGCTTTTCCTTGGCTTCTAGGCAAAACTTGAAAGTAGCTACCCCACACATACTGTGTGGGGATGAAGAGGGATTTAGAACTGAGTATCACTGCCTTGATTAATCACAGTCTGTTCTGGCACAGCACCATTATTCATTTGATTTTTTTTTATAATAGAAGGCCAGAACATAGACTCATACATTTCAAGCCTGTTTTTATCTGCTTCCATTACTCTAAAACACTTTAAAAACATTGAAGATTTGCTCATTGACTAGTGTGGAGCAGACCCTAAAAGTGTTAAAAATAAATTACTGCAACTGTTCCCATAATGATGCTTTTAGCCATTATAAATATAGTGACAGTTCATCTTTAATACTGAAAATACAGACATGGAGGATGGATTAGAACAGAAAGGATAAGCTCCTCCTGGTTATGAGTTTCCTCTTGATTTATTAGGGAAGAGTGGTTTTATCATTGGGCCATACCTGAGGCTTTTATTCAGGGCTCAGTCCTTCTCTCACTGAAGCCACTGACTTCAAATAGAAGAAGAATATGGCTTCCTATTTTATACACAATGGACCAGATCCTGAAAATATTGAGGTCTGTCAACTTCCCTTGTCCTTGCTGAGAAAAGAAGGTCCCTGTACGTTGTAGAAGAGATGCAGTACCTCACAGTATCAAATCCACAGCCAATAGGATCAGGAAAGCTCCATAATCCTGTGACTACTCATGGAAAATATGACATTAAACAAATGCCAGTCCTTCTGCCAAATTACATGATCTTTCTCCTTTCTCAAGTCTGTATTTTAATAGTGAGAAATGTACTGTTGCAATATATTACAGTCATCCCTATGGCACTCTCTTCCAGTACTAGGTGACCTCTCAGATAATGAAAATGCCCTGCCTTTCAGCTCTTCGATAACTAGGATCACAATAAACTGCCACAGAAAAATGGTTATACTACTGAAACCCCTTAAGACCCAGACTGATGGATGTGGAGATTCACATGATTATGTTAAGGAGATGGGATTACCTATAGTCATTCATCTTCACTGAAAAACTGGTCTCCAGTTCTTCTGACAATGATCATTCTGCCACTTCCCTTGATTGCACTTATCTCATTTCCAATCACAATAGATACGTACTGAGATAATAGCAATCGTCATCTCTAACCTTAAAACCTTTAATCTGTGGATCTTTATCACTCTCAAACATATGTTGAAAATTATGGATTGTGACCACTATTTCACTCTTTCATTTTTCACTTCACACAATTGCATTTCTTTAGAATAGGAATAAGGACCTGAAACAGGAAATTATCATCAGTCAATACTGCACTTGTTTCAATACTACATAGTGGATCTGCGAAGTCTAGTTAACCATGCTTCTCTGACATGATGCTTTCTTCTTACATAATTTTATAAATATAGGGCCCTTGATGTCTAGCAGCAGGGATCATAGCAACAACATTACACTAATTTAGTTGTTAGAGGGACTTTTTTTGGGTACGGAGAAGCTGGATTGGCCCAGAATGTGCAGCAGAGCATTATATCTGTCTCAAGCAGAAATAACTTTTCAGCCTGTGGCTGGTTTGGTTTCTGGAGGAGGAGAATGCCATGTACTGAAGCCCCTACTCCCAAGCCTTCAGCTAACCCACTTTTCCATTGTTAAGAGACTATGTGGCTAGCTTGTAGACTCAATGAAGAGGAGTGTAGGATCACTGGCCCATGGTAGATTTGCTCCCTTATGTACCATGCAGTGTGGGGTGGATACACAGATAACAGATGGGCTTCTGTACTGCAGTTAAGTAGGTATAATAATAATTCCCTACTTCAGAGGGATATACTAAAGCTTAATTAATTATTCTTTATCAAGCCCTTTAAGACTCTCAGATAGAAGGTTAAATAAAAGTGCAAAGTAAAAGGATTCCATTACACTGCAGATGATCAAAGACAATGTTTACAAGCTGTGAATTACATGAAAGCTAACAGTGAATCAATCAAATTATCGAGGGGAAGCAGTGTTGGTCTGTCACTTCAAAAATGAGTAGCCCCGTAGCATCCGTAGCACGTTAGATATTACCATTAGATACTAACAATTATTTATATATATATATATATATATGCTACGAGGCAGATAGATAGATAGATAGATAGATAGATAGATAGATTTGTTAGTATCTAATGTGCTACAGGACTACCTGTTTTCAAAGTAAAAGGGGGCTCACAATTTATAACAGGAAAAGAAGAGAGAGGAGTTTTATATAATATAATATAATATAATATAATATAATATATAATATAATATAATATAATATAATATAATATAAAAATAGCCCCTCTCCCTTCTTTTTCTGTTATAAATTGTGAGGGGCCCCCCTTTTCTCTCCACTCTGCTCATCTGAGGAAATGGGTTTTGCCCACAAAGCTCATAATAGTATATATATTTATTAGTCTCTAAGGTGCTACAGGATTACTCATTACAATCAAATTATTTAAGTGTATATTGACATGTCTCCCTATTCATAGTTTCTTTTATTATCCACTTTCAATACACACATCAAAGAGAAATGGGGTTATTAAAAGGTACGTCTTAATATCTAAGGGTGGTGATGATAATGGAGCTGGTGCCCCAGCAGGGAGGTTACTATCAAAAAATAGATAGAAAAAGCTCAACCCTCCAAGATGGAAATAGACCCTTTTCTCTCCTCTCTGCTACCCAGCTGCTCTAACAGCATTTTGAAGAGTCAAAATAATAACTCGCAAAGTCTCCACATGTGGTATGAAAAGATTAGACAAGTCTTAAGCGGGCAGGGATTGAAATCCTGACTGATAATACAGTGGTGAAATTATATATCATAAAAAGCAGAGGAAAAGAGGTTGGAGTTTAGTTGAAAGGGAGATTTAATCTGGAGACAAAGACTTTCATATAAATCCATCCCTTATATTTTGGACGATTATTTCAAAAGCTGGAACTTGTGCTTGTTGATCTCTTAAACTGATTACTGAGAAAATGTATGCACTTTTAGAAACAGTCATTGACAGTCATGCATTTCAGATGTCCTTTTTCATTGGTTTTTATTTTGTAACAAAGCTAGATTGCATAACACTTCTGATATTTTCAAATAACAGATATCTTGAAATTCAATTTGTAGTGCAGTTGTATAATTTATTGTACAATAACTACATCATGTTCCAGGAGACAGCAACATAGAGACTGACTGAATTCCAGCACAGAAGATAGTTGTTTCAAAATGATAAGATCATTTTGTCAAAGGGAAAAAAAATAATGATGGGGAAAGATATTTTTCTCTACCATCAAATTTTGATACTTTGGAGCAATCTTCAAGTTACTGAATACTGTACAAGTCCCTATGTTATCTGAGCTTCACAAACACTAAAAGCGACACTGGGAGGGTTGGTGTATGTTTATCTAAGTGTTTTCTTGATAGCAACATTAATGTAATGATTTAAATTTCAGTGTGTGTGCGCGTGCGTGTGTGTATTCATTCTTGCATTGATTTTAAAATATGTGCGTGTATAATATCACACACACACCCATATTTTAAAACCAACATGAGAATGGTCATACTAATGTTCAGGCTATTTAGTTCAGTATCCTGTCTTCTAACAGTAGCCGATGCCATGTGCTTCATAGAGAGTTTAACAGGCTATCATCTGTATCAGAAGGGTAGCCAGGTTAGTCTGTAACTTTAAAAACGAGTAGTCATGTGGAACCTTAGAGACTAACAAATATATATAGTATCAAGAGTTTTTGTGGGCAAAACCCACTTCCTCAGATGAGCTGGAGTGGGGAAAAAAAGGGGAATCCAGAATTTATAATGGAAAAGGAAGGGTAAGTGGCTGCTGGAAAACAGAAGCTATGGACATGGAGCATGTTATTGCATCCCTGCCTATCTTGGCTAATAGCCATTGATGGACCTAACCTTCATGAACTTACCTAGATATTTTTTATACCTGTTGAATTTTGGTCTTCCAACATCTCCTGGCAAAGAGTTACATAGATTGATAGTACATTGAGTGAAGAAGTACTTCCTGTTGTTTGTTTTAAACCTGATACCTATTACTTTAATTGAGTGACCCCTACTTCTTGTAGTTTCAGGGGGTAGCTGAGATAGTCTGTTACAAAAAACCCCCCCAAAACAAAACAAAAAAACAAATGGTCTGGTAGCACTTTATAGACTAACAAAATATGTAGAAAGCTCATGATACCATCTACATGTTTTGTTTGTTTATAAAGTGCTACCAGACCATTTGTTGCTTTTTTCCTACTTCTTGTGTTATGTGAATGAGTAAATAGCACGATATCAGCTAACATTTACATAGCACCTTGCACTAAAGGATCTGAAATGGCTCTTCATATTCATACAGGGTATGTCTACACTCAGTGTTATTTCGAAATAAGCTATTTCAAAATAGTTAATTCAAAATAATTTATTTTGAAATAACGCATCTACACACAAAATCCATTTCAAAATAGAGTTTTGCTATTTGGAAATAGCACATCCACACTGAGTGGATGCTGAATCGCATTTAAGGCTGGCCGGAACCAGGTCCGGCAGGGCATCAGGTCAGGATTTACTTTGTGTGGCTGCTGCCTGAGGCTATCTGAGGCCTGTGCTTAAAGGGACTCCCCCTGGACAGCCAGTTCTCAGGTTTCCCTGCTTGCTTGCCTACCTCAATGAGGGACAGCAAAGCATTTTGTCTCTGCGTGCTTTGGTTGCCCTCACTTGGGACACCACAGCACTCTGCAACATGGAGCTGGAGCTGCCCCTGGGCACTCTGGTGCTTCTGTTGGACGCGTTGCTGCGAGCCTGGCTGCACTTTCTGCAGGCTGCCATCCGGGAGGTCCATCGGGGGCTGTCAGTATCCAGGAGGCCCTGCGGGAGAGCTTCCACCCTGAGGAGCACTAACAGTCTCCCTGGTCTGCCCCACTGGGGGCTTGTGCCTCATTCCTCCCTCACGTCCTTCCACTTACCCCGCCCCCCACCCTCCTTTCCTGATGTAAAATAAAATACACGTTTTTTCATAAACACAAACTGTCTTTAATTTAACAAAACTGGGGGGGGGGGAAGGGAATGAAACTCTGGTGAAACTGGGGAAAGGAGGCAGGAGAGGGGAAGAGAGAGGGTGGGAGAGGGGAGGGGGAGACCTGGGAGGAGGGAGCTGGAAGGGGGAAGCAAGGGGAAGAAGGGGAAGGGGAAGCTCAGAGCTCAGGGTTGGGGATCTTGCCGGACCAACTTGATTTTCATGAAAACCTGCTCCTGGGTTCGCATGTGGCATTTGGTGGCCAGGCTGGCAGCTATCCTGCCATAGACGGCTGCGTTCCTCTGTCTAGTGTGGAGATCATGGACGTTGGGGGCATCCCCCCCAAACCTGAATAAGGTACCTGATCTCTGCCCTGGACCAGGAAGGCGCCCACCTTTTCCAGGCCCTGGCAGGCTCCTGGGAGCTGGCAGACTGCTCCTGGGGAGCAGTGGAGGGCTGGCTGCCAATGGCTTGCTGGCTCATGTTTTGGGGCTACTGGGTCAGGGGCAGTGACTGCTGGCTCTGGGCTGGCAGGCTTGGCGCTGGCACAGGCACTGTGGTCGGAGTCTACCCCTTTAAGGGCTCTGGGGAGGGGGAAGGGAGAGGAGTGTTCTTGGTTGAGGCTAGAGTGGCTACCAGGGCACCCTGGGAAGGCTGGAAGCCCCCTATTTCAAAATAAGTGTCTACACAGCACTTATTTGAAATAGCTATTTCGAATTTGGTGTTATTCCTTGTAGAATGAGGTTTACCAAATTTGAAATAAGCACTCCGCTGTTTCGAATTTATTTTGAAATAGCGGTTTGGCTGTGTAGACGCTAGGAAAGTTATTTCGAAATAAGGGCTGTTATTTTGAAATAACTTTGCTGTGTAGACATACCCAAAGTGATTTCCTCCTCATGCAAGGCTAAAATGTAGCCACCTCTGGTGGACCACATCAGTTGAATAATAAGGCAAAAGAACACTATAAAATAGTTTAATGTAGGCCCAATGATGAATAGGGGCCAGAAGGGGCAACTGCCCCAGGGCTCATTGATTCAAAAGGGCCTGGGGTACCCAACTGCCACTGTTGTATGATCAGTGCAGCGGACTGGCTGCCCCTAGACCTGCCCCTTCCATCTGAGTTCCGTCTAGGTTTCATGGGCAGGAGATGCAGAATACTTTGCCCGAACAAATCTGCACTACAGGAGAATTTTAGGGAGGCCAAATGTAATTTCTGAAGTTGACATTTGTTCTGCCCTAGAACCCTAACTTCTGTGCTGGTGGGGTGGGTTTGTTTGTAATGATCACAAATGAGAGTGTCTTGGTTTTCTCTTCTGATTAACACATCCAGTGTGTAGATGTGGTTTCTCCAGTCTACCCCAAAGATATTCCACCTGTGTTGAAACTGGCCTGAAGGTAGCCCTTTCCTAAATTTGATTTTATTCACAAAAGGAATTAAAATGAAACACTATAAAACCCAGCTAAGCCTTCTCAAGAGATTTGGCATCTCAAATGATGTGCCATAAAGACCTCAGTCTATTTTTCCCCACCATAGAGAGGCATTCCCATCTCCTTCACTTACGGGCGCTTCTACACTGCAGGGCTTAACTGGAAATAAGTTACACAAATTGAGCTTTGTCAATTGCATATCTTATTTCAAAATAGCTTATTTTAAAATAGGGAGCGTGTACACAGCACTTATTTCGAAATAGAGCACTCTTCCTCTGACTACCCTTATTCCTTTTACAACGGGGACTACAGGAGTCAGAGTAAGAAGTCTTCCAGCTTGACAGCATTTTGACACTATGTCGAAATAACTACCTGCTATGTAGACATGGACTAAGTTATTTTGGAATAGTGCTAGTTATTTCAAAATAGTGTTGCAGTGTAGACATACCCTTAGAATAGCAACACATCATTTGCTACCACATATCAGGAAAACCCATTTAACCCTTTTTATTGAGGCAAACTGTGTTATAAACTAAACAAAACTGACCTGCTGACAAGAAAATTGACTGAATAATCAATACTGCTATTCGAATTCAAAAATTGGAGCAGCCTGAGTTCCTTTGTCTGGGACACTGACTGACTAAGTGGGACAAATGGGAACACTGATATGTTGTATAATACTCCGAATTAAAACATGTTTATCTTCCTTCTGATGATGAAATGTGTGCAAATAATTACAACTGGAGAATACAGAATGTGCAAAGGGCCTGCAAAGAAGCTCCAAAATATACTGAAGATTAATAAAATTATTTTCAAGTAAATGCTAAGTACAATATTTTCAATGAACCATGAACATATTAAGCTTCTAGAGCAGAGGTGGGCAAACTTTTTGGAGGGAAATTGTATGGAGAGCCAGTTAGGGAAGACTGGGGAAGACTGCGCCTCTCCAAAGAGCCAGGAGTGGCCTGGCCTCCACCCCTTATCCAACCTCCCTGTTCCCCACTCCTCCACCCTCTGTTCAATTCTCCCGCTTTGCTCAGTACCCCTGAGCAACCCCCAGGACCTCCCACCTCCTGTCCAATACCCCTGTTCCAACTCTCTGACCACACAGGGCATCGGGGCTGGTGGTACAGAGTTCTCCATGCCTAGGTGCTGGGAGAGCTAAGGCTACAGGGAAAGGGGAACAGATAAGGAGGGACAGGGGGCTAGCCACTTGTGCTCACTGTACTGCCCAGGAATTGGGCTGGCTCCTCCCAGCAAGGCTGTCCTGAAACCCACTCTCTGTTGGGAGCCTGAGCGCCAAAGGGAAGGCTCTGTTGGGCCACATGTGGGCCATGGTTTGTGCCCCACTCCTGCCCCTGGATTTAGAACACCTGGAAATTTTTCCATGCCCTTCAAGGGGATTAGTATTTGGCCCAGTATATAAAGTATGAGAAATGTTATGTGTGTGTGTGTAACACAATACACAGCTAACAATATAATGTACTGTTCAACGGTAATAAACAATTTACTGATCAAATCAAATAATCTGAAAATACACTATAAGGACATATATTATATTACTTTGTAAATAGAGGAAGATTATTTTGGCCATTCCATATGGACTCTGCTAATAATATCTACAATGAAGAATTATTTGTAAACCTTAAAGTGATGTATCAAGATAAAGCCAGAGCTTCTGCAGAAGTAGATCATTACTAACCTTATCTAAATTGGAAACACCATTATGCTGCATACTTACATTCAGGCTGCGTGGCAACCTTGATGGATTGCGAGCTCTCTCCTGGTCCCCATTCATTGTACGCCACCACTCGGAACGTATAGATCTCCTCTGGTTTCAGATTTCCCACAGTAAGCTGAAGTGTCTCAGACTGTGTTGTGTTCTGTGCCCGTTCCCTAAGTAAAAACATGAACACAGAAGAACAAACTTTAAAATTAACATAGTTTTCCAAGAAATATATATTTAATAATATTTGGCAAGCTAGCAAAGTATTGCTAACTCTTAACTCTGCCTTTGGGCTATAAATTAACTCATTCAATGGAGCCCAAGATAAATGCTGTGAGGACTACAAGAAAGTCAGAGATGGTCTATTATAAACACTTAATAAGAAACACTATTTTCTGGTTCCTTCTCTTTCTTAGTACAATAAGAAAAGGAAACTGATGGGAAACAAATTGCTATTCAATAAACAGCAACATCTGTGATCTTGACAGAGAGATGAATACTGGATCATAAACATGGGGCTAATGACAGAAAAACAGGTTCTGATTGTTCCACAAATCAAGTTTGTCAGTGCTACTAACAGATGTGCCTTCCTGATGATAATGGGGACAAAAGTACACCACCACCCAGCTAACAGTGCTGCATTCAGTAGTGTCAGTTACTGTAGCTAATGCAAAGAGATTGCTCAGAGATTAAGTGTGCTCATTTGATTGATTCCGTCGCCATTACAAAGGTCTGAAAGAAAAGCAAATTTGTAAAGTTTGTGCTCTGCCCCATATAGCTCTTCTAGCATCTTGGCAAAAATAGCAAAGCTGATTCAGAAGTGGTGTTTTCATAGCCTAGGAAGCTAGACAGCCTCTGATTCATGTACACGACAGCATTGAGCACATAGATCAAGGGCGTAGCCAGTTTACTGAACTGAATAAGGATTTTTGCCTTAGTCCCTTAAAAGAAAACCATGGCTGGACTTGTGCACGTACCCAAACCTGGGAGAGAGGTTACAAGGAGTCCTCTTTCCTTTGCATATCTACTCCGATTCCAGTCATGTTCCTGATCCTGGCCTCTAAGCACACAAGGACTAAGGGTGTGTCTGTTAGTGGCACTGGACTCCCTAAACAGGGCAGGAGGAAGCCATAATTTCATGTCCTTCCCTACTGACCAGACAGAGACTGGATTCTCAGAGGCACTGGGAATATCCCAGGTCCAATGCCCTAGAGGGCTATAACTGGAGCAGTGCTTTTCCAAACTTCTCCTACATTAAGCTGTGTCTTAAAAGCAACAGTAGAGCCATAACTCTTAAGCAGAGGAATAGAGTCTTCAGGCTCTGAGAAACAGTGAAAGCTTAGAGAGTTCCAACTTGGTGTTTGAGCTCCTTAAAATCTCACCTTCATAAATGCAGAGATTCTGAGGCCAGAAGGAATCACCTAATCTGACCGTTAGCATATCCTGGGCCCTAGAACAGCATATCTTTTAGGGAAATATTGAATCTTGATTTAAAAATCATCAGGGGTGGAGAATTTACCATGATCCTTGGTGAATTGTTCTGATGGTCAATTATTCACACCATCAAAAATGTACAACTTATTTACAATCTGAATTTGTCTAGCATCAGCTTCAAGCCATTGGATCGTGTTCTGCCTTTCTCTGATAGGATGAAGAGCTCCTTATTAAATATTTATTTCCCATGTAGAGAGATACTTACACACTATAAAAAAGTCACCCCTTAACCTTCTTTTTTGTTATGCCAAATAATCTGAGCTCTTTGAGTCCATCAGCATAAGGGAGGATTTCTGTAGACTAACAATAAATTCACAAAGTGACAGTATATAGGTAGGATTGGCAAATGCCTGTTAATGGCTTCATTACCACTTGAATGGCTCTTTCACAGATTCAATGTTCTGATAATAGGTCTGGCAGTCTTTTTTTCACTTTTAATTAGATCCTTTCCTGAGGAAGCAGAGCCACAGAGCAAGAAGAGGAAGAGGCAGGTGGGTCGATACTAAGAACCAGTGGTGCTCCAAATTTTTGGGTGCTCTATGCAACTGTGCATTCTTCACACTGGTAAGCATGACTTTGCTAAAAGGGCCTGAATCTTCAGTGCTTTTCAACTTGTGTAGTCAGTGCAAAGTCATGCAAAATACTACCAATGATGCAAGTGAGTGAAAAAGATGGTATAGTAGCATTTTTCTTTCTGCAAAATAATGAAGAATCAAGTGCATTGGAAACAGAGATGGACTATTTATAACTGTTTTGCTTCTCAGATCTACATCTCAGGTAGCATATCTTAATCCATTCAGAATTAGGCATGTCAGAATAAGTGCTCAATAAACAGATAGTGATTATGGCTGTAACTTTCAAAGGCTCCTCAGAAATGTAGGTACTCATTTTCCATCAAATTTCAATGGTATTTGAGTCCCTTAGGCTCTTTGAAAAATAACAATCCTAGGTGTCCCTGTGCATGGCAATCTTGCTCTATACTAACCAAAACCTTCTTTTTTATATGCCAGAAAAGATTAACAGTATTATATTAACACACAGAAACATCGAGGACTTGCAGCACCTTAGAAACTAACAAAAAATGTAGATGGCATCATGAGCTTTCGTGGGGACAACCCACTTCTTCAAGTGAAACCCATTGGGGAACATTTTAACTTGCCCGGGCACTCACTAATGGATCTGAAAGTGACTATACTATTACAAACCAATTTTAAAAACCAGCTGGAGAAAGAAGCTGCAGAACTTGGTTTCATTTACAAGTTTGACACCTGTAATCAAGGTTTGAACAAAGACCTTGGTGGGCCATTGTTCCACACCCTAATGACATAAAAAGCTAAGCACTAGGACTTATAGCCTATTTAGTACAGACACTCTGACAATATTTTTTCCCTTCTTTTTCCCTTCTCATCCCTTCTCTTTCTCTATTTATTTGTACCCTAGCCCCCTTATTCAATTCATCTGAAGAAATGGGTCGTGCCCATGAAAGCTCATGATACCATCTACATTTTTGATAGTCTCTAAGATGCTGCAGAACTATTTGTTCTTTAATTTTTTTCAGTTACAGACTAATATGGCTACCCCCGAGAGTATTATACTAGAGCAGGTTCCATTATTTGTCTAACTCCCATTTTGAGGGGTTCCCAGCTATCATACTGAGGCTGTCTTCCAAGTGAAGTATTAGAAACCTGACATCTGAGACTAGAAATATTATTTTTCAATTGCCAAACATAATTGTCCTATATGCCTTATATCTCAGATTAATGACCTGAGACTAGCTGATGTGTTGCTTTACAAAATCTAAGGAGTTTTTTCATGCTTCCCCCACTTTCTTCTAACTTCAGCAAATAAGAAATGTACTATAGCAAAAAATAAATGTTCCAAACTTGACTGAGTAAGAACTGAGTAATAACCCATCAAGGACCTCAGGATTTAACCCAGGAGAAAATAACACAAAAAGAAGGGCTCACATTAATGAAATCCATTAACACTTTACAATTGCTTTCAAGTTCACATGGGAAGCAACCCAATACTGTGGTAATGGGCAGTACTTAGATAGATAGATAGATAGATAGATAGATAGATAGATAGATAGATAGATAGATTCAAAAATGGATGTTCCAAATTATGCTTTCAAATCCTAAATTCTGATTTAGGCACCTACTTAAGTCATTTGATTTTCATATGAGAAGAATGAGCCACTCATTAGGGCAGTAGGCTAGGACATGGGAGACCTCGGTTTAGATACCTACTCTGTGACAGTCCTCTTGTATGACTTTGGGCACATCACTTAGTTTTTCTCTGTCTCCTTTCTCCATATATAACATGGGGATAAAGCACTAGCCGACTTCATAGAGGTGTTATGAAGATAAAGACCTTGACAATTGTAAGATATTCAGAAACTAAGATGATGAGGTCCATATAAAATACCACAAATACTAAGGAGGATCCCGCAGTTCCTACTGGAATCAGGTGCCTTTTATATTAGACGACCAGTTTTCAGAAATCTTGTCCAGAATTTTCATGTGTAAAATAAACGACAGTTTCTATGGTGATTCACCAATCTATAAAATGGAGCCTACAATATGTAATTTCCAAAAGTGAATGTAGATCATCTTATGTAAGTGTATTAGGGTGCCAATAATGCAATTACATTGTTCCCATACACCTTTTAAGTGAACAACAAATGTTTTTACATTGTATCAAACATTTAATTAGTTGTTACATGGTGGAAGACTATGTGGAAGTTAATGTTCCTTGATATGAAATGAATATTATTAATTTAATAAGGTTTTAGCACTTTAAATTCTTTTGTTACTATCTCACCCTGTGAAGTAGCAGAAAGACCTGGATTATAACAGCAAAGTAATAAACAAACACGTGTAGTGTATCTGGCAATAATATTTAAAAGCTTTCTGATGGAAATCTTTCTGGAAGATACGTGTCAGTCAATAAAGAGGTAGCTGAGAGAAATTCTATAGTCTGTATTACAAAGATCATACTAGACACTTTAATAACCTCTCTGGCCTTAAGTTTTCACACTTGTTAATTTGTGACCAAAAACAAAAACAAATGAATTCCTTGGCCCTTCACAATAATAATATAGACCCTGATACTCCACATATGAACCTTTATTTCAAAGGTAGTCTTACTTGCTTACAAAAGGACCAATCTCCTTCCAAGTTTGGAACTTAATTTAATTTACCAGAGGGAAAAAAACCTCATTCTAATAGTAACTGAGAAGAAAGATGGGCACATCCCAAATTCCCAGATCCAAAATAATTCAGAATTTCAAGGGTTAGAATCTAAATGTGGATTTTGTTTCAGTATATATATAATATATATACACACACATATTGTGCATGGTTAACAAGGTATGTTTTGAGTTGATATTTTAACTGAATGTCATTTTTTTCTCAAAATAACACGCACTAGATTATGAACAAATTCACAAAATTAAATAATGGGACTGTCTTTGTGGTGACAAATGTAAAACCTCATGAAGATCAAAATACCTGCATAAATCCGTGCCTACACTTGTCAAAAGTCAAAACAGAGATGTGGGAGAGGGAGTTTAAACAAACAGACAGAGATTAAAACTGCATGTTTAAATTAAAGCAGGAAAGAGAACTGAATAAAATAACGCCCAGCACAAGGGCAGGTTTTAAGACCAGTTCAGACTGAATCATGACAATAACCCCAAATTTGGGCAGAGAGGGGAGGAATAAGTCACATCTGAACCAGGAGGTAGATATGAATATTGACTCTAACTCCCTATTATGAAAAGTGAATTTTCAGAGGGGGAAAAAAGTGCTACACAGTGCACAGAACAAACGGAAACTCGCTCAAAAGAGTTTGCAACCTGTAGAATATGCTAAACCTAAAGCCTGGATTCAAATGCACACAAACTTTAGGGAATTTAAAAAGCTAGGTCTGGATCCAGATTTTGCATCTTGAGCCCATTGCTCATATTAAAGATTTGGAAGAAAATTATTAGGGCTGTCAAGTGATTAAAAAATGTAATCGCAATTAATTGCACAATTAATTGTGCACACCTCCCCTTTTAAACGCCACCGCAGTGTTTTAACAGCCAGAGCTGCATGGAGCCCGGGATCAGCTGGAGTCCCCAGCTGACCCCAGGCTCCATGCAGTGCTGCCCCTTGGAAGTGCCGCAGCGGCATTTCCAAGGGGCAACGAATTAGGAGTCTGGGATCAGCTGGGGAATCCAGCTAATCCCTGGCTCTGCTGTTGCAAAGCCCCTTTGAAGTGCCAGAGTGGCACTTTAAAGGGGCTATGCAACAGCGGAGCCGGGATCAGCTGTGGACTGCAGCTGATCCCCAGCTCTGCTTGCCCTGCCACTTTGAAGCGCCTGAGTGGCACTTCAAAGTGGCAGCGCAGCATTAATGCCTGCGATTAATGCATTAAAAAAATTAATGCGTTAATCCTGCCCTGCGTTAATCACAGGCATTAATGCAGATCAATTGACAGCCCTAAAACTTATCAAAAGCACGTTTATGATTGAGGAGCCTGAGACCCATTGTCTTTCAGTGAAACATAGGAGTAAGTAGTATTTATGATTTTCATTCCTGTAGCACATAGGAGCACCAGTCACAGTACCAGCTGCTCACAATCTGGGTAGGTTCCTGAGTAAGTCACTTCTGTAAATGGGATATGTCTACTCGGGAAAGTTTTACAGATGACATAGAAATAGCTATCTTAAGTCTTGTTCTACTCTGAGCAGTCTAAAAGTGACTCTTTAGTAAGCTTACTTTATTTGGGAAGAGGTTTAAACTAAACCACACTGAGGGTACATCTAGATTACACACCTTTTTCGACAGATATTTTCGAAAAAGCCTCTTTTGAAAAAGAGCGTCTAGATTGCACAAAGCAGATCGAAAAATTAATCCGCTTTTTGGAAAAAGAGTATCCAGACTGCCTGGATGCTCTGTCGAAAAAGGGCACCTGGAAGCACTTCTGCCAGGGCATGGGGGCAGCCTTTACTTCCAGGTCCTGCAGCATGCTCCTTGCAGAGACGGGTGCTTAAAGGGATCCTCCTAACCAGCCATTGCTCTGCTCCTGCAGCTGGCTTGCCTACCTCCTAGAGGGACAGCAAAGCTTCTGCAGTGCTTGCTTTGAGTGCCCTGCTTTTCTGGGACACCACAGCATTTTTTGTCCTGCTTGTGTTTTGTACTTTGAATTGTTTTTTTGCCATGGAGCCGGAGCTGCCCGTGGGCAGGCTATGGCCCCACACTATGATGCTGGAAGTTCTGCTGCATCTTCATGAGACCATCATGATGTTTGTGGCAGAGCTGGATTCAGAGCCCAGCTTTGAGCCCCTCACTCAGGCTGCAGCCCCACTGCCCTTGCCACCGAACTTATTCCTGCAGAGACGAGTTTAGAGGCTGGACACCAGTTCAGACTGGTGGGACCGGCTTGTTATGGAACAGTGGGACGATGAGGCTTGGCTTCGAAACTTCCATATGAGGAAGTCCACCTTCCAGGAGCTGTGTGCTTGGCTCGTCCCTGCCCTACAACACCAGGACACCCACTTGCGGCCCACCATCCCCCTGGAGAAGCGGGTCGCTATTGCCCTCTGGAAGCTGGCCACCCCCGACAGCTACCGCTCTGTGGGACACCAGTTTGGCGTGTGGAGGTCTACTGTTGGCGCCGTCTTGATGGAGGTAAGTCACTCTCTGGGGACAGTCCATGGGGGGGGGCAGATAAGGGGGGCGGTCAAGACCAGGCAGAGGGAATGGGGATGGGGTGGCAGTGATAGAAGCCCTCCTGGCTTCACCCTGTTGTGGTGTGGGGGCGGACGGGGGGTTACCTGAGGGGGGGCTCTTGGGGTTTGGGAGGGGGGAGCACATCTCATCAGCTCAGGTAACTCCTCTAATCTCCTGTTATGAGTGTTTCTATTTGTCCCTTTGTTCAGATGGTGATGGCCATCAATTAGGAGCTGCTTCACAGGACTATCCGCTTCGGAGACCTGGAGACCATCATGGCCAGATTTGCGGGGCTAGGATTTCCGAACTGCTGTGAAGCACTCAACACGGGATGCACATCCCAAGCTGCGCACAACCTCATCAAGCAGCCCAGTATATTAACAGAAAGGGCTACTTTTCTATGGTGTTGGAGGCCCTGGTCGACTACCGGGGACAATTCACAGATATTTGTGTCGGGTGGTCAGGTCAGGCACACGATGCCCGTATCTTCCGGAACTCATAACTGTACCACAGGCTGCAGACTGGGACATTCTTTCTGGAGAGAAACTTTGCACTGGGGGATGTGCGGATGCCTATGTGCATCATGGCCAATGCGGCGTACCCCCTTATGCCCTGGCTCATGAAGCCGTTCATTGAACGCCTGGATGTGAGCAGGGAACTGTTTAACTCCCACCTGAATTGGGCTTGCTTGCAGGTAGAATGCACCTTTGACTGTCTGAAGGGCCGATGAAGATGCCTGCGCACTCGGCTGGACATGGGGGGAACGCAACATACCTGAAGTGGTTGCTGCCTGTTGTGTGCTGCACAACCTGGTGGAGAGGAAAGCGGAGGCCTTCCTCCCAGGGTGGGGGACATGGCTGATGTGGAAGGGAGGCAGTTTGAGCAGCCCCGGACAGCTGCCATCCACCAAGCCTACCAATCAGGATTGCACATTCGGGAAGCCCTGAGGGAGAGATTCTCCCAAGGAGCCCAATGAGTTTCCCCAGGGCCTTCCAAATGTGGGTTTTCCCCATGCCCCCAGTGCCTTCCCCCCAAAAAGCTCTCCCTGCCCCACGTTGCACACATTCACAGAAAACGGAGGCAGGTGTTCTTGACAATATGTGTACAGTTTATTGCACTGTTGATTGTCCCAAAACCTATACAACTGTTTTGTAAAGAAAAATAAACTTTTGGTTAACAAAGTAAAGTGCTTCGCTTACTGACTTTCACAGGTGGGAAGGGGGATGTAAACCTGGAAGGGGGAAGGGAGGCTCAGGGCTGAGGGTGCCGCCTGGATGAAGAGCCCCTGCCACCTTGGCTGCGGGGGCCTGCTCGGAGATGGCTGTGCATGCGGGCTGGGACAGTAGGGGGCTGTACAGAAGGTGGGGCTGCACCTGGGTCTGGGATGGAAGGAGGTGAGGTGGCGGCAGGGAGTGAGGCAGGGGTAGGCTGAGCAGGAGGAGCAGGAACAGGCACAGGACTGGGGAAGGAATGCATTAACAGGTGTGTTGTGAGCAAGACACGAGAAGTCATTCTTCCGCTCTACTCTGTGCTGGTTAGGCCTCAGTTGGAGTATTGTGTCCAGTTCTGGGCACCGCATTTCAAGAAAGATATGGAGAAATTAGAGAGAAGAGTCCAGAGTCCAGAGAAGATCAACAAGAATGATTAAAGATCTAGAGAACATGACCTATGAAGGAAGGCTGAAAGAACTGGGTTTGTTTAATTTGGAAAAGAGAAGACTGAGAGGGGACATGAGAGCAGTTTTCAGGTATCTAAAAGGGTGTCATAAGGAGGAGGGAGAAAACTTGTTCACCTTGGCCTCTGAGGATAGAACAAGAAGCAATGGGCTTAAACTGCAGTAAGGGAGGTTTAGGTTGGATGTTAGGAAAAACTTCCTAACTGTTAGGGTGGTTAAACACTGGAATAAATTGCCCAGGGAGAGTGTGGAATCTCCATCTGTGGAGATATTTATGGGTAGGTTAGATAAATGTCTATTAGGGATGGTCTAGACAATACTGGGTCCTGCCATGAGGGCAGAGGACTGGACTCGATGACCTCTCGAGGTCCCTTCCAGTCCTAGTATTCTATGATTCTATGAAGGCCATTGCCTCCTGGATAACAGTGCAAATTGTAATGTGCTGCTGGACAAATGCATCCAGCAAGAGACTGCACCACTCTGCCTCTGCCTGAATCCTCTGTGTAAATGTCTCCTGCATCCCTTGCAGGACCAAGATGTGCTGGCGCACCAGGTCCAAATATGTGCAGTGCCGACGGGTTCCCTGCAGCTGTCTGGGTGGTGGGACAGGTGTGGCGCTCCCCTCCTGTATAGCTGGTCCAGCTGTGGAGGACAAAAGGGAAAAGTCATCACTCATGCATGCTCACACTTTCCCTGAGCGGGCATGCCCTCCTTCTCAGCAGTCAGTGCCTGTCCTAGGGTCAGGGGATGCTCATGTGGTCTCAGCAAGGCATGGTGTGTCCTGGCCAGCAGCCATGGCTTCCCTGCAGCCCAGAAGGTGTGCAGGCCACCATCCTGCCCCCCCGCCCCTCCCACACACACACCATGGCCAAGCAGCACAGACAAGTGTCAGGCCACAGTTGGGGTTCCCCACAGGTTGCTGAGAGTCCTGAAGCTGTGTGGCAATCCCAGGGTCCCCAACCCATGCCTACACCTGGCATCACTGTCTGCAGGAGCAGGTGGTGCCTCGCACCCATGCGGGTGCAGGGGTAGGACGGCCCTCTCTGTGGTTGGCCATGTGTGGGGCCCCCCTAGGCTGTGATCAGCATGACACGTCACAGTACTGCACCATCCACTTTGCTCCCGCCTCCCCTGCCCTGTGTGTGTTGGACTCTCACAGCACTCACCTGATGTTCCCTCCCCGGTGTCCAAAGTTGTCTGGGAGGCCTCCTGCATCTCCGGGACCGGCTCCAGGGTGAGAGTCACTGTGCTCCTGGTGTCTTCCTCCTCCTCCTCTTGGAGCTGCTGGTCCTCTGGGGTGTCATCCTGGAGCTGCAGCCGCTGCTGCACAGGTGTCTCCATCCCGGACTCCACAACCTTCTCTGGAGACAGGGGTTCCCCTGCACCCAGGATCCGGTCCAAGTCCTCATAATATGCGCAGCACTGTGGTGCTTCCCCAGAGCGGGAGCTGCGCTGACGGGCCCTAACATACCCCTGCCTGCAGCTCCTTCACCTTGGCTCTGACCTGGTCTAGTGTGCAGCGTGGGTGGCCTTTCTTAGCAAGACCATCAGCCATTCTGGCTTAAATGTCCGCATTCCTCCTCCTGGACTGCAGGGCCTGAAGAGACTCCTCCTCAGACCAGAGCTCCAAGAGGGCTTTGAGCTTAGGCCCAGACCAGGACGGTGCCCAGCATTTGGTGCCCCTGGCTTGCTGCGGGGATGTATCCCTGGAAGGGCCAGGGGAGATCTCAGGGGGCTTGTCCCTGGGACATGGCTCTGAGTGGCCCTACCAGGAAGAGCTGAGCAGTCAGGGTCCTGGCTGGAGCTGGCTTGCTGCCACAATGCTATTCCTGGGTGCCTGTGCCTTTAAAAGATAGCTACAGGCAGGAACAATAGAGGTGAAAGGTTTGGAAGGAGTGTCCATCAGGGCTTCTTCCTGGAGGCCTTTATTTTCGAAATAAATTCTTCCCCCGCATCCACACATACCTTTTTTTGACAGATCTCTGTCGAAAAATAGCCTTCTTCTTTGTAAAATGTGGTTTACTGCCTTGGACAAAACTGCCGCGTTCTTTCAATTTACTGTCGACAGAATGCGGCGGCAGTCTAGACGCAGGTAAAGATTTTTTGAAAAAAGGCCATTTTTTTCAAAAAATCCCTATAATCTAGACACACCCTAACTAGTGCCAGAATATACTTGTATAACAATATCCTTTTAAATGTACAGTCCAGTTTACACTGAACAAAGTTTACACTGAACAGTCATTCTGGCACTGTTGAAAATTTTACCCTTATTTTTAAAGTGTGACATGATATTTTAATGGAAAACATAAACATTAGCATCTACTAACAGATGTTTACCATTACTTCTGATCACTTATTACTTTGAATCATGTTTTTTTTCCCTTTAAGTAACTGTCTTTGCTAGCAAATAGTTTGAAAGCATTATATCTAAACCAATCTATTCCTTAGTTTAGATACAGGCATTTTCTGTGGTCTTTATTTATTTATTTATTTATTTCCTAATAAATTTACATTTGTATTATCAGGGCTCGACAAACCGCTGTCTCTACTCGCCTGTGGCGAGTAGATTTCAGCCGGTCGCTCCATGCGCCCCATTCACCGGCACTGCGCGCATGCGCGGTGTGGGGCTGTCGAGTAGCTCTCGCCGCAGTTTGTCGAGCCCTGTGTATTATCATGCTTATAAGGAAAAGCCAACAGCCACAGATCCTGCTCTTTACCATTAAGTGCTTTTCTTATCAACAAGCAAATTTATTTCAGTGTTTGATCCCTTGAAAGCTTCAGAGGGGGAGCTGAGTTAGTCTGTAATAGGAAAAACTTAAAAAACTACTAATAGTCTAGCAGAACCTTAAAAACTAACAAAACATGTAGATGGTATCATGAGCTTTCATGGGTGCAACCCACTTCTTCACATGACTGGAATATTAGAAGTCCAGATCCAAGAATAAATAAGGGAAGGGGGTGAGGAGGAGGAAAAAGAGAAAAAGAGAGAAAAGAGGCTGATAAGAACAGTTAGCAGCTCCATTGGTTTGGTTGGTTGGTTGGTTGGTTGGTTAAGTCATTAGGATGTGGAAGGTTGTGTGCCAGCCAGCTGATGTCCCTGTTCATACCATTTGCATAAGAATTAAATTTGTAAATGAAGGCCATCAAAAGTACATCAAAGGTGAGAATATAGTGATACATGCTTTTACTTCCAAAGGAGTTTCTCTTTGGCAGTGTTGAGTCAGGGAAGCTCTCTTGTTCAAATTTCAGTACCATTTTAAATAAACTTCTCCTTGTTGTCTGGTAAGGAAAGACATCCTTGAAAGGAATCCAGCTTGTTTTCAGCAATCTGCTGTTTATTATCTCAAGTTCAAAAACTCGCCTGGCTCTTTAGTATCCAGTAACAGTATGCAATGCAAGAGTGCTGATGGGGAAGGTTTAAAATTTACTTACTGGGGAAAGTTGGAGTAGCAGTAAGGAAAGTGTACAATCTGTGGAAACTTGGTTCTCAATCTAGTTCTCAAACTTATAAAATGGATGTCACCCAGTAGTTATTGTACAGCTTTAGTTTGGCTCTGAAGAGGTATGATGATATGGACTTATACACATCCCTAGCATTACCAGTACTGTCAATCGTCAAGCAAAATTACTGTTATTCTCAAACACTGGGAAGAGCTTCTTATTCTAGAGTTACAGTAATTTGCTTGACAATTTCTTTGCATGCCCGAGGTTAATGTCATATCCACTACTTTTGTAAAGAGAAAAATAGCTCTTCTGTAAAAATAATGTATAAACAATAAATGACTCAGTAGTCTATGCAGGCACTTAAAGTAAAACGGCATACATTTTGCTCAGCCTCACAGGCTGAAAGTTCAGAAGACCAGAGGCACTTCTCACCATGGCTAAACTGTGAAATGTAGTTTTTAAGAAAGTTTTCAATTACAATTGGCATTTTTAAGCTACAGGCTGTCAACTTGCTAAAAAGATTTTTGTTTTATATTGGAAGCATAACCTTTGCAAGTGAAACAAAAGACAGGACTATGCAAGTGAGTGTTAGCAACTTCCATATCTATATTAGGTCTAGATTCTGATATCCTCAATGCATACTACCTTATTCAGTGAATAGTGCTACTGAAATTAAATGGGAGAAAATATTCAACCACTGTAAGGGAACTGGAGGCTGCCCTTAATATACAGATATAGACACGGATATATCTTGCAGTTCTATATAAATGTTCCATATTTAAATACGGAAGTAGTCTTTTGACAGTTAAGCTGATATCAGCCATTGTTGAAAACAGGATTCTAGGCTAGACAGACCAGTGATCTGATTCAGTATGGCAATTCCTAGACTAGCATTAAAGCAAATGAAAAATAATTGTAATAATGCTTTGCACTGTTACAATCCTCAAATCTCAAAGCATGGAAATTTTCATGTGTGATATGGGAGGTATTATCATCCCTGGTTTAGGATACTACAGCACAAATGTTGACATCCATATTTTCAAGAATGGCCACTTATTTCACCACATAAATTGTTGGGTGCCCAAATTGAGATAGCTAATGTATAAGGCTACAATTTAGCCATAGGTATTTTTAGTGAAAAGGGGACAGATCATGGGCAATAAATAAAAATGAATGTCCATGACTTATACTGTAAATACCACTGACTAAATCTGGGGGAAGGGCTGCTGCAGGGGGCACCTATGGGGGCTGCTGCAGAAGAATGCCTCAAGGGGCTGCTGATGGAGGGGCAGAGCCTGACACAGCACCAGCTGCTGGGGGCCACCGGAGCAATGTGGCTGGCAGTGGGGCTGCTTCAGCAGCAGCCAGTGTGGCTAGCTGCAGGGCCAGCCATTTGGATGGCCCTGGTGTCAGCCACACTTGACCTGGAACAGTAGTCCGTTTCTGAACCCCCCTTGAGGGGGTTAGAGGCAGCCTCCTCCCAAGTTGAGAATGGGTCATCTGGCTCTACTGACAAGGATAACTATTGCAGCTTTCTTTTTTTCCACCCCTACCCAGTTTTCCCCTACTTGTCATGGGTTGAAAGTATCCTGCCCTGTGAGGTAAAGATGCTGGTACTGAATTCTATCTATTGGTAGCCAACAGCACACACAGAGACTGTTACCTCAGTATCCTAGCACTGAGGAAGCACCATTTAGAAATGGTTCAACTTTACACCTAGGTTGGTCTTGGGTCAAAATTTCTGAAGCCTGAGGATGGCAATCAGGACCAAAGGTAGTTTGTTGGTCTGAGGTATGATGTCACTCTATGTGCAGGAGGTCCTGGACTAGTCTTCCCTAAGGGAGCATTTACAGCTGTACCTTCACATTTCCAGGCTTTCTGCCTGTTTGCCTCCTTGCTTTTCAGTTGGAAACTCATGGGAAATGCTGCTTTCTAAAGATTTATTGGGCAAGGGCATGAGTCTGCTTTAGGGTGCATGAGATCTCAGGTTCGAATTTCATCCAAGCCCTTGCCAAAGTTGTTTTTGCAGCTGAACCTTTAGGGCTTCTTTGCTTGTATTTTTCTCAAACATCCCATAGAATGAGAGCCGCATTAGCATTCGCGTTTGGTTCCTTTGCCCAGGCATATGATTCTTACTTAAGGTGTGAGAGCATGGAGAAGACTTGGAAAGGTGAAATCAAATGCATTCCTTTTTTGTTGTAGGCTAAACCTGTGGGGCATTGGTTTGGATGCCAAAATTATGAGAAATGGTATTCACATTGGCTTCAAATCATGGTTGATTTTATGAGTTTAAGTGTCACTTAGGGTGTGAGAGGCCCTTCAGTCAAGCCCTTCCAAAAGGGTGTATTGTCCCTGTCCCTTTCTCTCTTTTCCAGACTTTTGCCTGTTTTTCTCCCCAATACTGTGGTGTGAGAGCTGCATTAGTGTGTGAATTTTTGTTTGCTGCTCTGGGTGGGGAAGATAGACCAACTGTGGAGGTAACCTTGGAAAGGTGAAGATAAGCTCAATCCTTTGCAATTTTCTCCTTAAAGCCATCTGGTCTTTTTTTCTGAAACTTCCTAAGTGTGCCGAGCCCCTCCCTTAGAAGGGTGATTTGTTTTTCTAAGGGCATGAATCTCACAGAAAGTGTCAGAGACCCAGGGTTCAAATCCCAGACAGATCCTAGTTACGGTTTCTTTGTTGCTGTACATGAATTTGGGGGCTAGTCAAACGGGGCATCTTTGCTGCAGAGCTTTCCATTTGGTTAGTGTGACTGAGTGATCCACTCACTGCTGGATGGTCCCTTTTTGGGGCTCACATGGGGAATTTGCTCAGTCGACTGACACCCCAAACAGTGGTTACACCCTGCCAGTTCCTCCTCTGCAGCCCCTTGTTCCTGCAGCCAGTTCCTCCTCTGCAGCCCCTTGTTCTCAGGAGCTGCATCTGTTCTCTTGGTGATTCATCTCTCCGGCTAGGTCACTCAGCATTTCACCTCTTCTGAATACATTGCTTCCATTATCTTTCACTATCATAACGACCCAAGCCATCTTCCCATTCAGTGCCCCAAACACCTGGGCTACGTCAAGCCGTCCACTCTGGGATCCAGTCCAGGGACCCTATACCCAGCAGTTCTGGGCTATTTTTCTTTCCCTGGACTGGTTCTTACAACTCCTTGCTCTGGGTGTACCAGCCCCAAACCCTCCTCCCTCTTTCCAGTGAGTGAGTGTCCTTCCCCAGCAGCAGCCTCTCTCTGTTACCAGCTTCCTGGCTTTAGAGGCCATGCCCGTGACCTACCCTGCTGAGTCTGCTTGCACTCAGGTTCTGCTCCCCGGCTTTTCTTCCAGGTGCAGCTTGTGAAGGTAATGGTTTTACCTGACCAACTTAACCCTTTCAGTCCTGTGTGGGATAAAAACCCCAGCACAGTTAGTGTTATGTTTGGTTTACTCTGAGCAGTGATGGACTGCTAACTCACATGCAGCTTGTTGGTCTAGGAGCATGATAATTACTTTAGAAGAAAGCAGTCATGGGTTTGAGTCCCTAATAAGCCTTGGGAAAGGGCATCTTTCCTCAAGCACCTTGCAAGGTGTGCTGTAGCTATCTATCTCTTCAAAAGTCTGCTGAGCCCCAGTTGCCTTAGTGACTGAAATTAGTGCTGGTTTGACCTGGTGGCTGAGAGAACCATAGTACACTTGGTAGACTGTGCTGTAACTGAAACCAATGTATTTGAAAATGTAGAAAAACATCCAAAATATTTATAATAAATATAATGGTTATTCCATTGTTTAATAGTGCAATGAAAAGTGTGATTAATCACAACCCTTTTAACTCACACAATTCATTGTGCTTAGATTTTTAATTGTTTGACAGCCCTATTAATATGTTATCTTCACAACACAATGTTACAGGTAAGTCTGTGGCAGATATATGAATAAAACTCTACAATCCTGGTTCCCAGGGCTGTGCTTTCAACATAAGTCCATCATTCCTCTTCAACTTTATAGACACTCCACAGGGCTCCCAAAAATGACATCATGTTTCAGGAAGATGGCTGCCTCTAGCACTAGCCTTCGAAATGCCAACTTAATTAAAGAGGTTTCTGGAAAAAAATACATTTTCAACCTTTAATCATAAAAAGACATCCTGTGGGCATTATGTACTTGCAGAGTGTTCTGCTGAGCAAGACGGGTGCAGTTTTCCATCGAAGAGAATGGTTTGACTCTTATGAGAATTTAGGCCATAAATGTAGCTTTTTGTTTGTTCTGAGTGGTGCAACGTGGTGTTTTTCTAAAAAAACCCGTGTACAGTTTGAACCTCTATAAACCAGAACTCTCTGGTCCACCAGCATCCACTGTCCAGCCCTACCCAGGCCAGAATCCACAGCAGGGCCAGCAGCCTGGCCTGGGCTGGTAATCCAAGCAAAGCTGGTGGACAGGACCCCAGACGGATGGAAGCAAGGCCGGCAACCCAGCTTTTAATGTAAAACAAAAAACAGAGCCACTCCAGGGGACTGGCTTCCAAGGGAGGAGGGATGCAATTGGGGCTGGGGGTGGAGCCTAGAATTTACCTTCCTTGGTCTGGCAAATTCCCTTGTTTGGGACCTGTCAGGTTCCAAGGTGCTTGCCCAGGGAGGTCCAACCTGTATATTTTAGCATAATCAAATAACACATATAATGATAAAGATCAAAGGCCTAACCCTGCAGCTTTTGCACACTCTAATCTCCAAGATTGTCCTTTGGTAACACTGTATTAATTATTATTTATTACTAAAAGTATTATTGTAGGATCTATAATCCCTAGTCATATATCAGGGCTTCCTTGTGCTAGGCACTTCACAAACATAGAACACAAACACCATCCCTGGTCCAAACGGCTTACAATATAAGACAAGAGACAATAGATGGATATGGACAGACAGGAAAGTACAAGTAAACAATGAGAGAATAGGAGTGGGCCCTTGATAGCTAAGCACATACTTCACTGTGGATCAGGTATAGTTGCCAAAACAACAAGGCTGAACCAAAAAATCTCTCTCTGCAGACGCTGCTCCACTTTAGAAAATGAGAACAAAATGGAAAGAAAAGTTTTTTGGGGAAATGACTACACAGAATGATCCTGGGGTTCCCAGTTTATTAGTTCTCAGTGATTCCATTGCAAATCCATTTACTTCTAGCTTTCATTCCAATTCCCCCTCAGACTCTGTGTTCTGTCTGGCTCATACAAGAGCACCAATAGCCATCACACAGTTGAGGTGTCTTACAAGTACAGCAAAGTGAAAGTGGCAGAATGAACTCCATCTGGATTATGGACAATTATGTGAAAAAAGGGAAAAATCCAACTTAACTCTCAGACCGCAGGTTGATTTTCCCTGGTAGAAAAACAAAACAAAACTAAAAGTATGTATATTGTGAACATTAGACAGGGAAACATGGGAGCAACAACAAACAAGATTACCACAACACCTTTTATTACAGAATAACTTTTCAATCTATAACTATAAATACTTATGAAGCAATCTTCAACACAAAACTCTACTATTAACATCTCACTTCTCACCTGAAATACCTGTACCACTCTTGCACCCAACCTTGTTATCTCATTTTATACCGCTGCTGAATGAGACATTGGCTTTGTGCTACAGCAATCCTCCTTTATCGCTTAAGATAAAGCTCACCAAATTTAATTTCACTTGTGATTTTAACAGAATTTGAACCAGTGTCTCCAGAAGGAATGAAAGGTAAATGTACTAATCTACTAGCCACATTTTCAGACAAGAAATTAGGATGATAAAGTTGCTACAAGTAAATTGGGATTGTATAAACTGCAATCAATATCCTGCCATTCTAGACACAGAGGTGTTCTGATATCAAAGAACTAAGCATGGTCTATGACCTTAGATAAATTACAATAAATAGATTGCCATGGGAAATGATTGTGTCTTTGTACTGGCTATTATTGTGATATATTGTGTCCAAAAACATAAGAATAGTTTATGAGATGATATTAAAACCTTGTGCAGCTTTAGGAATATGAGCATTCTACTAACAGTAGTGGACTGGTTAAGCTGTCTTAATCATTGGCACTTACCTGTTGACGTTTTCTCTGGAGAAGTAGACAGTGTATGCCAGGATATTCCCTTTCGTTTCTGCCGGTGGACGCCAGCTGAGACGGACAAATCGACTGGAGACCAAAACAGGGACCACATCTCGGGGAGCAGAGGGAAGGACACTGGAACTTGGGATAGCTGAAGGGGAAGGAGAGGAATCAGTCAGAGAGGTTGGTGGAACAAGGGTTTCAGGGCTGGTGGGAAGCACTGTAGTTGGCACAACTGATGCGTTAGAAAACAAAAGGCCAAGATGAAATGGAAGTTTGTGAATAAAATGAATGGGAAGAGGGGGGAAAAAAAGAGAAAATTGACAGTAAAGCTACATTTGAAAAATACAACATTCTGAGCAGGCAACAAACCACAATGTTCAACACCAACAAGAGTAGGACTAAAATGACTATGTTAGGTGAGCTCCAGTCCTGCTAATATTTGTTTGTTTGTTTGTTTGTTTTTAGGCTGCAGTTCCAGCTACATAGTATTGTAACATGCAAACTCCATAACCAGCATCCACAATCATCTTTCTTCCTTTGTGACCTAATGTGAAGTCCAATGCTTACTCTCACTGACCCGTTGCTGTGACCACGGTCACAGCTCCCTTCTCTGTCATCATGGAGATGCATAGCCTTCCATAGAATATCAGCATATTCTTATAACTCTTATGGATGGTCCACTTTTCTGCTCAAGTGTCCAAAAGGTGCGAGTGGGTTATGGAGGACTCAAGTGTGGTGGGAAAGTGCGCCTGGTGAATAGTGCTAGGGATGGAGCTTTCTTGTGAGCATTTATTACTGGTTTGGTTGTGTTATTTTAAATAATATCAAATACTCACAGAGTAGCAGATGGGCACCTTTTATATGTTTGCATAAACTCCAATAAGAAAAAAAGTAAGTTGGCTCTCCATACTGTAATACATAAATCAGGAGCCTGATGCATGTCACTTAAAAATAGAACGTATCATTTCAAAACAGAAATTTGCCACTCAGAGTGCATCTTAAGAAATAGCGTTTTTTCCCCATAATTGTTCAGCTTTACTGGCCACGAAGTAATAATCCCTATGACCATCAGAAACCTCTTTTTATTTTTTGGTATGTGCTGTGAGTAGTGTTATAGACATTAATTTACACTGTGCTCGTTAACAGTTATCTAAATGGCACATAAAGGGCGGCTTGATGGGTTCATAAAAATGCAACAAAAAAAGTAATCTTCATTGACTATCAGATCAGTTAATGAGTTTATTTTCCTGTCCTCACTCTCAAATTCTAGAACCCTTGCTGTTAACAAGACATCCAAAATATGGTCACATCATTTGACTATTTTCATCAGCAGAAATATTCTTTTTTATTAAATACAATACTCAGTACAGTGGTTTCCATTAAAAAAGTAGTAATATGGACAGTTGTCCTCAGAGGAAGACTTGTGAGACCCATGGAGTTTCCATATGACATTCCTTATGCACCTACATGGTGGGAACAAAAGGCCATAGTCTTGACAGCTCTTGATACCTGGGGTATATTTCATAATTATTATTATTTGAGTATCTGTTTTGTGGTAGTTGCATTTCCTAGAAGTCCCAGTCATGGATATGGCAGATTTGTGCTAGGAGCTGTAAAAAATGTAGAACACAAAGTGCAATTCTCTACTCTCCTCTTACAGTGGCACAACTCAATTTGTTACAAGGGACCTACAACAGATTTGCAACACTAACACCATGTCTTCTATAAACAGAAGATTGACACTGCCAGCATCGATCTTCCAGAGTTGGATTTAGTGGGGCTAGTTCATACCCACTACATCTCAGAAGAGCAAAGGAAGCCATGGGAAGCATTTTTTCCTGTTTACCTCCTGCTTTGGAGAAAGTGTGGAAATTTGAATCAAGATAAGTCTACACCAGCTATGTAATTAACGTAGATGGAGTTGCATATCTTGATTCAACCTCCCCCATTACTGTAGATCAGGTCTGAGAGAGATTCTGACTTTTTGTCTAATTTTATATCAATCCCAATGCCACAGACCTTAATCAGTACACTTTTATCTGCCTAAAAGTCCCAGACATCTAAAAATAAAGTCACACCCTGATTAAAATCATATCAAGTGTCTCCTGTCCTTCTTTTAGTATAGCCGGCAATGGGATTGACACTGGAATCTCTTCTCTATATTCTGCACTCATCCTGTCCCATTCACAAGGGGCTCTATATGAAAAACTAGAATACATAGATATTAGTATTATTCAATAATAGGGATATGGAGCATGGCTCACAGAGGAAGCTCTAATACCCAAATGCCTCTTGTAACTGTGGCTTTAGACACTTCCGCCAAAATTAAATGAAAATTGCTGCTTTCTTACATAAACTAAGAAAAGACCTGACTTATTACAACTGACTTATTATATTTATCTCATGGATCTGATCTGTCAGGGCACAAACACAACAATCTTAAAAAATAAAAAAAATGTACACAGGGGAAAGATATTGGTGATTAGATCATAACATCAGTATCTCTCCTCTTTTGAAATAGTGTTATTAAATACTAAGAAGAGTTGGCATGCTGTGTATAGTGAGATGTGAAATGAATGCAGTGGGAATGTATATTAATTACAAGGAGGGTGCAATACATCCAGGAAGATACACCTGTAAAAGTTGTGTGTGCAATGGGGAGGTGAGACCTGGATGCAAATCCTAGTAAAACGATCAGTGAAAATAAGTCTGGTAACCTCTTCACATCCCTAGAGGATATTTGTCCACATCTCTACCACACAGCTTGGCACAGATCAGCATGATTAGCAGCTACAGATGTGAAAGAAGATTTACAAAGGTCATGGAAATTTGCAAAAAAATAATTTTAATTTTCCTCTGGGATTACATTATTGCTAACATTTACTTTAAAAAAAGTGAAAAGCAAGATTTTTTCTGGCTTTCTTTCTCCCTTGAAATTGATTTTCTTGTAGCTAAAGCATACATGTAGCTGATCCGGTGACCCTGGCTGTGTGGGAGGAAGAGATCTTTATGTGGGGACTTTCTTTTTGGTCAGCTCAGTTTTTTCCTAGAACTTTGACTCCTAAGGCAGTGTGGTTTAGTAATAGGTCATGGACTAGAATTTAGGAAAGCCAAGTCCTATTCCCCTCTCTGCAATAGATCTGTTGTGTGAGCATGACCTTGGGTAAACTCACTTCAGCTTTCTGTTGTCCCTCCTCCTTCTCAATTCTTCTTGTTTACTTACATGTTAAGATTTTCAGAGCAGAGACAGTCTCTCACTATATGTCTGTACGGTGCCTAGCACAATGTAGCTCTGGTCTCACTTGAGTGTCCAGGGTCTCTCATAATGCAGAGAACAAGCAACCAAAATAATAACTTCATGGTGAACTAGGGAAAAAGGATGATCTTGCAAATCTCTTGTCCACACTTTAAGCATTTCCTGCCATTGCTGGGTCCTTACCCTACATCTACAACCATCTTCTCTTTTTCATTCTTTCCTCGCCTCTCTGCTCTGACAATGACCCACTGTGTGTGTATGTGTGTATCGTATACTACATAAGCTGCCAGAGCTTGATGCAAAAAAACTGGGGAAGGGGGAATTCATTTGAAAAACTGACTTGCCTTTTCCTAAACCCAAATTTCAAACTGTCTGACATTTTCAGGCTAGCTCAAAAATCTGTCATAGATCTCAGGTACTAGAGGGACAAGACTATATAGATAGAGACTCTATTTCTGCTTTGGCCCTGGGGTCCTCTGGATTTTTTTCCCTCTGGAAAGTCCCTAGATACTACACATTGCCAGAAAGGGGGATGTAGGCTCCTGGTTCCATTACCCACCCACCCTATCCATACATATGGAGCCAAGACAAGATGGGGACAGGTCCCTGAAAACAGTTGATTTGCAGGCACCCTGTAAGAATAGTTCTCTGGAGCAAGACCACAGTAAAAATCTTTGGATACAACCTTTTAACCAAGTTGTGACTGCATATAGTTTTTTTTACACAGCAGTGGATGGTATCATTGTACATATCTACCATTTTCATTGTTGAGAATTTCTGCCTCTCCCTTTAAGAACATAGAGCATTTTGCTATGCCCATTTTGGAAATCTCCATTAGTTGCCTCTTCTCAGGATGCAGACTCAGATGCAGAATGACAGGTGGGTTGGCAAGTCAGGATTTGGATGCACTGGCAGAGCTAAGTGGGGAGAGTCTAAACATCTGCCCATGCTATGTCTGGTTCCATCACCAAGGTAGTAGTCTCTTGCTTTCAAGAGCACAGAAAAACTAAAATGGAGAAAAAAGAGCGTTGCCACGTCTCAATTAGTTTTGTACAGGGCCCCTTTGATACTATTGTAAGGTTTCCAGTAAAATACATATCCTGCTAAAAATGTTATGGGACTTCAGCTATGCTGTTCCTTTATTTAACTGCTTTATCTATGGTCTCTACTAGTTCCAACTCATCAACATGTTTGGAAATTATTTTTTGATGTATTATATAAGAGATTCCTTTAATACATCTTAACACTCATGTTACCATCTACATTTTTGTTAGTCTGTAAGGTGCTGCAAAACTATGTGTTGTTTTTTAATTTTTTTCAGTTACAGACTAATACGGCTAACCCTCTGAGAATCTTGACACTTGTTTGCCAAATTAAAATTAAATTATTTGTAAGCTCTTTCCAAGGACAAAATTTCTTCTGTCCTCAACCATCATGGCAAGCAGTCAAAAGTCAAATGTTATGTATAGCTGAGTTTTACTGAATAGAAACTTCATTACCTCCAATCCCGTAATCTATGCGCCCTCTACCACACACAGCTATCAGGTTTTTTTCACTTGCTGTGTTATGTCTGTATAAACCCTGAGCCTGCAAGCACTTTGGTTTATGCATAAAATTACATACATAAGTAATTCTCTTGACTTCAATGGGACTGTTCACATGAGTAAACTTAAACATGCACATAAATGTTTGCAGAATCAGATTGCAAACTTTGTCTTTTTTATTATCATTGTTCTATATGTATTTAGATTTTTATTCAATGTACAAGCCTGTGCTCTAACTGCAAGCAAACCAACAAAAACAACTCTTAAATAAAATAACAACAAAAAAATTCCCCTTACCCATCAGCCTATCAACTGTTATAAATACAGTGTTGCTCACATTTTTTCTTAATGCCCCAGCTGCTGTAATCATGTGAATCTCAGCTTTCATTTGTTTTATTTTAAAACAAGTTTCTGGCCCTCAGGATTGGTAGAGAATAGCTTGAAAATAAGAAATGTGCACCTTAAGGCTGAAAATCCAAAGTGCAAATAAAAATAATCCAATATTTTATATCTTTTAAAAATATAGCATGAATATTAAGTCAGTCTCATGAGTTTCAGGGCTGCACTCATGCTCTTTGAATGTTTGGGGCTGACAATATTGTAGATAGCACCCCATGAGTACATTTACATTCTTCCTAAAGTACTCCTTTCTCAAAAGTCTAGGAGAAACAGATAACCTTTGCTGACTGCCTAGAAAATTAACAGATTCTGTCTCTGTCAAACAAAAGTTCAGTGATAAAACAAGTTGCCAATGTCCCCATTAGGCTAAACCAATGTGGTGTGTTCATCTGTGTTCAGCTGCCATGGAGTCCCATGAGGTGAAACATCATCATCCAGATAAGGCACTTGCACTTACACTGCGGTCCATTAAAACCAGGAAGTTTTATTTGCAGCAGAACAAAGCTAGCAGTCAGTGAGTAATCATATAATCACAGAACTGAAAGGGACCTAAAAAATTCTTCTTGTCCAGTACCCTGCACTCTAGGCAGGGAAAAGTATTATCTAGACCATCCCTGACAGGTGTTTGTCTAATTGGCTCTTAAAAATCTCTAATGTTGGAGATTCCATAGCCTCCATAGGTAATTTATTCCAGTGCTTAATCACCCTGACAAATAGGAACATTTTTCTAATGTCCAATCTAAACTGTCCTTGCTACAATTTAAGCCCATTGCTTTTTATTCGATGAGCATGAAAGTAACTTAACTTTCTTTCATATTGCAATCCCCTCCTCCCACCCCAGGTGCCCCAAGGCAGGGAGTTGGGGATGTGGGGGACACTGTGCAGGGTGTCAGGATGTGGGGGGTGCAGGAGTCAGGCCAGAGAGTAGGCATGTGTGTGGCTCAGAGGCAAGGAATTGGGATGTGGGAAAGTGCAGGAGTCAGGGTGGGAAAGAATGGGGGATCAGGGTAAAGGGTTGGGAGTTGTGAGGCAACTCAGGGCAGAGGATTGTGGATGTAGGAGGTGCAGGAGTCAGGGCAGGGACCAGGGGCGGGGAGAGGGCTCAGGGAAGGGGATTGGGGTGTGTGAATATAGGAATGGGGAAAATGGGGGTTTAGGACTGGGGCAGTCTCAGATGGGGAGGGGGAGAGGGGGTTTAGGGCTGGCCCGGGCAGTCCCAAATGGTGCTGGGTTCTTCCTGGTGGACAGGTGCCTGCCCTGCACTGCTCCTGTTCATGTACTGCCCAGCGGCCAGCCAGCGTAGTGAGAGAGGGGCAGCGCAGACTGGAACAGAATACCCCACCAGGAGCCCAACTGGCAGTGTGCCCTCCTCCTACTGCGTGCCCCCCACTGGCCCCTTTAACCTTCCTAGCTGCTCACTGCTTAGTGCGGCACACAGGGCCACCACCAGTGCCATCCTGCTGGAAAGCCCCAGTAGCCAGTGGGAGCCTGCTGGGAGCACACCATACCTTCTCCATGTGCAGCAGAGAGCCCCAGTGCCATCTGGCACCTTCTTAATGGGGCAGCACACAACCTTACTTTCATCTCTGGGCTCTACCCTCAGAGGTTAAAGGGAACACATTTCCCCCATCCTGCTGGTACCAGTCTTCTATGCACTTGAAAACAGTTACCATGTCCCCTCTCAGTCTTCTCTTCTGCAAACTAAACAACTCCAGTTTTTTCACTCTACCCTTCGTGTTTTCTAGACCTTTAATCATTTTTGTTGCTCTTCTCCAATTCGTCCATATGTTTCCAGAAATGTGGCTCCCAGAACTGAACTCAGTACTCCAACAGAAGATTTATTTCTCACGTTTTGGTTACAATACTCCTGCTAATACATCCCAGAATGATGCTCACTTTTTCCTATGTTTTATGCTCACATTGTTGACTTATATTTAGCTTGTGATGCACTATTACTCCCAGATCTTTTTTCCATGATACCCCTTTCTAGGCAGGCATTTCATATTTGGTATCTATACAAGTGATTGTTGCAAATCGGTTGCTTAATTATTTGTTCCATTATCTTTTTGTGTATTGAAGTTAATTTGACTGGTTTTCAATTCTGTGGGTTGTCCTTATTTCCCTGTTTATAGATAGACACTATATTTGCCCTTTTCCAGTCCTCTGGCATCTCATCGGTCCTCCACGAACACAAAGCAACATGCTCTGAGTGGGAAGCAGGAATGAGCAAGTAAGCAACCAGCCATATTTTGGATTATCTGAATTTTCCAAATGACATTCTATGGAGAAAATATTATTGAAATCCAGTCTGGAGGTGAAAAAGTTTTGGAAAACACAGAGAGATCCTGATCCAAATGGAAGAGTTGCAACCATCTAGCCTAACTGTGTCTACTGATGTGATTAATGAAAGTGCTTGTAGGAACAACAAATAAAATAAACCACCTGCCGACATTTCCACAGACACATCACCTCCTTCCTTTAGACAGTGCCACACTCATTTCAGAAAGCAAATAATCCTCTGTGTTTAAACCAGGTCAATTGACTGTTAACCGTAACTCCCAGAATTTACTTTTCTATTCCATAGCACCAGTTCTCCACCGTCCGTTTCACAATCTCCGTATGTAAGAGTCACCTTCTCTGCGGTCTTACCACCCAGACAGCCTTTCTGTATCTCTGTCTCTCCTGTGTTTTATGCATTTTTACACATCTGAATTTAAAACATTTCCTTTGCTTATATTACTTATTGTGTCTCTGCCATTATGTATCATTTAATTCTGGAATTCAGTTTAAGATGCAAGTTGCATGAAACAAATTTATACAACACATGTCTCTTTCTACCCATTATACTTCTTTCTTTCCACACTATTTCTGTCCTGCTCAGACTCAGACGGGAGGCAATATCTACCTTCAGATTACATCTCCCATTTTGGAAAGAAATATGGTCAGTGGGCTAGCACATTAATTTGTTACCATGCCAACAACCTGGCTAATTTCATTTTTTTAATGTATTAGAGAGGGGAAATTGACAGTAAAGCTGTAAAGCATAAAAAGGGCTCATTGGTGAGAACGGCTCTTGTACTTAAACTCCATTAAGTAGGCAAATGAAAGGAATAACTATGAGAAATGATTAATTAAGGTAATAAAAACACGTTATGTAATCATAAATCGGGGACATGCATCAACCGCCATCTCATTTACTGTCACTTTAAATAGAAAAATATTAATTTCTGGAGTTTGCGAAATAATGATGTGTTAAAAATATGTTAAAAAATAACACTTCTGCTGTGAAAGAATGTTACTATTTGAAAATGTTACCTATCAGTGACAGAAAATGGCATATAATTGCAGATGTTAAAATTACTTGTTAACGAAACGCAAAAATTCAGATATGCAAAATACTCAAACTTAACACAGAAATACAGAGGCAATCACTCATAATTAGGAACAATTATGCCTATTGCAATATAGTTAAGATTTTTCTAGATCAATGGCAATATTTTATATGTCTTCATTACTGATAAAATGTACACCCTACCCATCCCCAAATAAATAAATAAATACTCTGTTCAAATGAAATTCCAACAGTGGCCAATAATAGCAAATCCAATAAGAACAAGAACAAAATCATAGCTCATATTTTAAGAAGTGACTGACAGTTCTGGGTATCTCAATTTTTGTGTGTCCTCTTAACTGGGGATGTTAGAGTTTAACTGATAAGCCGATGCTTATCAGTTAATGGTGTTGGTTAAATTCAGCTGGTTCCCAGGGCTGCGGCTTTGCTATGGTAGGGCAGCGAAGCTTCCTCTCCAGAAGCTGGGTGAGAAAGGGCTGCTAGCTTCAAGTTGCCTGAGGAGGCTTCCCAGAGAGGAGGCTTTAATACTGCAGAGCCGGCAGGGCGTGTAATCATGTAACCGCTAAGATTTTTAGCAGCTACACGGCTACCATATTAAAAGCTTTTTAACATTCCTACCATTAACGCTGTATCGGGGCCACATTTTCCAAAGCCGCTGAGCACTCAGCTTCTGAACAGCAGCCCATTTAAAGTATAGCTACACTATGTTTGGACACCTGTGCCTGTTGACTCAAGCTTGCGGGGCTTCACTGAAGGGGCTGGTTAATTGTGGTGTAACTGTTTAGGCACAGTCCAAGTTATGGGGCTGTCCCGTCTTTCAGGCTCTAGTCTTCCCCTGAACATCTATGCTGCAGTTAAATAGCTCTGCAGCCCAACCTCTAGGAGTCTGAGTCTGAGTCAGTGGTAAGGGCCAGCCATGGGTTTCTAGAATTAAGACACTCAATATCACATACTGCAGTTGGAAATGTTGTTTGTAATAGAATTATAGAAATGTAGGACTGCAAGAAACCTCAGCAGGTCACCTTGTCTACTCCCCAGCATTGAGTCAGGACTACATATAAGTAGACCATCCCTGAGAGGTATGTGTTAAATTTGTTCTTAAAAAACCTACAATGATAGAAATTCCACATCCTCCCTAGGTAATTTGTTTTAGTGCGTAAGTACCATTACAGTAGGAAGTTTTTCCTCATGTCTAACTTACATCTCCCTTGCTGCAATTTAAGTCCATTATTTCTCATCCTGCCCTCAGTGAATAAGGAGAATAATTTATCATAATTCTCTTTATTACAACCTTTTATGTACTTGAAGACTCTTATGTCCCCCTTCAGTCTTCTCTTCTCCATATTAAACAAAACCATTTTTCAGTCTTCCCTCATTGGCCATGTTTTCTAGACCTCTAATCATTTTTGCTGCTGTCTTCTGGACTTATAGGCTGTGTCTACACTGGTGCGTTCTTGCGCAAAAGCGGCCACTCTTGCGCAAAAACTTGCTTCCTGTCTACACTGGCCTCATGTTCTTGCGCAAGTAAACTGATGTTCTAATGTATGAAATCAGGGCTTCTTGTGCCAGAACTCTGATGCTCCCGCTCAGGAATAAGCCCTTTTGTGCAACTGTTCTTGCGCAAGAGACCAGTGTAGACAGGCAATATGAATTTCTTGCGCAAGAAAGCCCTATGGTTAAAATGGCCATCAGAGCTTTCTTGCACAAGAGAGCGTCTACACTGGTATGGATGCTCTTGCGCAAAAGCGCATCTCTTGCCCAAAAGCACATGCCAGTGTAGACGCTCTCTTCTGGAAGAGTTTTTGCACAAGAACTCTTCCGCAAAAGAGATTTTGCGCAAGATCACACCAGTGTAGTCATAGCCATAGTGTAGTGTCAGAACTGGACTCAGTACTTCAGTTGAAGTCTTATCAGCGCTGAGTAGAGTGGAAGAATTATGTCTTGTGTTATCTTTACAACACTCCCACTACTGCATCCCAGAAAGATGCTCAATTTTTTTGCAACAATGTTACACTGAGGTTCGTATTTAGCTTGAAGATAATAACCCCCAATTATTATAGTTGAAGATAATAATCCACAATAACCCCCAAATAATTTTTGTAATACTCCCACGTAAGAAGTGATTTCCTATTTGTATTTCTGCAACTGATTATTGCTCTCAAAGTATGGTACATCAAATTTGTACTTATTGAACGTCATTCTTTTTATTTCAGACCATTTCTCCAGTTTGTCAAAAACATTTTAAATTCTAATTCTCTCCTCCAAAGTGCTTGCAACTCCGCCCAGCTTGATACTGTTTATGAATGTTATAAGTCCATTCTCTATGCCACAATCCCAATTACTTATGAAGATATTGAATAGAACTGGGCCCACGACAAATCCCTGCAGGGCCCGACTTAATATGCCCTTCCAGTTTCACTAGCATTATTTCGAAATGTTGAAATACTGTCAAGCTGGAGGACTTCTTACTCCGAATCCTATAACCCTCATTGTACAAAGAATAAGAGCATTCAGAGGAAGAGTGCTCCATTTCAAAATAAGTTCTGTGTAGATGCTCTCAATTTCAAAATAAGCCATTTCAAAATAAGTTACGCAACTGACGTAGCTCAATTTGAGTAGCTTATTTTGAGTTAAGCTCTACTGTGTAGATGCACCCAACTGGTTGTGCATCCACCTTGCAGGTTTGTCTAGGGCATATTCTCTTATGAGAAGATCATGTTAGACAGTAAAAAGCAAAACAAAAACAAAACAAAACAAAACAAAAAACCTCACTAAAGTCAAGATATAGCACATCAAATGTTTTCCTACATCCACAATGTTTGTTACCCTGTCAAAGAAGGGTATTAGGTTGGTTTGACAGGATTTGTTCTTGCCAAATCTTTGCTGACTGTTATTACCGTAAAATATTCTAGGTGCTTACAAACTGATTGACTATTTGCTTCATTCTCTTTCCAGATAACCAAAGATAAACTGCTTGGTCTATAATTCCTTGCATTGTTCTGATTCCACTTTTTATAACTAGCTACTATATATGCCTTTTCCCATTACTCTGGGAACTCTCCCATCCTCCATAAATTGTCAAAGATAATTTCTAATGGCTCAGAGACATCTTCAGACAGTTCCTTAACCATTTTAGGATGCAATAATTAATTATTCATTGTTATAATAAATTATCATTATCAATATTAATTGTTTACTATTAGAGATGGTCTCATTCATTGCTTTTGGTGTGAAAATGTAGATGTTAAAGGCAGGAGAAATTGGCATTGTAACCTCCACATTATCACATCAAAAACTATGAATGGGACACATCTAGTCCACTTAGCCTCTGCTACAAGGGTCCTACAATTGATAGGTACTTATTTTACTGTTATATATATCGTGGTTTCTGTTATTTCTACTCCAACTCATCTGATTAAGTAGGTTTTACCCATGAAAACTCATGGTTCTATATATTTATGTTAGTCTCTCAGGTGCCACAGAACTACTCATTGTTTTTAAAGTTATAGACTACATGGCTACCCCTCTGAGACTTTTTAAATAGATAAATAGATATAACTAAACCAAAAGTAAAAATATGCTCCTAAGACTAAAACTCAAATTCAAAGACATTTTTTTCACTATAATTTTTCTTCCATCATGGCTGGCTAGACCTTTAACCAGGACCCATCACATAGAGCTCAAAGTGCTTGGTTTCTTTGACTTCTTAGGTGAAGGATAACTTGGGGGGGGTTCTCTCCCTCTCTTTATAGTCCATTATATCTTTGAGATGCATTCTTTGAAAAGGAAGCCAAAACTAAGTTTTCCCTCCTGCTAGGGTATAGAAGCCATGCTGCCCTTATTCCACTTATTAGTCCGATAGCTGTTTTTACCTTATATGTGAATATACTGCTATTGTCCCTGCCTGACAACCAGGATGATCAGACAAGCAAATATACATTCCTTTTTTGGGGCAGATTGGGTTTATTCATTGCTTGCAAGTATCCTTTAAAAACATCATTTATTACTCTTTCTATAGATCCCATGCACAGATTGCAGAATGATTTTGGAAACAGTGTGTTACCAGTCTGTGTATGATACCCTCCATAATATCTTTTAGATAAACATTATGACAACAATGTGTTAAGTGTAGTGAATATATTAGGCCTGATAAGATGGATAGTGTAGTGTGCTTCTGTATCACCAAGAAGTAACAGAGGGTAATTAGTTAACTAGCTAACATAACTGCCTTCAGCATAGTACTGTACCTTAGCAGAAAAGGGGTAGAGTGAGGAATAAAAAGTTAGAATCTTGTGATTACTCAGCATGTGCATATCTTGATTGTCAATCTGAAAAGTATTTTTAATCATTTACTATTATTGTTATTGACACACTTCTCGTGGACATTGCAGGAAAAGGTGTGAGTTAAGGAAGGAATTGAGAGGAAAGGAGGTTAATGAAGAGAAGTTTTCAAGCATTACAATTGAAACGTGAAAAGATGGATATTTTTATTCAAGTTTATTTTGTTAATTTATTATCACCATTCAAAAATTGTCTTGACATAATAAAACAGTGATCACAGGTCACAATTTGACTTTTTTAAATATTTGTTGCAAGTTATTCTGAATAGTCACGTTTTGGGGCAGATCCTCAGCCAACATGAGTCAGCACAGCTCTGTTAATGTGTAACTAATAAGAAACAGCACATATTGTAATGACATTCATCCAAGGAAATCAAAGTTTTTTATAAATATAATGTGTCACCAAACCCCTGCATGGTGGCACATTATCATTGAAAATATTTATTATATTAATTTCTTATTAGTTTAGCTACCAGAGAGTAATTTTTCTGAGGCCATAATATGTTTGAACAAAATATGATGATGTCCAATCTTACCCAGTTAGTAGGGGATTTTAATTTCATCACAGTGTAAATAGAGTGAAATGAAATCCATCCAACATATGTATTCTAAATGTTTTAAATTTATAATTAGAATTGTTCCAGCATAAAGACAGCTTGCTATCCTCTCTCCTACAATATTGCTGAGTACTGGCTGAAAAGTTTTGAAATGTCTAAGTTTTCAACAACAAAAACAATACATCTTTCTCAAAAAGATTTATGAAAAAATGTCCTATTTTACAATCAACTCTTCTGTTGATGCTCTAAACACATCCAAAATCCTGATGCAGAAATGTAATATTTCAGACATGACGCAAGAACATCAATCCATTCCTATGTCTGAAGCCTCAGTGCTGAAAGGAAATGCTACCTAAGGGGAGTGATAGTTCCAGGAACATTAAAACACATGATTACTACTTAGCACTGGAAAAGAATCACTATACGTTCAAGGGGCTCTGTGTACCGCTGTGTTTGGAGAGACAGCCAATACTTTCAAAACTAGTTTGGCTGAACTTAAATAAGGCCTCATCATATATATAGTAGCCCAACGTCTGTGACTCTGTAACGCTTGGTGTTGCCTCTGGGCAGCGCTGTTGCCTCTGTCACGTCCTTCGCCTCCCGCTGTGGTGCTCGGCTGACTTCTGCGCTGCTCAGCTGGGCTGCCGTGCGGGAGCAAGTGGTACAAATGGCCGTTTGGGCTCCACGCTCCCCATGCAGAGGAAGGAGGCTAGCTATCTGCTAAGTGAACAAGAGCAATCTGTGCATTTGTTCCCACTCTTCAGCACAGACTAGGATTACATGCAGAGAAATTCTGCTAGTGGTGGGAGGGCACCTATAAGGAGGCACCAGATTTGCCCTCTCAGGGTTGTGGAGGCACTGCACCCCACTGGCGTGTTCCTGCTTATGGATCTGCAACAATGCTGAAAAGGCAGTTGACAGGGAACTGTAGTTAGGCTAAACATAGGACTACTGTAGCCCCTACTTTTGGTTGTGGACTAGCAATAGCCACTACTCCAGCCCAGAGACCTGAATAATGAGTGAATAAAGTCAGCACCGTGGCCGCTCAATGTGCTTATGGATTTGCTGCTCACAGTGAGGTTGAATTCCATCCCTACCAGTCACCATTTAATGACCTGCACAAAGCCAAGTCCTTTTAGATTGTGTAGGGGAGGACCAACATCCAGCTAGTGACAGTTCAGTGCTAGAGTATTATTCATTCAGGCGTCCATTGTTACTTTAATTATAGCTGAGTAGTCAGCTCTGTTTAAGAAAGCTCACGGTCTTCTTAAATTAGTGTGAGTGTGAGGATATGCTGAAGATCAGTGATAAACAGGGACTTTAGGTTTGTCAGACATCTCAACTGTGTCAGAGGCAGCAGTCGGGAATGAATTTCAAGGAGAATGATACATGGCAGCATTTAGCTCTCTCGATATTCTACTCTCCAGAGGGTAAACACATCTTTACTTCAGTCCACCGCTGGAACTCCCACTGACATTAACATGCAATGGAGTGGAGACCCAATGTTTCAGGACTATCTTCAGAGCCTGTTTTTTTTCCCTGGGATACTGTAGCCATGCTGCCAGATACACCCATTTTGGACAAAACCTCTGCACCAGGGGTTGTGCCATAGCAGGCACACCCAAGTTGGATACCCTCTCGCTGAATTTTTGGTTTGCTACAGCACCACCTATGAGGATGCTATGGGATGATGTACACTCCCACAAGGATTGCCAGCCCACACTGATGGGTCATCAAGCAACAGGGATGATGCAGGCATCTCCACCCCCCTCACCTCTTCCAGGTGAGGTTCCATAGGTTTTAAAGGAATGGAAAGGAACATGGCAGACAAATGGAGCCCTGAGGCAAATGGGCTGGACATACCACAGAGAGTGGGAAGCAGGCTACATGAAATGACTGCATAGATGTAGTGTAGGGCAAGGTTATGCATAACCCTGCAGGTGTGGACAAGAAATTTGAGTGTGATGAAGTAAAAAACCAAAGACTCATAGAGGAATTTGAGTGATGTGGCCCACGATGTGGAATAAGATGACATTAATAGTGGTCTTTTGCACAGTCTGAAGGAAAGGGCCAGGCCAGAAAGAAGGGTTTAGTAATTAATGAAGGAACAATCTTGGACAGTGATCTGTAAATTCTAGAAACTAACAACTTTGATGAAGGGTTTTAATACAGGCCGAACCTCCCAAATCTGGGACTCTCAGTCCAGCAACATCCAGTGTCAGTGAGGTCAGGTGGCTGGAAAGCCCCTGGCAGCAGGTCTGGTGACAGCTGGGAACCCTGGGAACCCTCCTGCCAGCAGCGGGGCTGGGATGGCCATGCAGCCCTGACCAGGAAACCCCCAGGGGCAGTGGGGCCAGGCAGTAGCTCAGGAGCTCCAGCTGGAGAACCCCGGCAGCAGGGCCAGGTGGCGGCGGAGGTGTCCCAGCCCCAAGCAGGGGAACCCCAGCATCAGTGGGGCCAGATGGCATTGGGGAGCCTCTGCCTCAACCAGGGAAACCCCGGTGTCAATGCTGTCAGGCGGCCAGAGAGTCCCTGACAGTGGGGCTGGCAGTGGCTAGGGAACCCTGGGGAACCCTCAGTGGCAACAGGGCTGGCCCACAGCAGTAGGGCTGGTGGTGGCCAGGTGGCCCAGGGCTGGAAAACCCCAAAGAACAGCAAAAGGTAGCAGGGCAGGTGATGACCAGGTGGCCTGGCTGGGGAACGCCTGGGAACTCCTGTTGCAACCGGCAGGCAGCAGAGTGGGGAGCCTCGGCCGGGCCAGCTTTAGTGGGGCAGTGGCAGGGCATGGAGTCCCATGGAGAGGAGCTGTCAGCAGAGGAGTCTTGACTTTCTCTGGTTCAGGATATTCCCTGGTCCAGGACAGCTCAGGTCCCAAGGGTGCCAGACCAGGGAAGTCCAACCTGTAGTGCAGACTGTGAAGCATATATTGAAGATTCAGTGGGGTCACAAGTGATAAGACAGCAGAGAGCCAGAAAAGAGGCAAGAGAAGAGTTGAAAGGGTAAGGGAATATACCAGACTTGCCAATGGAGTTTAGGTAAGAGCAGCAGAGGAGATAACAAGAGCAATATGCAGTTCCTGAGGGCCCTGTATTGCCAGCATTTACATGGTCCAGTTGGTTTCATTCATGTAAATTGCCAGTTTTTGTAAAGGGTTTGTCTTTACATATGTAACAATAAAACATAATTTTACCAATGAAATATTTACATCTCTTTTACAACCAGACATGCATGAAGGACATCTTATTTAGAAAATCTAACAATGCAATACAATATTACAACAAGACCCTGTAAATTCTAATTAACCCTGGGTGATCATGACCACAGGTTATTTTGAAAATCTAAATAAAAATGCAGTTAGGAGATTATCAAATTAAGGAAGATATTATTACATGAAACACAGTTTCTAATTTACTCCTGTACATGCAGAACAATACTGTGTACACTCACTGCAATTGTGAGGACATATGTATCATTTATGTAATTCTGTAGTGACACAAGCAGAGAGCTCGGACAAGGATCCAAGAAGCACAACAGTGTAGGAGTGGGGAGAAAGACAGAGAAAGTATCCTTATGGATAATATTTTCTTTGTTGTAATGAAGTTTCCTTAATTCTTTACATATTTTCATCCAAAAAAATTCTATCAAAAATTAGTCTATTTTTATTTTTATAAACATAGCATCTATAGTTAATATTATCTACCTCTGCTCATTTCCTTAAATACTTTCTGAAATGTTTTTATTTACACATTCAAATCCTTTTGGACACAGTTCTGAGGAGTTCCTATTTGGCTCTTCAAATATCAGGACATTGCAGAGGTACAGTTAGGAATGTTATAATATTTATAGTGTTTTGTTTTAGTTATTCATATATTATGTATTTTTCTTCCCTTCTATAGCTAGGCAAATTGTTGTTTATGTTTGCAAAAAAAAAATCAATTGGAAATATGACCATAATGACTGTTGCTTCTATGCAGTGACCAGGTCTTAGTAATTAACTGACACCACAGTGGAAACAAAATCAATGAGCAAAACCACCAATGATCAGCTCTCCAATTTCAAAAGAAGGCCTATTACTTACACCCTCAAACCTGCTTTCAAGTGCTGCTGGAGCAGCATTGGCTTCATAGCTCAGGTGACAGCTGTCATAATCAATTGGTCAACAAGAAAAATTGTGGGGGAGAAAATAGTTTGTGGATTGTAAGAAATTCAATCACTCACAAATATTCCCTTAGGAGATGCTGGCCAGTTAATCTAGTCAACCATCTCAGATTCATTGAACAACAGCTGCCTTTCACAGTAAAAGCAGAAATAAACAAAAGATTTGTAAAGTGGCTAGGGGACTTCCAAGTAAATTTCACAGCCAAATATCAACAGCATTAAGCTGAAAATGTAACTGCTAGATGTGTTCAGTTCAGCATAAGTAAATGCAAGTCTATTATTTGTAAAGGGCAAATCCAGCAATGCTTCGGAATGCTTTATAAGCTGGTATTGTGGCTTGAATATCTGTTGCTACTCCTGATGAGCTTATTATACACTGTGATATCTTTTTTATTGATCACAATCATCATCCTTCCTATGACTTTGTGCTGTGTACAGGTGAGAAGAATCAGTAACACTGTAGGATCCAGGTGGGAATAGCCTTCCTTGTTTGCTTCTGCTGAATATGCTGCTCTGTGCCTTTTACTGACTGAACAAATTGGGGCCAATCATGATGCTTTGTCCCCCCATCCACCATTCTGTGACTGATGTACAGTCATTGTTTGCTACGTGCATCTCTGTTTATGCATCACTACTGAATTTAGCCTAGACACTGTACTGGGTTTTGTAGCCATATAGCTCAGGCTGAAATGGTTCCACCTCTTCATAGATTGAACTGTTGTTCTACATATGATTATATTTCTTTGTCTTAAAATGTAAGCTGCTGGGAACAGGGGACCTGGAAATACTGGTCCCATTGAAGAATTTGGGAGCATAGCCACTGATTTAAATAGAGCCAGGATTTCAACTCTTATCTTTTACATACTCTACAAAGCAGCACATGCACTTAAAATATTCTATAAATAATATACGATAAAAATGTTGAAATCATAACTATTGTCTGTTGTTGGGTGAGTGTCTCATATAATTTGCCAGTTTCAAACTTGAAACCTATTGAAAGAACTGGGATCTGTGTCAAACAGAAAATCACTATTTTCTGTAGAAAATTAAGTCTATTGATCTTCTGTGCTCTGGGGAAACCCCCCCCAGTGGACTTAATTATAATTAATTATAAATCAGCTAGTCCAAAACACAGAGAAATTTACAAAGTCTAACATAAAACCATAATTAAAATTAGAAATCACTGTAATTAATCTTGATATTCTGGTTTTCATTGAAAAAAGTACTAATGAAAGGCATGCACACTCTGGCTGAGACATTGGTGCCAGCAGATTTTTGATTGGTACATATGAGCTTAGGATAGAGTTTTCTCAATGGAAGACTCTCTGCTTTGCCATTTGCTCACAGCTTGTGTGTGTCAACTTTCAAGGTACTTTTCAAGACTTCCCCCTTTACTCGGTTTTTACTATATGAGAAATTGGAGTGGAATAAGATGTGAGACCTTCTGTATGTTTTAGAGTTAATCGATACACGTTGAAATGGTGAGTATCAATAATATTATTATTGTACACAAAAATTCAGAGAAGCTATGGTGGTATATTTTTATACTTTAAAAGCTATTTCTCATCTATCCGCCATCATGTAGTCATACATTTCAAGACCAGAAGGAACTACTGAGATGGCCAGTAAATCAGACTAGACAATGGAATTTTCCCCCAAATAACTCCCAGAGCATATGTTTTTGAAAAACCACCAATCTTGCTTTAAAATTGTGATTATGGTCATTGGTAAATTGTTTGACTGTTTAAATTATGCTCGCTGTCAAAAACATGTCTCTTATTTCCACTCTGAATTTGCCTATTTTCAACTTCTAACTATTAGTTCCTCAGATAGATGAAAGAGCTAATTATAAACTACTATGAAAAAAATCAAGTTTCAGGTATCTCACATCAGGCACTCAACATCAGTGAACCCTTGAGGCCATAATCTCTCTGTACCACCATCTGTAGAATGGGGACAATAATTCATCTTACAGGAGTGTTGCAAAAATAAATTATTTGTGAAGCACTTAGATATTAAAGTGATGAGCATCACAGAAAAGCCCAGGAGGAAATCAATCATTCTGTCTTTAGAGCATAGTTTGAACAGATTTCAGTAAATAAGGCATGATGCCATGCATTGAACAATCGTTGAATGTTGAATTGTTTCTCATTAAGTAAGCATTGTCCATTCTGGCAACTGGCAAAGGAGTTCATTTCAATTGCAGATGCAGTACCTCACTATTAAAGACCCCATCTACCCCCTTAGAGAATATCAGATCTGGGGTTTGTAGCAGTAGTAAGTGTTCAAATGTAGTTTATTACAAAGCCCAGTCTCACTTGGTTCACGAATTGAATTATCCCTGGTCTTTCTGACCAAGCTAATCGACCTTTCAACTATGTAACTATGGTCTATAGTTTGCAAGCTTTATCCTCTTTCTCATAATCAAATCAAACTTGTATTCAGCATTTACCCCTAAATTCACCAGGCTCAAAAAGCCATTATACCGCCTATCCTGGCTTGGAAGGAAAATTAAATTGCTGCTGGACTTTCTGAAAAAGAGAAATGTCTTTGGACTGCCTGACAGCACATTCAAATGGAGGCTTCACTTCAAGTATGCTCAGCCATGCCCTTTTCCTTACTTCTACCCCTTCTCCCACGACATCACTTACGTGGTTGGGTGGCTGGTATCAGTTAAGCCCTTCCCCCTCACCTCTGACTGGCAGTTTAATACTTTTGTTCTGCTCAGCTGCCCCTCTTGTGACTGACAGGTCAGTTTTATGGCCCAGCTCAGCTCTTGTCTGAGGCAGCTTCAGCTACCTTCCTTTCAAATACTGCTTTGCATTATGGTCAGCTTCTTCTGCTAGGCATGCAGAAAATTTGTCATTTGTCCCAAGGTTTTGGGGGCAAAAGGAGTTTCCCCAGACTGCAAGTTTATTATGATTATTACATAGTGGCCCTACCCTTGCAATGAATCTGTTTTTAATAAACTGTGCAGCATCTAGCTGTGATTTTTATAGACTGGAAATGAACTTATAAATAAATTAATCAAATCTCTTGCAGAATTTTCCTTAAGATCATTTTTTGTCATGCTGCAAAGCACTAGCTGTACCACCAATGCTCACAGCAGAAATGAATGTTAGTGTTCCACAATGGGGTTTTAGGGCTCTTAATCAAATGCATGCTGCTATTAGGGGGCACTGTGTTTGGTTGAACATCTACCACATACCATGAATGCTATAGAGGTAAAATAAAACAGAACCAAATAGTTTCCTTACAATAATAATAGTTAATTATTAATAGGTGGGGATGATTTCTGTGTCTCAGCTACCCTGTCTCTAAAATGAGCATAATAGTCCATATTTTTTTAATTTGTTTTATCAAAGCACATAGGGGTCCCACATACTAGGTGCTGTCCAAATATAAATGAGATATTATTCCCAAAGAGCTTGCCATCTTAGGGTATGTTGACACCGAAGTCCAAGGTGTGTCCAAGCCCTCATTCCCATGCCAGCACTCAAATATTAGGCTAGGTCTACACTGGCGGCTTCTTGCGCAAGAACAGCTGTTCTTATACAAAAACTTGCCAGGTGTCTACACTGTATGCGCATTCTTGCGCAAGTAAATTTACAGTACAGCGTCGGAAAACAGGGCTTCTTCTGGAAGAGTTATTCCTCTCCCCACGAGGAATAAGCCCTCTTGTGCGGGCAGTGTAGACAGGCAACATGAATTTCTTGCGCAAGAAACCTCTATTGCTAAAATGGCCATCAGAGCTTTCTTGCATAAGAGAGCATCCACACTGCCATAGATACTTTTACGCAAAAGCACATCTCTTGCGCACAAGCACATGCCAATGTAGACGCGCTCTTGTGGAAGACTTTTTGCACAAGAACTCTTCCGCAAAACAGTTCTCGCACAAGAAGCTGCCAGTGTAGACATAGCCTTAGTATATACATAGAGGCATCAGCCTCAGTGCCGAACAGCAATACAAGTATGTGCCATGTGCTTATACAGTCTATACCACTACATCGACACTACTATTTTAGCTATGTGGATTGCAATGAAGATTTACCCTGAGTTCAAATCATGATGCAATAGCGGGCTATGGCAAGGACACAGTTTTTAATGTTTGAGAGGCCTTCAAAACTTATGGCAACATAGGTACGGACATAGATGGGAATATAAGAAGCCTTATTCCATCTCTAATTTACTAGGTGAACACGCTTGATTTTCTCTTACTATCACCATTTTCCAATAGAAGAGCTTCATCAGTTCAGTCATTTTGCATTTCCTTTGAACCCATCATCGTATTCAGTTGGCCCAATGCCTGGCAATTCTAAGGTCCTCTGCTACTGCGGTGCTAGTCAAAGCCCTGGGTCCCTCTGAATCACTACTGGAACACTGGAGCGCTGTGCTGGGTCTATGCGAGCTCTGAGGGCTGGGGAGGGGCCAGCGGCATGGTACGGGTGGTGTTGAGTGCTTGCTACTCCCAGCCCCACCCCTTGTGCCTGAGGTCCTACCCCTTTCCGGGCAGATAGCTGCCATCCCCACATATACGCCTTCCCCAGAGGCTCACGATTGCTGTCAGCTCAACTAATTATTGTAAACTCCCGTGTGCAAAGGTGGCTGAAGCAAATTTTACCATCTAGCTTCAAAAGAAACAGAAAAAGAAACAGCTGAATTCAGATTAACTGGAACTGTTTGATATTTGACAATCTGGCCAGCTCTGGAACGATTTCCTTCACTGCTTGGAATGCACACAGCACTTTTGGTAGGACGCTCAGCACAAAGAGTAGGTAGAATATGAGCACCAATGAAATCAGCAAACTGCTCATTCAGTGATACCCAGTTCAGGAAGCTCTCCCTCTTCCACATGCTCTGGCTGCTTTGGTTCTAAAGAGTTGCCCTACCTTTCCAGCACAATGAACCTGGGATGCATGCATGGTGCAGGGAGCGTTTATGTGGTTTGATGCAGCTGAGCACAAAAGGCAGGAACCACCATAATGAAATCAGGGCAGACAACTAGATGGCAGTCACAGACTGGAAAGATTGCTCACTGAAAGCACACCCACTCTGACCCAAAATAACAGATTATATCAGCGTCACTGCACATCAAAAATGGTGCATGCCAGGGTGCTGTTGGCTTAAATGGTATCTGCCAAAAAGAATATGGCTATAAAAGTTGCAACTTTAATTGGCTGAGACATGTTCAATGGTAGGGAAAGAATAGCCAGCCAGAAGAAAAAGGGGTTGTTTTTCCCTACATCACAGAAACGACTGCATTAATAAAGTCCATGAATCCTTGGCAGCATAAGCAGAATGATCACAGAACTGGAGGCCTTCCAGATGCCCTGCACATGATGGATATTATCCAGTAAGGTAGCTCAAGAAATGTGTTCTTAAAGAAGAGAGATTTGCAATTATTGTGACTTTCAAGACTTTTCAAAAGTTAACCAGATGACTACACAGGCGAAGGGAAATAAAACCTGTCTCTAGGTTCTTTGAAGAGGTGTAGCACAGTCATATGGCGGCGATCAGCAAGTGACTCACAGGGAAAGTCCATCTGGAGTGGTAATTTGGGATGGTGCTGGGATTCTATGGCAAATTTCAACAACCACAGTCCTCAAAAGGTCAGTGGAGCTGGTTTGCAGCATGTCATAGACCACGGAGGCTCTTACTTGGCTTTTGCTGTATTCAGGGAATTGGTGACTTGGAACGTGCTCTGATTCCTTCCTGAATCCAGTAACCACTTCCCACAGGCTATTCCAGGGGCTCTGAGTCAGCACATTACATCTTTGGGGCTACTAGGTATTTGCCACTGTTCCCTGAGCCCACAGGAATTTCAGGAAGCAGGAAGCTGTCTGCCCAAAGACAGTGACAAAGAGCGGCAGAGGGCTTGTTCCCTTCTCCACTACTGTGCTAGGAACCAGGGACAATCTTTCTGGTTCTCAACCTTCCCTGAGGGTGATTTGGATTGGCAGAAATGGCATCACTGAAGCTGTGAGATGGGGACAGAAACACTCAAGGATCTTGAAATACCCTCAGGGAGAGACCATGGGCCAAAGGCAGGACTGTTTATTTATTCACAAATTTAATCTCCATACAGGCATTTCTATAGCTCTCATCTCCATCACATGGAGCTAAATAGATTAGTCATGAAGCATCATCACAGAACTGCAGATGACACAGAATGTGCAATGCGATGGGGGAAGGAAGGGAGATGAAGCCATGAAGATGAGGGTGAAGCTTCTTGGGGGTTCACATTCTGCAAAATAGGGATGTTAAATGTGTGTAATTAAGTAACAGTGTAACCACTGAAAATGACTGTGTAACACACAGGGCGGCTGTCGGCTCCCCGGGAGCTGGTGTACACAGGGAGCCAGCTTTTAAGCTGCAGGCAGCAGAGATAGCAGAGCAAAGCAATATCAGAGGCAGCAGAGCAAGGCAGCAGGCGGCTCCCCAAAAGCTGCTGTGAGACAGGAGCCTTTTAAGATCCCCATGCTTACCAGGAGCCTGCGTGTAACCATGAACGTTACCCAATGAACCCAGGCTCATCAGTTAACTATTTATACGATTACACTTTCACTAATTACTGGAGCTCTCCAGTCTTGTGCAGGGAATGGATGGTGCCAGTCCTACATACCAACGCCAAAAAGGCTGATTTGGTTAGCTGATGCAAACAGAACCCTGCTGGGTTTGCTCATCCAATAATAGGCAAATATACTACTGCTCCCTAATGACTCGCTTACAGAAAATAAAAGCTCAACTGCTGCTAAGAGATAAAGGAGAATAAGACCTTGATCCTGTAAATACTTGTACTTATACTTGAATGTGCTTAACTTCACACACATTGAACTCAATAGCCCTATTCACATATGTAGAATTAACCATCTGTCCAACTGTTTGAAGGATAGGGGCCTAAATGGTTATAGCCTATAACCCTATATAACCTTATAACCATTTTCACATTTTCTGCTATTGTTTTTCCCCTCTCACTCAGTAATCGTCCTACCTGTCCTTGGTCTTCCTCTTGCTTCTAATGCATTTGTAGAATTGTCTACCCTCTATGTCTCTAGCTAGTTTGATCTCATCTTGTGCTTTGGCCTTTGTAATTTTGTCCCTATGTAACTTCACCTAGTTTCCACTTTTTGTAGAACTCCTTTTTGATTTCAAGATCATTGTCAATATCCGCTTTGAACCAGTGTGGTTTCTGGCCACACTCTCTAACTTTGTTTCACAGCTGGAGGAGCAAGTATTTCGGTAAAATATATATTATGCTGATATGAAGATTTAAACATGCAACTCTGATTAACAAAGAACAGTTAAATTCATATAACTTGTTAATGCAATATACTTATGGGGCAAAATGAAAACACTGTTCAATTGAAACATGATTTCATTGGTTAAAGAAAAGGAAATTTTCTCAAGTGGGATACGTCAAACTGCAGCTAACATGGTGGATGTATAAAACAGCCTTTCTTCTAATTTCTGATGAAACACAGCTCCTCACAAATTGCTTGCAGTTGGAAGTGATCACAAATTCTGACAGTAAAGTTATTTTACAGCTGTTCAGTGATGGGAACAGGGCACCAGGATTTTACTACTAGCACTTTTCTATTTCTCAGCAGATAATGTAATGCAGTACTATGGTCTTTGTGATATTGAATTCTCTGTGACCCTACAGAGAATAAGACACTCAGGTATTTATGAACGTTCATTCTTAGTCCTAAATATTTAAAGTCAACCTGCAACCATGTTTCTTTCTTTCTTTCCTCCTTCCTCCACAAAAATTAGAATTTGCCTTATAATACTTGGTGAAGTTGCAGTTTTCTTTTTCAAACGCTTTGAACAAGTTCTTGGTTTAAGATTCAGATTGGAAGAATTCTGGGAGGAGTGCCCAGAGATCAGAATAGCTGTGCCATTGTTCTTAAAACATTGGATGAATGTTCCATTGAATGTTCCATGCCAGAAGGCAATGTAATAATACACATAGGCTACGTCTACACTGCCCAGTCTTGCGCAAAGAACATATGCAAATGAGGCACGGCGATGAATATTACCGCACCTCATTTGCATACTTAATGAGCCACCATTTTGCGCAAGGGGCTTTTGCGCAAGAAGGAGCAGTCTATACGGATCCTTCTTGTGCAAAACCCCCCTCTTGCGCAAGAGCCATTCTGCCGCTTATTTTCAGGCAGAACGGCTCTTGAGCAAGAGGGGGGTTTTGAACAAGAAGGAGTATTGTAGATTGCTCCTTCTTGCACAAAAGCCCCTTGCCCAAAAATGGGGGCTCATTAAGTATGCAAATGAGGTGCGGTGATATTCATTGCCATGCCTCATTTGCATATGTTCTTTGCGCAAGACTGGGCAGTGTAGACGTAGCCATAGACTTTTGCCAAGAGACTCAGGCTACGTCTACACTGTAGGCTTCTTGCGCAAGAAATGTTATGCGCAAGAGCTCTTGTGCAAAAGGTCTTGCACAAGAGCGCATCCACGCTGCCATGTGCTTTTGCGCAAGACATGTGCTTTTGCACAAGAGCGTGCATGGCAGTGTGGACACTCTCTTGAGCAAGAAAGCTCTGATGGCCATTTTAGCCATAGGGGTTTCTTGCGCAAGAAACTCCTGTTGCTCATCCACACTGCCTTCTTGTGCAAGAGCTCTTGCACAAGAGGGCTTATTCCTCATGGGGAGAGGAATAACTCTTGCGCAAGAAGCCCTCCTTTCTGATGCTTTACTGTAAATTTACTTGAGCAAGAATGCGCATGTGGGGTAGACGCTCAAGTTTTTGCGCAAGAATGGCCATTCTTGTGCATAATGCCTGCAGTGTAGACATAGCCTAAGGGGAAAGGAGACTAGAGAAAATATTAGCATTTTTTGTAAGGGACCTATAGGAAAAAGCAGAGTGTTACAGCTTTAATTTGAATAAGGGGAGAACATATAAGACATTTTCAGTAAATGAGATTTTAAATAGGCAACTGCTAGGAAAATTAACATTAACTTTTAAGTAAACTTTGGAGAAGACAATGCATTTTCATTAGCTCAGACTGCTGTGCCAGTTGCAAGATATCCAGAAAAAGAAAAAAAGAAAAGGAATGGAGGCATAGTCTAACAAACAGAACAAAGAAAACCTCCATAGAGAAAAGGGAAGAGCCATAAAAAGTCTCTTAAGAGCGCAGCAAGTAGAAACACGACAAAAGCAAACACACAACAGATGGAATTTGGCCTGCTAGTAAAAGCACATACAAAAATTATAGAAAAAAAAACCCAGGTCTTGACAGCTTGTCTGTTGAAACAAAGGAATCAAGAAAATAGGTAAGTCATACTTATTTTCAGGGAACTGTGTCCAAAGACAGCATTCCCTGTCTATCTCGAGATCTATAATACTATACACATTCAGGAGATTAATTCAGGCACCAGGATACAGATGTTTTGTTAGAGCAGTCTAAGGTAGTGGTGATCAATAGCCTAAAGGGAGAGGGAGTCTCAGTCAATTAGAAGACCATACTCTTTGCCTTTCTCTCATAGGTGGTATGTGTTTGTCATTAACTGAGTCATGGCATGCATCCTCCTTGTTATAAGCTCCAATCATTGAGATGGGCATCATATAAGAGACTGAAAAAGCAAAAGGGGTATTTGAAGAAAATGTCCTGTTTAAAGGAAGAATCAGGGTGGATTCTATTGAAAGAAAGGGGTATACCCTATTTTCTCAGCATAGTGCAGAGGATACCAATTCTGCTGCTTCCAAAATGAAGGAAGACCTGGAGAAGATGGGGAATGTTTGAGGTAAATGAGAATGGTAGAATTAATTTAAACCACTGAAAAAGGAAATCAGTACAGTGACAAGAATAGAAAAAAGGCTCTCTTCAACTTTAATTTCAGCTCCAGAAAGAGGGAGGAATTTTGTTTGCTTTCCCTAAAAGGGGAGGATATTGTTTGCATTAAGAAGCTAAAACCACCCAACTGCTGAAGTGAGGCACTGCCTGAAGCTCATGATGGAAAAGTAAATCACCTCCTAACAGGAGCTAAAACCTCTCTCAACTGTTGTGCTCCACTGGAATCCACAAAGGTCACATTTGTGAATGGGAGCAGGGGGAAAGAAGAACCTTTTCAGCAACTAGTCCAGGACTATGAATCTGCTTTCTGGAAGGGGTAAGCATGACCACAGAACTCAGTGTCTGTAGAAAAAAATGCAGGACAAATTTATATAGTGTGCCCCACCACAGGAGTAAAAAGACAGGAGAAGAAAGAGGAGACACTATTGCATGTATATGTTGAAAGGAGAGGTGTGAATGAGAGTAATTCCAGAAAGCTCCTACAGAGGAAGAACAAATACAATACACATGCAAGACTCAAGTATTAATTGCTGTAGATTTGATAACTATCCTATTTTAGGAGATAGGCCTATCAGAGAAGAACTTAGAGAAGTCATGTGGCCAGACAATGTTTGTCTTTTGTTGACTATTCTCACCTAGAATGATGGCAATACAGGTTGAGTACATTGGAATTAAGACTTAACACGATCTTTGATAAAGAAGAGACAAGTAAAAATATGGTCCTTGGGAATGATTCTGCAATGGAGAAAATAGGAAAAAAAAGAACAAAAATAGCATGTCCAACAAAATGGAGATGGAAGGGTCTAGGCATGTTTGCACATTGTTGTTTAGTTCTCATTTCTTTAAACAGAGAATTCTATTATGAGGGCAGTATGCCTGGTTATAAATTTGCAAATATTCTTAAATGTCTTCCCTTAAGAAAGTGCAGAAATGCACACCATGTTTGAGGTAAATGAAAATGGTAGAATTAATTTAAACCACAGTTTATCATGCAAGCCAGAACCTACAAGGGCTCATGCACCAGTACTGATTGTAGTGGTTGTAAGTTTTCAAAGTTCAAGTTTATAATTGCATTTGGACATATTTCTTTCATCAGACGTATAACATTTCTTCATGTGTATTCCATTTAGCCCCAAATAAATGAGCTGACTTATTTTGACAAATTTGTGTATCCAACCATAAATGTAATCAAATAGAAAGGTCTGCAGAAATCTATAGCTTTGTCCTGGTCTTTTCAGAGTGAGTTGAAGACCTGAGTTATTCTGTACAGAAGCAATTCAACTCATTGTGGATGATCTGCATTTAAATAATCTACCACATGGGTTGAAACAGTGACAGAATGTTCCTCTTTTTGCAACCCTGCAGAGTAATTTGTTCTAAAACTACAGCCACACCACTTTCCTGTCTGCCTACTTTTCAAGAATTGCTTATTAATTTTGTACTGTTTTTGCTGATTATTCTAAAACAAACCTCAAAAGTTCTACCACACACTACATACCAAAGCAGGAGAGCAAACAGATTCCAGTTTATTTTATGCATAGAATTATCTCTTTATGTGACTGCTGCTAGTTATGCATGAGCTCTCTAGGGAACACATTATGTCACTGGCAAACACTAGTTATTCTATCTTATATGAAACAGAAAAGAAGAACTTAAATATTTCCATTGTTGTTGGCATCATATCTCATGTGCAGCAATAAGTGGAACATTTTCATTTACAAATGAATATAGTTTTAAAATGAGGTATTGCAAAGATTTGCAACAAATACTATCAACTGCTGCTACTAATGGCTATTTGGTATAATTAAATGTAAATGAACATGAATATATTGTTCTTTGGTATTATCATAAAGGGACATAAAACAATACTAGCTAGCCAAGTACTTTGGTTCTTTTTTTCCTTTTCTTCTTTTAATAATAGACCCACAGTGTAGCCATGGTTCATAAGGGCACCATCAAATTTGAAAAGGACTGATTCCAATATCACTTAACCTCATGGAAGTTAGGTGAGACACCACTGAAGTCATCGGAATTGTATGGTTGCAAGTAAGATCAGAATCAGGCCTTACATATTTCTACTAAGTCAACATGGTGACTGCAAAGCAGCAATGAAAGGCAGGGACAATAGGGAAGCTAACAAGTAAACCAATGGTATTAATGTTAGGACAAGGAAAATAAAATTGCAACCTACATTGGGTGTAGTAAGTGGCCACCACAGTGATGCCAAATTAATCAACATTCTTCTGTAATTCAGTAGGAAGAAATGTATAGATAAGGCTCCTTCTGACTGGTTATTGTCAGCTTAATATGCCTGTGTTTAATTGTGTACTGCCAATTAAGTCCAAATGGCTATTCGGGGCTCTGATAAAGATAAAAGAACATTAAGTTATAACTTTTGGCAAAAGAATGTATGGAATCTGATTTAGTCAAGCATCACTGAACTGAGCACATGACTGGACACATATCCCTAGTTAAGATACATCTCCATATGGTAACATTTTGCTTTCCATCAATACATGAGGCAATTTATTTCTAGGGGAGAAAAATTTTTTACAGGACAAAATAAATCTGTACAACAATATGCCGTCAGATGTTAAAAAGAGAGCCCCAGTTTTAGTTGCTATTTTATAAATAGCAGGCTAGAAACTCACTTGTTCCCAGTATGTGTTATGTACAGCAGTGTAGATAGCTAAGAAAGAAGTGGCTACAGCTCTAGAAGGATTTTCTATTCAGATACTAGTAAGGTTTCAAGTGGACTCAGAACTATGCTGTTGACTGTGACTCTTATAAGATGGGGATTATCATGCAAACAGCTCCACCTGACATGCTGCTGGCATCCCTGCTACATGGAAACATAAGAACTGCTATTTGATCAGACTCAGGTTCCATCTAGACCTGTATCCTGTCACTGATAGTGCTAAGTAATATAATGGAATAAGAGGAGGTGATACATATGATGGCTTTGCCTACTTTACACATCATAGGGACTACTCATGCTTGGGGAATCCCCAGATGTGGAGGGCCACTTGGCTTCTCTGGGGGGGTCACAGCAGGGGAAGGTATGTGGCCCTCTAATAATTAATCCAAGAAAATAGTATTAATTTAACAATGTTAACATAGACTGAATATATAGTCTCTGCCTGCACATCATAACCAAATCATTTTGTTTGCTCCATAGCCCGTTTATAGAAAAGACCCAATAATGAAATGTTGTGTCACCAAGTTTTCATCCTGTATAAATTTATTTTAAAAAAGATAAAATACAAATCATTTGTTATTCTAGTTCATCCTCAGATTTTACACTGTTTCTGTAAGTACATCCATTGCCTTGTCATTCACTGGATTTCTAATGAATTTTTAAAATCCTATTTTTAACATTTCATTTTGAACCTATGGGAACCTAGGAAGCCATTTAATGGAAAACCTCTCATGGCACAAGTGTTGCATTGTATTGATCCTATAAATCAGTCATGAGCTAGAAGCCCAGCAAGAGAAAAATCAGGCTGGGATAAAAAATCTCTTACTTCTTTCATATGCAAGTCAGTATTCCAATCTCATTCTTGAAATTACAAGTACAAATGGCACATAAACAATAATGGACAATATTTGGAAAAGGAAATTCAAGCACAAAGGAATTGAGCCAGAAAAGAAAAGCATGGTCTTTATCTGGATATGCATTTTTCCCTGGAAGGTACTAAAGAAAGAATACACAACCAAATGAGTTTTGAGGAACATGTAGGGATGATACAATGGGTCAAAATTGTTCTATGCCTGAAAAAAGGAGTTTCTCTCTGTGTGTCTTAGAACTGTGAGAGTAACTTAATGTTTTTCAGTTAGCTGGTAGTTCAAAAACATTCTGTTTTGGGCATCTTTTATTTTATTTTGCAAGGGAAGTCAATAAAGGACCAGATTCACAAGCCTGGTGATGGTGTTACCCTTATAACCTTCAGCCCAGGAGCTGGATGGAGAAGATGTAGATCTGAATCCCTGTTCTTGAGGAAGGACTTGAATCTATGTTTCCCTTCTTACAGATGAATACCCTTAGCCAAGTATTACATCACTGTCTTGCTCTGTGGTCCAATAAATACTCAAGTATTTTTTCCACAAAGTGGAACAGCTTCAACAGAACAACCAATGGCCCAGTGGTTAGGGCACCAAGGAGAGGGAGATGTGGATTCAAATCTCTGATCCAGCACTTCGTAGATTAGTGGCATGACATTTAGGACACCTGACTTGCTGCCCCTTTCTATTCTGATTGGACAACAGAAGTGCCTGGTTTCTCATCTTTGGCTGGGAGCCTTCTGGCCTTCACTCACCTCTGGTTTTAAGCCCTGAAAAGGCAGTGAGTTCTCCTCTCCTCCAGGTTCCAGCCCAAGGCCCCCTGAGAAGCAACACTGAGAGGGTCCTTCTAGCAGAAAAGTCTAACTCCACTGCTTTGGGCTACTTCCTACCTATGTCCCTTCAGTCTGGGGCTTTCTTCTCATAGTCCTCTCTGTAGTATCTCTCTCTTGGAATAGCACACCCTTCTGTCCCTTTTGCACCATCCAGCCACAGGCTCGCATCCCTATAGGTGAGGACAGATGTATGGTTGTATAGGTGCTAGCCCAGGGATGGACAAATACCAGGCTGTGGGCCAGATCTGGTTCACCAGGATTAGCCCCTGGCAGGCCACCATGGCTATATTTACCTGTGCCTCTGGAAGAACAGGCAATCACAGCTTCTGTTGGCCTCAGATCACATTCCTGGCCAATGGTAGCTGCAGAAAGCAGTGTCCCAGTCTGTGCCGCTTCCTGCAGCTGCCATTGGCCAGGAATGGCAATCTGTGGCCAACGGGAGCTGCAATCACTGGCACTTGCAGAGGTTCCAATAAATATAGCAGCAGCGGTAGCAGCGTATGGCCAGGAGCTAACTCTAGAGAACCACCACCATTTTATTGCCCACCCTTGCCCTACCCCCACTATGTTCTGACAGTCAAATATTAAAGTTGACTCATAGTTGAGTGCTTCTCAGTCTCCTCCACAGTCTCTCTCAGCCAGGGATGCAGCACTATTCTTCCAGAGGCTGTCCTAGCTGCCAGATATGCCGTGATGCTCCTGTCACACACAGAGGCAGAGATACCTCCTGAATCTTTGCCAGTCAGCTGTGAATTGAACTGGGTTCTCTCCTTTTCTTTCCCTTCCAGGCATGGCACTGGCTGCAAGTTTAGCAGGGTAAGGCTAGTGGGGACCATAGACTCTCTTTAACCCTTTTTCTGACAGCGTGAGGTTTCTCTGCTCCAGCACATTTTGCCATTATAAGTATCTAAAAGGGTGTTGTAAGGAAGAGGGTGAAAAATTGTTCTCTTTAGCCTCTGAGGATAGGACAAGAAACAATGAGCTTAAATTGCAGCAAGGGAGGTTTAGGTTGGATTTCAGGAAAAACTTCCTGTCAGGGTGGTTACACACTGAAATAAATGGCCACTTGAGATATTTAAGAGCAGGTTAGACAGACACCTGTCAGGGATGGTTTAGACCAGGGGGTTCTTAACCTTTTTACCTTCACACCTCCCCTGAAAGTGAACTTCATGTTCACCCCCCCCCCCCTGCCCCCCGGGAGCCATTTTGTGCACAGCCTAGCCCCGCCCCCTCACCTGACAGGAAGCTAAGGGGTGTGGCTAGGACTATAAGAACTCTTCCAGGGAGCTCATTCAGGGCCCAGCCTCTGAGGGGAGACAGAGGCCTGCCCAGAGCTCCTGGCTGATGAGGCTGAGACCTGGCCCGGGCCTCCCACAACTGCCTTCCCTCAGGCCAGTGAAGGCTTCCCTGCCTGGGCCACTGAGGCCTGGCCAAGCCGGCCAGCCAGCAGGGCTACCTTCTGACCTAGAGGAACCCAAGGCTCTACTGGTGATTCAGAGGACTGGCCTGCGCTGAAGGCCCGACTCGAACCCAGAGGCCTGCCTGAACCCTGGGACCTGGCGAACCAGCTGGATGCTGGATGCAGCCGTCCAAGCTAATTCCCAAGTCTGATGGCTGGTGGCGCTGTGGGGTGAGTGAATCCCGTTACAATGCCTAAATGAATAATATGAGCTTTTTACGTTGAACCTTTTCCTAACAAATTTACGTAATATTTGAAGATGAAAGTTGGCAATGCTCGCGTACTGTTATTGGAGTGTGTTGTCACAGGCTTGATTGATTTGCACTGCTATTGTAGTGTGCTGATCTCTAGAAGTTAATAAGAAATTAATGTTTATAATTTTAATTCATAATATTAATTATGAAGAAATCTAAACTTTAGAATTTTATCCAGTGAGAAGGCAATTGCGATACATTTTCTGGGAGGCACCTCACACCTCCCTTGTATCCCCCTTCACGCCTCCCCTGGGGAGGCGCACCTCACTGGTTAAGAACCCCTGGTTAAGACAGTGCTTGGTCCTGCTATGAGGACAGGGGACTGGACTCGATCACTTCTCAAGGTCCCTTCCATTTCTCGGATTCTATGATTCCATGATTCCAGCTCAAAGATTCAAATAGGGGGTCTTCTGCATCCCCTGTGAGTGTTCCAACCACTGGGCTAAAGGGCATATGAGAGGTACTACCACCACTGAGTTGTGTGTTGAAAACCCCTAATAACTCTAAACTGAAAGAGCATTTTCCTTTTTATTTGGGGGTAGGGAGGCTTGGACAGAAACCATTTATTGAAAATGACTAATTCAGAAAATGTTTTTGTTTTCTTGAATCTGTACTTTTTAACAAAAACACTCCAGGTTTATAAAAAAAAATGTAGGCAGCTGCATGTATTTATATGCCCTAATTACTGTATGGTGTTTGCTCTCTAACACCCTCTGTGAGCTATGAAGGTGCTATTATCCATATTTTACAGATGGAAAACCAAGACACAGAGTGACTAAGGTACTTGAAACTGTGTCTTTCAAGATTTAGACTAGAGTCTATAATGGCTAACTTCCTCTCAAAAACAGTCACTTGGAGGGAAAGGGTGAAAGAAGGAATTTGATATTTGCAGGGAATTAAAAAGGAAGAAGTCCCAGCTTTTCAAGCTGACATACCACACTTGCTTCAAGCCCTAGAATTTCCCAAAATAGTTTACATATTTAGGCATTGAAAAACTATTTAAGGTCAATATCATCTATATTTGAAACAGGACTAGCAAACAATTAAAGAGTCAATCATGCTTAATCATTAATTTAAACAATAATAGAATACCATTTATTTAACACATGTGTTGTCAAACACATCAGATAAATAGTGACAAATTTTTAAAGTGCTTATGCACAAATGCTAGAAGTACAAATAATAAGATGGGTGAACTAGAGTGCCTTGTATTAAAGGAGAATATTGATATAATAGGCATCACAGAAACTTGGGGGAGTGAGGACAACCAATGGGACACAGTCATACCAGGGTACAAAATATATCAGAAGGACAGAATAGGTCATGCTGCTGGGGGAGTGGGACTATGCGTGAAAGAAAATGTAGAATCAAATGAAGTAACAATCTTAAATGAACCAAAATGTTCCATAGAAGCTCTATGGGTAGTAATTCCATGCTCTAATAATAAGAATTCAGCAGTAGGGATATATTATCGACCACATGATCAGGATAGTGACTATGAAATGTTAGGGGAGATTAGAAAGGCTATCTAAATAAAAAACTCAATAATATTGGGTAATTTCAACTATCCCCATATTGACTGGGTACACGTCACTTCAGGATGAGATGCAGATATAAACTTTCTTGATACCTTAAATGACTGCTTCTTGGAGCAGCTGGTTCTGGAACCCACAAGAGGAGAAGCAATTCTTGATTTAGTCCTAAGTTGAACACAGGATCTGGTGCAAGAGGTAAATATAACTGGACCGCTTGGAAACAGTGACCATAATGTAATAAAATTTAACATCCCTGTGGTAGCAAAAACACTTCAGCAGCCCAAGACTGTGGCATTTAATTTCAGAAAGGGGAACTACACAAAAATGAGGTTAGTCAAACAGAAATTAAAATGCACAGTGACAAAAGTAAAATCCCTACAAGCTTCATGGAAACTTTTCAAAGACACCATAATTGAGGAACAACTTAACTGTATACCCCAAATTAAAAAAACACAGTAAGAGAACCAAAAAAGTGCCACTGTGGCTTACCAAACAAGTAAATGAAACAGTGACAGATAAAAAGGCCTCTTTTTAAAAAGTGGAAGTCAAATCCTAGTGAGGAAAATAGAAAGGAGCATAGACTGTCAAATTAAGTGTAAAAATTTAATAAGAAAAACTAAAATGGAGGTTGAACAGCTAAACAAAAACTCAAAAAGAATAGCAAAATGTTTTTTAAGTACATCAGAAACAGGAAGCCTGCCACACAACCATTGGAGCCCTTGGACTATCTAAATGCTAAAGGATCACTCAAAGGTGGTAAAGTCATAGCAGAGAAACTAAATGAATTCTTTGCTTCAGTCTTCATGGGCAAATTAGGTGAAACAATAGTAAACAATAAAATTGTCAGACACATAGGAGAACATACTTTGTTGGGCAAAAGTCAACATGGTTTCTGTAAAGGGAAATCATGTCTTACTAATCTATTGGAGTTCTTTGAAGGGGTCAACAAATATGTGGACAAGGGGGATCCGTGGATATAGTACACTTAGATTTCCAGAAAGCCTTGACAAAGTCCCTCACCAAAGGCTCTTAAGTAAAGTAAGTTGTCATGGGTTAAGAGGGAAGATCCTTTCATGGATTGATAATTGGTTAAGACAGGAAACAAAGGGTAGGAATAAATGGTCAGTTTTCAGAATGGAGAGCAGTAGCTAGTGGTGTCCCCCAAGGGTCTGAACTGGGAGCAATCCTATTCAACTTCAACTCATTTATAAATGATCTAGAGAAAAGGGTAAATTGCTCAAGATAGTTAAGACCAAAGCAGACTGTGAAGATCTTCAAAAGGTCTCACCAAACTAAGTGATTAGGCAACAAAATGGCAAATACAATTTAAAGTTGGTAAATTTAAAGTAATGCACATTGGGAAAAAATCCCAACTATACATACAATATGATGGGGACTAAATTTAGCTACTCAAGAGAGAGATCTGGGAGTCCCTGTGGATAGTTCTCTGAAAACATCCAGTCAGTGTGCAGCGGCAGTCAAAAAAGCAAACAGAATGTTAGGAATTAAAAAGGGGATAGAAAATAAGACAGAGACTATCTTATTGCCTCTATAGGAAACCTGGATAGATCCACATCTTGAATACTGCATACAAACATCATCACCTCATATCAAAAAAGATATTGGCTTTGGAAAAGGTTCAGAGAAGGGGTTTGGAATGAGTCCCATATGAAGAGAAATTAAAAAGACTTGGACTTTTCAGCTTAGGAAAAAAAGGAGACTAAGAGGGGGTATGATAGAGGTCTATTAAATCATGAATGGTGTGGAAAAAGTGAATAAGGAGAAGTTATTTACTTATTACCACAATATAAGAATTAGGGGTCACCAAATTAAATTAATAGGTAGCAGGTTTAAATCAAACAAAATGATTTTTGTCATGTAGCACACTGTCAACCTTGCCAGAGGATGTTGTGAGGACTAGGACTTTAACAGGGTTCAAAACAGAACTAGATAAATTCATGGAGGTTAGGTTCATCAATGACTATTAGCCAGGATGGGTAGGAATGGTCCTTTGCCTCTGTTGGTCTAGAAATGGATGACAGGAGAGGGATCACATGATGATTACCTGTTGTGTTCACTCCCTGTGGGACATTTGGAATTCTCCACTTTCAGCAGACAGGATACTGGCCTAGATGGACCTTTGGTCTGACCAAGTATGGCCATTCTTATGTTATTTTAAATGTTTTCTACATTTTCAAATATACTGATTTAAATTACAACACAGAATACAAAATGTATAGTGCTCACTTTATATTTATTTTTGTTTACAAATATTTGCATTATAAAATTGAAATTATTTTTCAATTTCCTATTACAAGTATAGTAGTGCAATTTTTATTATAAAAGTTGAACATACAAATGTAGAATTATGTACAAAAGTAATTGAATACAAAATTAAAATAATGTAAAACTTTAGAACTTACAAGTCCACTCAGTCCTACTTCTTGTTTAACCAATTGCTCAGACAAACAAATTTGTTTATATTTGCAGGAGATAATGCTGCCCACTTCTTTTTACAACGTCACCTGAAAGTGAGAGAAGAGGTTTTCACATGGCACTGTTGTAGATGGCATTACAAGATATTTGTATGCCAGATTCACTAAGGATTCATATGTCCAGGGCTCGACGATCACGGCGAAAACCACTCGCCAGCCCTGCACTGCACATGCACGAACCGCCAGTGAACGGGGCAACCAGCTGAAATCTACTCGCCACGGATGAGTAGATAAGCGGATTTGTTGAGCCCTGCATATGTTCCTTAATTCTTCAACCTCCTTTCCAGAGGACATGCATCCATGCTGATGATGGGCTCTGCTCGATAACAATCCAAAGAAGTAAGGACCAACATATGTCCATTTCCATCATCTGAGTCAGATGCCACCAGCAGAAGGCTGATTTTTTTTTCCTTGTGTTTCGAGTTCTGTAGTTTCCTCATCAGAGTATTTCTCTTTTAGGATTCTGAAAGAACGCTCCAAAACTATTGCATCCCATATTTTGGAAAGCATGCCAGATACTTAAACCTTTGGTTGAATGCTGTAACGATCCTTAGAAATCTCACGTTGTACCTTCTTTGTGTTTTGCCAAATCTGCCGTGAAAGTGTATTTAAAACCAACATGTGCTAGGTCATCATCTGAGACAGCTATATTATTAAATATATGGCAGAATGTGGGTAAAACAGGGTAGGAGACATAATTCTCCCTGAAGCAGTTGAGAAACAAATTAAATTAACACATTATTTTTTAACGAGCATCATCAGCATGGAAGCATGTCCTCTGGAATGATGATCGAGAATGAAGAGGCATACAAATGGTTAGCATATCTTGCACATAAATAGCTTGCAATACTGGCTACAAAAATGCCATGTAAACACCTGCTCTCACTTTCAGATGACATTGTAAATAGGTGATTTCCTGAGCAAGAAGTAAAACTGTGTGTAAAGTTTTACATTGCTTTGGTTTTGAATGCAATTATGTAACAAAAAAAATCTACATTTATAAGTTGCACTTTTATGATATAGAGATTGCACTACAAATACTTGTATAAGGAGAATTGAAAAAATATTGTTTCTTTTGTTTATCATATTTACAGTGCAATTAAATTCATAAAAATAATATAACGTGAGTTCTATACAGTTTCCATACTGTGTTGTAACTTAAATCAATATTTGAAAATATAGAAAAGCATCCAAAACATTAAATAATCTTCAATTGATATTCTATTTTAATAGTGTAATTAAAATTGTGATTAGCTGCAATTGATTTTTTAATCTCAATATTTAAATTAATCACATGAGTTAACTGTGATTAACAGACAGCCCTGATTTAAAACATATTAGTTACAGTATTTCTCTCTAAACCTTAACAATTAAACACATATTAACTAAGACAGCCCCCTGTGTAATTAAAACAACATAAACATAGTCTCAATGAACTGTTTTTAAAATCATTAAAATATTCCTAAAATATTATTATAGCATATGCAGAAAATATGTAAGTGTGAAGTACTGTGGTGGTTTTGTCACTTGGGATGGTACTTGGTCCTGCTGTGAGGGCAGGGGACTGGACTTGATGACCTCTCAAGGTCCCTTCCAGTTCTATGAGATAGGTATCTCAATATATAACATATTAAGTACACATGAGTCTCAAACTCAGATACCTCAAATGCATGTAAATAAAAACCTTAAACAATAACTATAAAGTGTTCAAATGTCCTGTATCCAGCAAAGCCCTTCAGCATTGATCTTAGCAGGAGTACTCACTTGTTCAAAATTAAGGATATATTTAATGCTTGAAATACACACACACACGCACGACTGTTATGTAGATGGTGGTGTTTGAGAATAACAGTTATCAATAGGGACTAGAACACCAGTCAAATTTCATTCAGGATGCACCGATGATGTCTTCATATACTTTACAGTGGGTACCTAACTTAATCCTATGAGGACAAGCTGCAATGTAAAGTGTTTCAATTTACTTATGAATGAAAAGGGAGGGAACACAAAACTATTCAGCATACATAGAATTGGCAGGTTTTCTGCTATGTTCCCCAAAAGAACAGTGAGTGGTTTGATATATTTTAAAAATTCATATATTCAAATAACAAGATAAGAATCTCTTAATGCAAAACGCTACTTTAAACAGTAGACCATTTTCTGCTTTACAGATTGTGCTTTCTTTTTCAGGTCATCAGGGTAATGTAAAAAATGGCAGGCAGACAAACTGCCTCAGGCAAAATTCAAGAGTACACCAAAGAGTACATTCAAACAGTGGTCACACTAGAATAATTCTCCTGGTCTGGTACAATGGCAAAAAGCTGGGGTGTTAGAATACAAATTGTCAGAGACTGATAAGAAAATAATCTATCTGCAGCAAAAATGCATTACATTTTTCAGGCTCCAGAAATTTGTGTTAAATTGAAATAAGAACAGGAGGTAACAATGGAACCATATAATTTACCCAAAGTATAAAACAATAGTTTTGGTGGCCAATAGGTCATTTAGATATTGAGTTAATTAAATTTTTAAAATAACAGCTTATTGTGATACAATTTGTAGCAATTGTATGTGAAATATTCCACCTAATTGAGAAATCTGTTAAAAATAATCTGCTTTACTACATTTAATGCATGATAAAGCTGACAGGTCACAGATGAAAACCACATGCATGACTGTTTTGCTACGTTTTGGGTCAGGGATATCAATGACAGCTGTTTGTGTGGTATGGGGTTGTTGGTGGTTGGGTTTTTTTTTGTTAATTTGACAGTATTTTAGACATTTTTAGAATTTTAAGCTTAGATTAAAAAAAGCTATAGAAACTTTAGGAACTAATTTTCAAAACTCAAAGCTAAATTGCAATCATAAAAACATTCACACACGCCTTTCAGCATCTGCCATCAGTAGAACCAACTACCAAGTCATTTAAGTGAGTAACTCAATACCTTTCAGTATGGCGCCAATGCTTATCTTTACTCATGTCAGCCACTAGAGGGAGAAACGAACCTCTGCACTAATCCAGGGTATGACATAATTGCTGTACCTATTTGAATACCATTTTACCAGTTCTATGGCCATAAATGCTATTGCACAATTTTGAAAATCTGGCCCTTAACTGCATAGCACAGTAAATGTTTCATTGTCAGTCAAATGCCACAGCTAATTGCCAAGAAAAGGGAAGTTGAGCAACAGTTGCAACCATCACCATCTATGATGAAAGATATTAGAAGTTAACATGTAAAGGGTATTAAACAAATTAGAGGACCACTTTTGGGGTTCAAGTCTAAAACTATCTTTCTCCCCTCCACATACTGCTAGTGTGTTGAAAGAATAGTGTAGATTGTAAAATACACAGGAAAACACATCTGCAGACCATGTAGAGTACTAATTTCAGGCCAGCAGCTTTACTTTAAACAAACTAGTAGCACAGAATGTTATTCTCCAATATGGTCATGTTCCCTGTCTATGGAGCTAAAGAAGTTACTTTTCTCCAGGCAGTTAGAAAGAAGCACTTGCTGCTGGAAATCCTCAAAGGGACAGAATATTTCATGTTCTACCCTCACCGTAACTTTAGGTTAATGAGCTACAAAAAGCCCTAGTTAACACAGAGCTGAAAAACAAGGTGTCCTTTTTTTGTTTCTGTAATTTATACCATTTGGCCATTTATCTAGCTGATTGTACCTGTATATCAGGTACAGTAATACAATATGTAGATAATATTAATTGCACAGGAAAATTGCAGGAAAGAAAAGAGTCCAGATTTCAAAAAATCTGACCCTATTTGTCCTTAGGAAACACTTATCTTATTGTATTTGTACTGCTTAAATTAGTCATTTTGTGTTGTAGTCTTAAAATTCCACTTCCCTGGCAGGAAATGAAATCTTTTCTATTTTTTAAAATACTAATAACAGTGAATAATAATTCATAGTTCTGATATAGCTCTTTTCATAGATCTTTACAAAATAAGGGAAGTAGCTTTATTCCTTTTTATATGCAGGACAAATGAAACAGACAGATTAAATACCTTGGCCAAGGTCAAAGAGCAGGTTAGTAGCTGAGGTAGGAACAGAATCCAGATCTCTCTTCTCCTAGCTCATTGCTTTATCTGCCTCCCAAAAAGGCAATGGAACTTATTCTATAGGGTCAATGGTATTTTAATGCTAAAGTATTGCCTATATATTTGGTGTATATTTGAGTGGGATGGCCTTTATTTCTTTTATTGGGGATTATTACAGTACTGACATTACCGAGTATGACTGACAGACTATCATGAGCGTAGATTTTAAACATAGACATGGGATTCTTATCAGGTGTCCATACAAAAGAACAATTGTGTGCAAACCTTATGCCACCATAGTATTCAGTGGTAAAGGAGAACAGCTACCTTCAGCCTACTCTATACAAACAAATCTGGAAGAACTGCTCCATCTGAAAGCTGCCATTTCTACTGCTTTAAAAGCTGCCTTCTTCATAACTTTTGCACTTCGGATAATTACATATGCCCTGGCAATGGGTCAGCAGAGATTCTCATGTCCTACACATGCCAGGGTAAGGAAAATTAATTTCAGTGTTTGGAAGAGAGGAACTGCTGGAAAGACTTATAATAAACAGAATTTTAAACAGACAACCTCCTCCCCCACATTTGAAATGAGTGTCTACTCATTTCTATCCCAGGGGGTTGAAAAGGACATTGGGAAAACTCAAAGATCAGTGGAAAGCATGCTTCTTTTTCTTGTCTTTTTCTTTTTGCTACAGTAGAAAGATTGCCTTCTGCTACCAGATAGACCCACTCAACTCCTAATGAAATCAATTGGAGCCATGTGTTGGGTAGTATTTGGTCCAACATGTTTAAGTAAAAAAAGGAACTACTGGAACAAATATCCATGCATATCTGATGTTGAAGAAAAGCCAGGGTGTGACTAATATACTGGAGAAATTGTAGAAGAGCATTTCTTCTTTATGCAAAGACAGCCCCTGTGATTCTGCCAAGGTTATGAAGACCTTGGGTTATCAGCTCTGCAAATACTATTAGCTCAAGTAACAGCTGTCTGGAGGCAGATCTGCAGATGTAACTTGTGTGTATAATTTTTATTTAAACATGTGGTAAGGCTATTTCTTTATTTATTTTTACTTCAAGGGTCAGTGCACTTGCTTGTTTTTGCCAGCAGCTCTGCCATTCTCTCTCACTCCAGCTCCACATAGATTTTTGCATACACAATTTGTTATGGTGGAAGAGTTTTCTATACAACATACACTCTCATGTTTAAAAAAAAAAAAAAAAAGCAAAGCATTTAAGTACTAACTGCACATACATTAGTGGGACAAACATGTTCCAGGACATAGCAATTCTCAGTTACCAGATGAAGGGTTTGGTTAGACCAGTGGTCCCCAACACGGTGCCCGTGGGCGCCACCACCCTGGGCACACGGCGCCTGTGCGGCCCAGCCCCCAGGCGCCCGGCAGCCCCAAAAGGTTGGGGACCACTGGGTTAGACAGATTACATTCTATATCATTTAGCCATCTACAATCTATTATCATAGAACTGGAAGGGACCTCAAGGGGTCATCGAGTCCACTCTGCCATCATGGCAGGACCAAGCACTGTCTAGATCACCCCTGACAGATGTCTGTCTAACCTGCTCTTAAATATCTCCAGTGATGATGATTCCACAACCCCCCTAGGCAATTTATTCAAGTGTGTAACCACCCTGACAGGAAGTTTTTCCTAATGTCCACCCTATATATACATAGATTGAATGCATTATGCTAAGAGACGTAGCAAGTCAGGGTTCTTTGTTCCCCTTACATTTATGGTTCTCAAAAAATGGTATCTTGAGGTCTGGTTAAAATATATTATTTATAGAGCTGTATGGGACTTTTCTAGCAAATTAATTTCTGACAGATAATGCAAGTTCTGTGAAATCAAAATATTATGCAGAAAATTATATGCAGTCTACATTGTCTCCTATGGGCTGAACTCCCTTGGAGACAATATCACTCATCTGCAATGTGGATTTCCTTCTCACCAAGCTCTGTGTGGTACATCATGGGAGTCACATGACTCTAGAGTTTGAATGTGATGCATCTGGAGTGTAAGATCAGAAGGAACCATGTGATCCCCTATTCTGACCAATAACTTGTGTTTCATTAAAGCATATCTTCTCAAAAATCAGACAATCTTGATTTGAAGACAGCAAAATGGAGAATCCACCAGTTTCCTTTGTTGATTGTTTTCTAGTGGTTAACCACCCTCATTGTTAACATTGTGTGACTTAATTACTGATTTGCATTTGTCTGTTTTCAGTTTTTGAACGTTAATTCTTGAGCATAGATTCCAAAGCCAAAAGGAACCACTGTGATCATCTAGCTCAATCTCCTGTATAACCCAGCCAAAGACGTTCTCCAAAATAATTCCCAGACCATATCTTTTAGAAAAAAAAATCCAATCTTGTTTTAAGAGTAATCAATCACTGCTTCCCAGCAATCTCCCTTTCTGTACATATTGTTTGCATTCCTTGTTCCTAGATGTATCATTTTTAATTTAGTTGTATTATAGTCCATTTTCTTGGAATGGGCCTCACTTACTAGTGATCCACATAGCTCTGTATGGCTGCCATATCCTCAATATTTTTCACCACTAAACCAATTTTCATCCAGAAATGTTTCTCAACAATGATTTTATATTTACTTTCTGATCATGGAGAAAAATGCTAAAGAGTGCCAGAGGCTCGTACCATTCCTCACAGAACCTCACTAGAAATATCCTCATTCAAAGGTTATCCTGCAGTGACAACTACTTTTTGAGCACTGTGAGATAACCAATTCTCAATCTAATTAGTCAGTATTGTATTAATATTGTACAGAACTTATTTTTAATCAGAATATTAGGTGGTACTATGTCAAATGCCTTATAAAACTAAGCATGTTACATACATGCAAAGTTAGTTCTATCCATCAAAGTTGTAATCTCATCAAAGTATGATATTAGAATTCTTTGAAAAGACCTAATTTTCATAATCCCCGTTGTTGGGACTAAATTATGTCCCTATCATTTACTTCTTTATCAACTGGGTTCCATAGCAGCTTTTTCCTGAATTTGCCTAGAACTAATGTGATGCTAGCAGGCCAATCGTAATCTGGGTCATCCTGCCTGCCATTTTTTAATATTAGCACAACACATCCACTCTTCCAGTCACCAGGAATGCCACCAGTATTCCAAGATTTATTAAAAATTATCAGGGACCAAGAGATTTCTTCCGTCAACTTTTGTAGGACTCTTGGGTACAAGTTACCCAGGCCTACTGATTTCTCATCAGAGATATAGTCTGGCCAAGAGCATGCCCCATAGGAGAGCATGGAAGCATAACACTGTCTTACTAAAGCTACAAGGAGTCCTGTGGCACTTTATAGACTAACAGATGTATTAGAGTGGATCTGACGAAGTGGGTCTTTGCCCACGAAAGCTTATGCTCTAATACATCTGTTAGTCTATAAGGTGCCACAGGACTCCTTGTCGCTTTTGCAGATCCAGACTAACACAGCTACCCCTCTGATACTGTCTTACTACTTTTTCAATGAGGAGGAATTGTGCCACAATGGAAAACTGCCATTTAATGGTGAAATCGCAACAAAATAAACATTTTTTGTGTCATTTCAACTAACAATGAAAGAACTGATTTCATGAATGTTTAAATATTTTGTTTGGATTGAAATGATACATTTCAACATTTCTGAAATATGTTTTAGGACTATCTGCACAAAATTTGACATTTCAACTTACAATCTGGGCTGAAAACAAATGCTGAAAGGCCAGAATTTTACACAGGGCAGACATTCTGAATTTCACCCAGCTCTAATTATTTATTTTTTTTAGACACCAAACTTTCCCCTTTGATTTCTATTTTCCCTCCAAAACAAAGCTGAAACCATACAGAAAACTTTGAAACAGACAGAAATACAGCCTGGCAGTGTGAGATGGTTAAAAGCAAAACTAAGGATGTTGTGTCTAAATTAGCATAAAGTCCATCCAAATGGCTGCCAGATCCAGACCAGAATTTATGTCGTCTTTACGTAGAGACACCTGGCAGTAGAGGTCACTTCTTTGATCTTACTCCATGTCTAGAAGACTAGATAAAAATACATTTTAAGTCAATAAAACTGAATCTTGTCTCTTTTGAAAAAACTCAAGTCAGTCACGTACCTTTCCCATTTTTTCTGCTTCTAACTTTCACTAATGCTTTAAGCTGCTTATTTTCCCTTCTCCTCCTCCAAGGAATTGTTTTTCATAGTGGAAGAATGCATTTGTGATGGGGCGGCGTCCTCCGCGGCCGCGCCCGCACTCAAGCCACCCCCGGGGCCCGAACGGGGGAGTCCGCCGCGGGGCCGGATGGCGCCATTTGTGGCGCGGCCAGGCCTCCCGGCAGGGAGGCGGCTGACAGGGCCGGCGGAGTCCACGGCCGGCACGCACCGGCCGATGACGTCACGGGCGCGCCCCCGCAAAGGGTGGGGCCGCCACGCCATGGGGACGCTGCAGAGGGGCGGGGTGGCGGGAAGTTTAAAAGGGGGGCTGGAAGGCTTCCCAGGGAGAGAGGTGACAGAAGGCTGGGGCCCAGCCAGGAAGCAGGAGCCGGGTAAAGCTGACCCAGCCACGGAGGACGGGGGTTAGGAGGACCCCTGGAAGGCCCGGGGGCCGGGGGAAGAAGTAGCCCAGGGCGGGGCCGTGGAACCTGAGAGCGGGGGGTTTGGGGTGACTACCCCCTCCGCTGAGCAAGGTCTGACGACCTCGCCTTAGGCCCCTGGGCTGGGGTTCGGAGCGAGGGCGGGCCCGGACTCCCTTCCCTCTGCCGGAAGCCAAGCGTCACTCCCGCCCAGCAGTACAGGGAGGAGCGAATAACGGGGTCCGACGAGACCGGAAGAGGGGACCGCAGGTCCCGACACGGGGAGGGGACCCCTGAGGGGGAGGACTGGGGTACAGCTTGTGACATGTGGTGGAGAATGTGGGTATGAGCCCAAACCCCGAAACAGGGGTAGGAAGCAGGGGAAGAAAGGCTTCTCTTTTCTGAACTAACGAGAAATTAATTCCCAAGGAGAATGGAGGTAGCCAAAGTACTTGAGTGGTTGGTGGAAAACCAAAAGCAGCAGCAGCAGCAGCAGCAAACGCAGGTGCTGCAGCAGATTCTGTCGAAATTTCAAGACAACAAACCCAGATGGTGCGCGAGATCCGGGAGGCAGCGCCAAGCGCCGGTGGAGGAGGCACCAGCCAATCCCTGGCGGGGGAGGAAGGAGGAGCCGTGGGGACCCAGCTACCAATCTGCTTAACGAAGCTAGGGCCGGAGGATGACCCCGAAGCCTTCCTCATAACGTTTGAGCGGGTGGCTACGGCCGCCAAATGGCCACAGGATCACTGGGCCACCCTCCTGGCACCGTATTTGACCGGCCAGGCGCAGCTGGCCTACGGGGGGATGTCGGCCCGAGATGCCCTTTGTTATTACAAGGTGAAGGAGGCCATACTTGATCAGATTGGGGTCTCCCCCGAGATGCACCGACGAAGGTTCCGGGAGTCACAGTATAACCCACAGGAGCGACCCAGAGCAGTGGCCCAGCGGGTAAGAGAAGCAGGCATGAGGTGGCTAGAACCTGAGGGTAAGACGGGGGTCCAAGTGGCGGAGGCTGTCATCTTAGAACAGTACGTCCGGATCCTTCCCCCTGAGGGGCAACAATGGGTGCGCTGCCACCTCCCGGACTCCTTGGACGAGGCGGTGACCCTGATGGAACACTTCCTCGCGGCGGAGGAGGAAGCAGGGAGGAAGCCAACACCGGCCCCAAAAGAGGCTAGGAGGGGCGGGGCAGAACCCCCCAAGGCCATGATAATGACCCGATCAGGGTATGGGCGGAGGACCCCGCCGAACCAGGCTCCAGAAAGGAGACTAGCCCCCCGATGGAAACGGCCGGAGGAGGCCGGCAGTACTGGAGGAGGTCCCGAGCCGAACCCAAAGCCAGAGGAAGGGACCAGAGGCGCCTGTTACCAGTGCGGACAAGAGGGGCACTATAAAAAGGACTGCCCCCGATGGACTGCACATTCGGCCAAGGCAAGGCCGGGAAGGTAAACAAGGGCGAAGGGACCTGCACGCAAATCACGAGAAGGGTGCGGGTTAATAACAGATGGGTGGAGGCGGTGTTAGATTCGGTCTGCGGTCAAACGATTGTTCGGGCGGACGTTATCCACCCTGTAAAACCGCGGGGACCACCCGTATATATGCGGTGCATCCACGGGGACGTCCACTCCTACCCCACGACCTGGGTGGAGATTCAGGATGGGGAAAGAGAGGGGAGGTGCAAAGTAGCGGTGGCCCCTCCATTAGCTTACCCCGCCCTGCTAGGGTGGAATTGGGCAGGGCTAGCCCGATTGTTGAGACGCTAGGGTGAAACCCAGGAGAAACAGATGGGGCAGGTACAAAATAGGTCCAGCTTAGTGGCCCACGGGGAGGAGGTAGAGAAGCCAAGGCCGGAGACGAACCCCGAACCAACGAATCCCCTGGATACCCTGCGCCTGGACTTGGATGAGGGAGATTTTATCACCCTCCAACACGAGGACCCCACGCTACAACACGCATGGGCGCAGGTACGGGGCGAAGGCAGGGTACGGCTGGGGGAGGCCCAAGCCCTACCCCAGGGCCCACGATTTGAGGTGCGAGACGATCGCCTGTACCGGGTGGCGCCGGAGTAGTGGGGGGGCGAAGAACGATACCAATTGTTGGTACCGCGGCCTTACCGATGGAAGGTGTTGGAATTAGCTCACGACCACACCTGGGCGGGACACTTGGGGGCTGAGAAGACCCAACAGAGGGTACTACAGCGATTTTACTGGCCCGGGGTCTACCAGGAAATTAAGGATTTCTGTGCCTCCTGTGCCCCGTGCCAAAAGACGTCCTCGACCCGGGTACCGCCAGCCCCGCTCATCCCCCTCCCGATCGTGGGAATCCCGTTCAAACGAGTGGCGCTCGACCTGGTGGGACCCCTTGAGAAATCAAGCTGGGGACACACGCATATATTAGTCCTCATAGATTATGCAACCCGGTACCCGGAGGCTATCCCATTACGGAAGACGACCGCTCAGGCAATCGCCGAAGAATTGGTAAAGGTATTTTCCCGGGTGGGACTGCCCAAGGAGCTACTAACGGACCAGGGGCCCAACTTAACCTCAAAAGTAATGTCGGAATTATGTAGGATGCTCCAGGTACGGAAAATCCGCACCTCCGTGTACCACCCCCAGATGGACGGCCTGGTTGAATGCTTTAACCGCACATTGAAAGGTATGTTATGCCGGTTCGTGGGGGAGGACCCCCGAGAATGGGATAAGCTCCTGCCGGCCCTAATGATTGCAGTCCGGGAGGTGCCGCAAGCCTCCCTCGGGTACTCCCCCTTCGAATTGTTGTATGGGAGGCGGCCCAGAGGCATCCTAGACCTGGCGAAGGAGGGTTGGGAGGCCCAGGTATCCCCTGCCCTCGGGGCGGCACAGTATGTGGAGAAGTTGCGCCGGAACCCAGGTTCCCTGGCAAGGTGGGCAAGAGATAATCTCCAACAGGCCCAGGAAGGGCAACGAACCTGACATGATCAAGGGGGCCCGGGTCCGAACCTTCACCCCGGGGGACCAGGTTCTGTTGTTACTCCCGATGGGGGACTCTAAGCTGATGGCCCGGTGGCAGGGTCCCTTTAGGGTAACACGTAAAGTGGGACCCGTGGATTATGAGATCTTGCTAAATGGGGCCCGGAAAGAGACCCAGATCTATCATGTAAATCTGCTAAAAAAATGGAACCCTCGGGATGCCCTTTTGATTGAACCTCGAGTGACTGACATAGAGTTTGGACTGTGGGAAGACCCCGAGGTAGGGCTGGAGGGGGCCCACATCGGGGAGGGGTTGTCCGAAGACCAGAAAAAGCAGCTAGAACGGGTGCTGCAACGGTTCCAGCAGGTGCTGACAAGCCGACCCGGGTGGATTACCATGATCCATCACGATATTGCGACAGAACTAGGGAAGATAATACGGGACAATCTACGCCCCTTCCCCCGTAAACTCTGGGACACGGTGAAGCGGGAGCTGGAAGCGATGCAGGAGTGGGGGGGTAATCGAGGAGTCCCATAGAGAATGGCGGAGCCCGATAGTGCTTGTACCAAAGGCAGATGGGTCAACGAGGTTTTGTATAGACTTTTGAAAGGTCAACGCCATCTCCCGGTTCGATGCTTACCCTATGCCCCGCATAGATGAGCTGCTGAGCCGATTGGGGCGGGCCAGGTACCTGTCGACTATAGCCCTGACAAAGGGATACTGGCAAATCCCGCTGCCCCCAGAGGCCCAAGCAAAAACGGCTTTCGCAATGCCATTTGGACTTTACCAGTTTACCAAAATGTCATTTGGCTTGCATGGGGCGGCCGCTACATTCCAGAGACTGATGAACCGCGTGTTGAGAGAACACCAAGACTACGCGGCGGCCTACATAGATGACATTGTTATCTTCAGCGAGGCATGGGACCAGCATCTGAGGCACGTGACGGCGATGCTAGAAGCGCTACGGCGGGCCGGGCTGACAGCAAACCCCAAGAAATGCCAGTTCGGGAAATTGGAGGTGTCCTACTTGGGGTACACCGTGGGGCAAGGACAACTTATACCTCTAGTCGACAAGTTACAGGCCGTGGGGGAATACCCCATCCCCTCGACAAAAAGACAGGTGCGACAATTCCTGGGGTTGGCGGGATATTACAGAAGGTTTGTGGCGAATTTCTCCTCACTAGCTGCACTCCTTACCGACCTCACGCGCGCAAGGGTCAACCCCAAAGGGTGACGTGGATGCCACTATGTGATGATGCCTTTAGAAAGCTATAGCAGAGACTAATGAGCACTCCAGTGTTATCCCAGCCCGACTTTAAGAAACCCTTTATTTTACAAACCGATGCCTCTGAGGCAGGACTGGGGGCGGTGTTAGCCCAGGAAAGGGGGGGGGGGAGAACATCCGATACTGTATTTAAGTCAGAAACTCTTCCCCAGGGAGAAAGGGTACGCGACCATTGAAAAAGAGGCACTGGCCCTGAAATGGGCCATTGATGCACTGCGGGTATTTCCTCCTAGGCGACAAGTTTACCCTGGTGACGGACCACGCGCCCCTACAATGGATCCGCAATATAAAGGACACGAACCCCAGGATATTGCAATGGTACCTGAGCTTGCAACCATATCAGTTCGAAATAAAGCACCGGCCTGGTACCGCCAATGCAAATGCGGACTCTTTGTCCCGGATACCCGACCCAGAGACGGAAGGGGTGGCAAGGATAGGAGGGACCTTGAGGGGGGAGGTGAGTGACAGGGCGGCGTCCTCCGTGGCCGCGCCCCGCACTCAAACCACCCCCGGGGCCCGAATGGGGGAGTCCGCTGCGGGGCCGGATGGCGCCGTTCGTGGCGCGGCCAGGCCTCCCAGCGGGGAGGCGGCTGAGAGGGCCGGCGGAGTCCACGGCCGGCGCGCGCCGGCTGATGACGTCACGGGTGCGCCCCTGCAAAGGGCGGGGCCGCCACACCATGGGGACACCGCAGAGGGGTGGGGTGGTGCCACGGGGTCGGCGGGAAGTTTAAAAGGGGGGCTGGAAGGCTCTCCAGGGAGAGAGGTGACAGAGGGCCGGGGCCCAGCCAGGAAGCAGGAGCCTGGTAAAGCTGACCCGGCCACGGAGGACGGGGGTTAGGAGGACCCCTGGAAGGCCCGGGGGCCGGGGGAAGAAGTAGCCCAGGGCGGGCCGCAGAACCCGAGAATGGGGGGTTTGGGGTGACTACCCCCTCCGCTGAGCAAGTTCTGACGACCTCGCCTTAGGGCCCTGGGCTGGGGTTCAGAGCGAGGGCAGGCCCGGACCCCCTTCCCCCTGCCGGAAGCCAAGCGCCACTCCTGCCCAGCAGTACAGAGAGGAGCAAATAACGGGGTCTGACGAGACCGGAAGAGGGGACCACAGGTCCCGACACGGGGAGGGGACCCCTGAGGGGGAGGACTGGGGTACAGCTTGTGACAGCATTAAATAAATTCTTTGTCTGAAACTGGGACACTGACTCCTTCTTTATCTTCTTTTCTTATATGGTCCTTTCCACCATAGCATCTGGGTGCATCTGAGGATAGTGAAGTATTAGCTCTGTTTTTACAAATGAGGAACTAGCACCCAAGGAAAGTTAAGTAACTGGCCTGAAGACATATAAGAAGTTTGTGGTATAGCCTGGAATCAAGTTCAGATCTCCCTAGTACCAGTCTATTGCCCTATCTACTAGCCTTCTCCCTTCCATCCTGGCTCGCATGGTTATTTTTCTTTTCCCTTCACCAAGTTACACTATGGCTAATGTACGAACATTTACCTTTGCTACCTTGCAATTTTAATTTTTCTCTTATCCTCCTTGAAATGCTGTCTCCCTCTCCCCTTCTTCCTATGTACTCATTTACCTATTATAAGAATTTGTAAGATGGATGTCAGCTTGGTATCTCTTTAAACATATTTATAAACCAATATACAATTACCTTACAACCACATCATCTCTCTTATCTAATCCCCTTTATTCCCACCCTTGCTCTCTCTGATATAGTAATTAATTGTTGGGACTTCATTATTTAATTCTGTAAAATAATTTAGGAATAAGGTTTGAGTGACAAAAGCTAGATAAATATAGGATTGCCCTGCACAGTCATTACTGAAGTTTTAGCATGGTTATTGGGTAATGGTATCATGGACAAACACAATAACAGAGAATCAACATCATATATTTTAAACATAGCAAAAAGTTGTTAACCGTTCCCCCCGGCCCAAACCAATCACTGCAGAATTTGGCTGCCATTTTGCCATTTGATACACTTTATCACACTTCTCAGTGGCACAGACCCAAAACATAGCAAAATACAAATCAAATCAAAAAATGTAATCCATTTTCATCCATGACTCTCCAGCTCTCCCCAGTGGCAAATGGCAGATAGTGATAATCATTTTGACGACGCGAAAGGTTCCCAGAAAACCGTCCTCAGACCACTGGATGGTATAACAGTCAATTCAAACATGCCTGAGAAACACAAGAATTCTGACCACTGTTTCAGCCCTGTCAACACTTTGGCTACTGGGTTACACTGCTTTAGAAACCATTTTCAAAGCCCATTGTGAAGCGCCTCTGCTGTCAGTTATACCAGTGAGGGCAGCTGTTTGCTTTGTGGCTATTGTAAGTAGCCCAAAAGGAGATACCAGTCCTTTGCCTCACTGGAAAAATCCTTGACAGTAGTCCAAATAAGACACCAGTATTCATTTAATGAGTGGGGAGCATTTATCTGAATGAGCAACAGGAATCATTTATCAGAAGTGAGGAATTTATAAATGACCTTAAAACGCCATCACACCTCAGCCAAAATCAAGAATGTTTTAGTGCACTGTGTGAATCAATAGAAGTATGGAGGAATTTTATATTTTATACACACCCACCAGCATATATATTGTTTACATTTTACATATTAAAACAGAAGGAACAGTGAGATACTGGCTGAACAGTGTGACTAATTTTTGACAGCCTGCCTGGTTCATTCTTAAAAATGTTTGAGCCCAAATAACTGACCTTATCCAAATTGATAGTCTAAAGACAAAAGAGTACAATATGAAAAGGAGACATAAATACCCTCCATCTGGAAAGCAAATCTTAACACAGTATTCACCTTTCACAGAAGGTGTGCTTCAAAGCTAGTAGTTTTATAGTATGATTTTACAAATGACACAACTCTTTACACATCACTTTAAGTTTAATTCACTAATCTGTACCAGCTTTGTCCATGATACAACCCTATACTTTCCCATACCTCATTTTGAATACTTCATTTCACAAGTTCATGAGTCATGAAAGTACTCCCTAGTTTTACATGTTACAAAGTATTCATGCATCTTTGCTTTGAGAATATTCCTATTTTCTATTGCCAAAGCTGACTTCAGGTGTACAGAGTTTTGTGCGGTGCCTGAAATGGGTGAACAGAATTGTGGGAAGAGCATAATACATTCAGTTGATATAACTTCCCACTGCTCATGATAGATAGATAGATAGAATTAATACTATGCACATAATACATATTAATGTTGTATGCCTAATGTATACGTATTAGCTAACACAGGGTTTCCCGATCTTGTTGCCAAACCAATTACAGTTAGATAACATTTTCCCAAATCACATGCAGCAATACTAAAACATGCATATGATATAAAAAGTCCTTCTGTTATATGGGGGGTTTGTGAGTCACTGGTTGAAAATGGTGTAGTCAGTGTTATATGATTTGTGGGATCTAGCATGATGAGTTAATAAACACTTATTGAACTTTGTAGATGCTTTCCAGAATATTTCTTTTTGCATGACAGACACATTCTGCTAATTCTAATAAACCATGAAAAAAAAAGCCTTTCTTGGGACTTTGAGACCTTTGGGAAACAAGAATAGCTGCTATTCAGGAATTAATCATGTTTCAAGTCGAAATCCATCACAGGTATAAGGACTAAAACTTCCTGCTAAGATCAGGGCTATTTTGGTGAAAAAGCTTTATTTTAAACCTGGAAGAGCGAAGGGTTAAAAAAATAGGTTAATCAAGGAATTACAAAGAGGAGGAGGGAGAAATGAAATGACTGTAGATGATAGACATCAGTAATGGATCTCCCAGGGATTACGCCTCCCTCATAATTTACAGACTTACACGCATATATTCTTCTCATCGCCTCACACAATAGTTCAGCCCGTATAAGTCGTTTTATTGCCAAAGTACTCTATTCCAGTTACATAAACCATATGGAAACTACAAGCTTAAATGCATTGTTCTGTATCTAAAGGTTTTAGCATTACAATTCACTTATTAGCCCATTTCACTGTGGGATACTACCTTTCTTCATGTTTGTTTGATTGTCTTTTAAATTCTCCCCTTAAAAGCTCCTCTTGCTCAGGTGTGCAGTGAGCACCAATTTTTTACAATGTATGTTTTTATTGTTAAACTGGGATATTCTCTTATTAGTTATTCTCTTAGGCTGAATTGCTTAGTCCATGTTTCCAAGGCAACAGACAGGAAGCAGGAGTTAAGCAGAATCTTTCATCTGGGGAGGGGATGATGGGAATGGATGAGGGAGTTTGAGCAAGGTCAGGCATTTACCGCTGAATACAAATCTGTCACGCCTAATAGATGAAGCTCTTTAGTTTCTGAGCTACTCAGGCTGCTCCCAGCAACCAAGGAGAAAATAAAAAGACACTCAAGCATGAATGCCAATCAGCTTGTGCTGGCAACAATGATGTATATACATGTGCCATAGCAGCTGTACCAGACTTGGCTATGGATGAAAGGAGAAATTAAATAGGTGTCAATAATTATAGAAGGTCACGATCTAAAGCTCTGAATACTAAATATATTTTAATGATATTGGATGGAGGAACAGAAAATATTAAACCTACAGGCTCAAGGGTCCTGGGCCTAGAGTGCAAGGAGATTATGGGGCCATTATCTTGGAAAGGCAGCCAGGCCAGCAGATGGGAGTCAAGAAAAGAGAGGGATCATGAGAGGCGACTGGCCAACAAGCACATGTTTAAGCAACTGCAGGTCTTCTGGATGGCCTACAGGAGGAGCTGCAGATATGTTGGTTGGATGGAAAGGAGGAGCAACATGCTGGTTGGAAGGAAAAGATTTGCAGACACTGTTCAAGGACAGCAGGCTTGTGGAGAAGAGAGAGACCACAATGTGGCACTCATCTCTGGGCAGCTAAACAGTAAATCAGAATGAAAGGATTAAGAATGTTGGGGCAACAAGGCACACACAATATTAGTTATATTAGTGATCTTACACCATTTGGGGAGCCAGGCAATAAACTATTAATGATCACACCTGTAAAACAGGATTCAAAGTCCATTACCATGACAAATCAAGGGCAATGAGCCTGATAGCTCTTAAATTCTCCATTTGTTTGTCAATCATCACTACAATGACATGATGCTTTTGCTACCTCTGAATCCCCAGAGCAAAGTGCTCAAGTAAACTTTCAGAAAAAGTGTCATGGGGCTCCCCCATGATTTATGAAAATTGTCTCATGGATATGAGTATACATAACTGAAGGCTACTTTAGGCAAAATGCATTATGTAATATATCATTTTTTAAAGTTACAACCCTAACTAATGACTGGTGAATGGTCTTGTTATTCCTGTAAGCTTGGATTGTAGTTGGTTCTGCCAGGACACGTGGCCAGGCTAACTGATGAAGGAACCCATTTTGGATCTTATACTTGTCCACTCAAGATGAGAAAAGTTTGAACTGAACACAAATTCCTACCTTGGGCAAAGGGGATATGAACATGGAAAAACAAAAATAGGGGCAGTAGTTAGGCACCAGACGACCCTCCACTTAACCATCCAAGATGCCTGTTGGATACATCTAATGCAGAACAGTGAGGAGGATCAGGACAAAGCTAGGAGGCTGCCTAGCTTGTGAAAAACATGATCATAACTACTGTTAGGGTAAGAATTTGCATGTAACACATTTCTTATTGTATTAGGCTTAGCTGATCTGCTTTGTTTTGTTTCTGGTGTGTTTTTTTCTTTTGGTAAGTAACTTACTTTAATTTGTCTGTTATCACTTTCAGTCATCTAAATCCTAATTTTTATACTTAATACAATCACTTTTATTTATTATCAAACCCCATATAAATAATGGTTGGCTGGAGAGGACATATAGGTGAGAATACCTCTCTTTCATTGACAAAAAGAGTGAATCTTATGAATTTTCTCTATGTAAAACTTTCATACAGATTAAGACAGATTTATTTGAGTGTTTAGTCTCTTTTTGAGGGTTGCATTCTTGGGTGCTCACAAGTCCCTGTACCTGAGTCCTCCCAGTGCTGAACTAGTTCAGCATCTGTGTTGCTCTGGTGGGGGCTGTTACCCCAAGTCTGTGCCTTTGCTGGGGTAGAGCAGAGCTTCTAGCCCAGCAGGACAGGATAATGGGGTACCCCAAAGCACAGGTGGGTGAGCTCAGTGGTATGATCAGCACACTGGGGAACAGGCATAGGGGGAACTCTGTGATCTAACCCATCACAAAGAGATTTTACATGGCTTAATGGCACCTACATGCATGTCACTCAGAGTTTCTAATTCCAGATTATGCTGTCCTTATTCAGACAAAACTATAGGTTGAACTTCTCTAGTCTGGCACACTTGGGACCTGACCAGTTTTGAATCAGAGAATTTTCTGGACCAGGCGAGGTCAATGTTGTCTAGCAGCATTACCAACACTTTCACTGCTTACTGGGCTGTTAGAGGACATTTAGGGGTAAATTAAAGCTAAATAGCAGCACAGAACACTGAGAGCTAGGACTGGTGGTTGTAAACAAACTTTATGGGACCATGGGAAACTTGGCCACACCCATGAAAAGTGGATAGCCAGCTAACTAAAATCATTCCAGATTATGGATTTTCCAGATCAGAGAGTGCAAGTCTAGAGAGGTTCAACCTGCACCATAGTCTTCAAAAGTACATATTCCCCAAAATGCCCTGTGTAACGAATGGAGTATATGCTCAGAGCAGTGGAAAAAAATACATTTGCTTAATGTAACACATGAGTCTTTGTGAATACTATTGTATTAGATTTAAAATCACAACTACCAAAGAAGAAGTGGATCCATTTATGTTACTAGTGTTTTGCTGTGAGTCTTTCTTCCTCCTTTACGCCAACAGGTACTTTTGAGGGTAAATTGTGAACGGCACATGGGCTGAGATGTTTTAGAATATTGAATGAGATACACTACAAACTGCTTAGGGCAACAATCTGAGAGATGACTGGCTCTTGGGTGGATACAGTAGTGGGGTGAGAGAATATATGCAAGCAGTATTCCTGTCCTATTGCATCCCCTGAAAAAGTGCTACTCTCATTTGCAAACCTTAAATCAGGAGAGTTCAAGTACAATTCTCTTTGTGCACATAGCAGAGTGTGTGTTACCCCAGGGTAGTTAGGGAGAACTTCATAGTCCCATGCAAAATTGGCCAGCAGCCCCACAAGAGGTGGACTTCATCCAAAACATGATGCACTTTGTATATTTCCCTTCTGGTTCAATCCACTAAGGAAAGTATTCTACAGCTCTACTGAGCTCCAGTGCAAGTCAGTAGCTAAATGGCTACTTTCTTTTGTAAAAGAATGAATGAAAAAAAAATACAGAATGGTTGTTAAGCTTTTTTGGGGAAAAATAAAAAACCCTCTCTCTAGGTATAATCTCCATCCCACGCTAATTATAACTGATTGCAGATGAAGTGGCAGAAAAGTACTAGTTAAACTGAACCTTCCTGCAGAGAATGCATGCACTGTACTTCTATACTTTGCTCACAAATTCATTACCAACATAAGGCTGCTTCCTGAACTCTGTAGAATTTTTAATGGGATTTCAAGTAATTGGAAGGCAAAGAATAAAACATTTTATAGGCCTTTTTTTTTTTTTTTACACATTTGTAAAGAAGTAGGCATATTAGCAATATCATGTCACCTGCAGTTTCACATTTCTGTGAAAGAGTGTGGCTTAAAACAGGGCATTGCTAAACCTAGAACACTGCAAAATATCCATGGTTTGTATTGTATTTAATAGATTATTTTTGCTTTATATCACTATCTAACATTGACATACAGAGGTAAATTTCACCAAGTTAGGTACAGATTTCAAGGCTGTTCACGTCAGAATCTGGCCCACTTTCTATTGCTAGACTGATTACACACAGATGGTGTATTCAGTGCATGGCAAACTCTAAGAATGTGTCTACATTGCACCCTTACCTTGAAATAAGCTACACAATGTGTGGTACACAAATTGCGTAGCTTATTTTAAGGAAATTTTAATATAAAGCACTATTCCGAAACGTGCCTTAACTTTCATGGAATGAGGTTTACAGGGATGTTGGAATAGCGAGCCCATTATATTTTGAAATAGCGGGTGCGCTCAAAAGACATGGAATAGCTATTTCAGGATACTTCTGGTATCCCAAAATAGCTCTGCAGTGTAGACATAGCCTTAGAGACATAAAAACCAGCACTAAGATAAAACGAGGCAAGAAAAGAAATGGTGTACAAGAAAAAGTGAGATGTTCTTTCTTCCTTCACTAGCCACCTTTTACATCCTCTTTCTCTTCCACTCTTTTTTTTACATTGGCCTAAGACTGTGTGAAAAACATGGGTGTAGCATAGTCATCAATACTCTTGGACTCTGAGAAAATGTCCCCATGCCACCTGCCACTGAAATCAGGGAAAAGTTTTACCTACTTCAATGGGAATTGGATCACCCAAAGTGAAGAATTTACTAGGGACACAGTGCTAAGTGTGAAATCTAGTACTTAGCAAATTCACTCTAAAGAATCACGTTATATGTGCAGTTTTTATTTGAGTTTTATTATTAGAAATTAATTCAGTTTTACATTGCTGTCTTTCAAACAGTCTTCAGATTTGACCAGTTTATTGTTTAGTTTACGATTAATTGCTATAAGAAAGTTACCAAAACATCACATTCTCATTATTCATTACATAAAGTCAGACTCTGCTCATCAACTCATGCCAAATAGCACAGCTCCCTGAATAGTTTCTTTCATTACAATAGCACTTCTCACATAGTAAAGTACTATTCATGGAGAGTAAGGAAGGCAAAATCTGGTCCATAATGGTTAGGTTATTTGGATCTGGTTTATTTTGTTCCGATTTCCTTTGCACAGTTAACAATTGTGACAGCCCCCTAACCTGAAACAAATACTTTCCAGCATCTACACATCACACCTACATACATTTACCCTGGAACCTACTCCTGCAACAAACCCCATTGCCAACTCAATCAACATATCTATACAAGCGACACCATCACAGAACCTAACCACAGACACCATCAAAGGCTCATACAATTGCACATCCTCTAATGTGAATTTATCCCAAAGAATGATACTGACAGCCTGAGGATGGCGCTGTACCCAGCCCCCCTCACCACATGGAAAAGATTACCACGGTCTTCTCTCTCAATGGTGGTAGCAAGAAAGGGAAATTGGCTCAGTGATCACTCACTGGTCCAATGGGGACTTGCAGAACCCCTCAGGAAGAGATGACAGTCTCTACAAAGAGGAGATATCAGAACAAAGGTTTCCTCAGCTGCAGCTACAATGGCACAAGCTAGCTCAGGAACAAGGCACGCACAAATTCAGCTTTAAGTCTCCTCTCTGCTGTCCCAATGCAAGTGGACAGTGCACTGGAGTAGTCTCCATGCATACATTAGCACACTTTTCAGGATGTTCCACATTATACTTACCAATGGCTCTAGAGGCTTTTACAGCAGCCAAAGCTCAGTAGGAGGCAGGGGAGATAAAGCCATCTCCTAGAGGCCATGCCTGGGGAGGACAGCAATGTAGGAGCTCTAATGCCAGCTCTATACCTCTGGAGACAATTCTCCCAGATGGCTACATCAGCTTTAAGTTTGCCTTGTGTCGGTGTTCAAAACTCAGTAGGAATCTGGGCCAGCATTTTTTTTAATCAGTGTAACCTAATGGACTTGCCTTTGAGATTGATCAAGAAACCTCCACATATCAATAACTAAATGAAATTCTATCCCCATTCTATACAGGTATTAA